>JAVDOI010000037.1:1052500-1454047 GCA_032191485.1 Leptoclinus maculatus | reverse complement strand
TCTCTCTCTCTCTCCTCTCTCTCTCTCTCTCTCCACCTCTCTCTCTCTCTCTCCCTCTCTCTCTCTCTCCCCCCCTCTCTCCCCCTCTCCCTCTCTCTCTCTCTCTCTCTCCTCTCTCTCTCTCTCTCTCTCTCTCTCTCTCTCTCTCTCTCTCTCTCCACCTCTCTCTCTCTCTCCACCTCTCTCTCTCTCTCCACCACGCCTGCAGCACTGACTCGAGCGCGCTTTAAACCTCCGCCAAAGGAGGCTGTGGTTGCCTCCGTCCTCCATCTGTTTGACTGTGACGAACATATTTCCATCAGGGAGATCTGTTGTGTGCATTTATCCTCTTATCAGGAAGAAACAGACATCTTTGGTGGCCCTCCCTCCACGACCTTGCCCTCAGCGCCACCATCAGGCATATATGTGTTTTGCATGTTGTGGGCGATTAATCGATGAAGTCTAATCGGCAGATAATTAATCGGAATGTTTTTGATTATTTATTGAAGTCATTTTTAAGCAAAAGTTGTCTTAGTCGTGTATGAATATATTTTGGTTTTTGATTTTTGGTCGTGCGGTTTTATAGACTAAACGATTATTTATTACTAAATATAATTTTCGGTTTAAAACAAAAAACACGTAAAAAAACGTGACATTTCTGTTATTAATTTATGGATTGACCGATGATACCCTGATCCAATATTGCCTTTTGTTTTCAACTTATTCAACAACTTACGTCATGAGCCAAAGTGCTGATCCACAGTAAATTGTGGATTTTGATCACTTTTTATTGAGGTCTTTAGATTGTATTGAACACATTTGAAGTTGATTTGATTAAATCTGCAGGACTTCATTAAAGTACAGCAAAAATGGCGAAAATTGCACATTGAATTCAAATAGCTTTTTCCTGATGGGTTTACGGTAGAGGCTTTTTTGTACATCTCCACACACACCAAATTTCATTGATTTCGGTGAAACCTACAGCTACCACTCTCTAACATGTAGGGGGCGCTATTGAGTCATTTTGATACACCCAAGCCCGAGACAAATCTTTCCACAAGTCTGAAGAGTGTGCTTGGTGAGTTTTTGAGCACCTTTAGGCCCTCAAACATTTTCATAAATAATAATAAACGCCACAGTTTCAGTAGGGCCTTCGCTAATGCAGCAAATCTTCATTCTTCAGAAGCTGGAACCATTAAATATATATTAAATATATCATGAAAAGTGACTTAAACCATCATCGAAATAATACATCTTCTGTCAATACAATATGAAAAACGTATCATTGATTACTAAAGCTGTCAAATAATTATAGTGGAGTACAAAGTACAATATTTCCCTTTGTGCATGAAAAGAATGAAATGATTGGACGGGCTACCTACATGCCTACCTAGAGTTAGTAGCTCCTTTCACTGGAAAAGAGTTCCCTGGGCTGGGTTGTTAGGTTGGATCATTTTAAAAATCTACCGTACTCTTGCTAGATTCTCAAAATTACCAACCCTAGCTTTTGCAGTACTTGAGTAAATGTACTTAGTTACTTTCAACCACTGGCAGGTTTTACATAACGCAGTCCTCAGATGACTGGTAGAGATGTTGCTCATGTGAACTAAGGCACTGGGCCTCCACCTCTCTCTCTCTCTCTCTCATGTCCACTGACACTGTTGGTTCTCAGCGTCAGACTCTTAATGGTCAGGTTTGGGTTACACACACCTGCAAGTGATACCGGCTCATGAATATCTTGCTCTTCATGAATTATTACAGAGCTCGCGAGTTGTAGTGAGCATGTGCATCCAGCCGGGCTGCCGTTCAGTGTGGACGGAGCAACACAGCCGGGATGGACATCTCCGTTCTGCCCAACAACAACCACCCGGAGAAGTTCCTCCAGCTGGATGTTGGGATGCTCCCGGCCACACACGGCATGTTCCAGGTCGGGGCAGTCCTGTCCAGTCAGAAACACTGGCAGAACAGAGTCTACTCTCAGGTATGGACTAAATGTCACAGTGTCATCTCTCTGTATGCTTTTGGCTCTTGTTTCTCCCCTTTGACATGGAAAGCTGTGTTTTGTTCCTTAAAAGAATGATTCCACATGACAACCCAACACAAAGACATGATTCATGACATGCGTTTAGTCCTCATGAATGATCTTCTAGCAGAGATCACGATCACCACCTGGAGCTGCGTGGAGATAGTGAGCTTGAAACAAGAGAACAGGACAGTGCTGCATTCAGTATTCATCCAGAGGACCGGAGCGTGGTCTAATATTTGATGTATAATCCAGATCAGGAAACAGAGAGGGTGGCCCTAGAGCAGTAAAGTAAAATGAAGTGAAGCAAAGTCCAAACTCTATAAGTTTGTCCGTACAACACACCATATCGTCTACCCTCAAACCCTGCTCATTTGATTCATTGCATATGTGTCAGGGAATTTGCACCACTAAAGTACAACATGAACTAAATCACAAAGTTCTTATACTCAGATCAGAGATCCTGGATAACCGCTATCATGAAGCTGGTGGATGTGGTGAGAATTCAAATCGCTGCCTCACTGTCTTCACAGAGGGGGCAAAGGGTAAAGACTGAGCGCTGGTCAACTCCATCCCCAGAGGCCCCTCCCGTGTGGTTTGAGGACAGATACCTGGAGAAGCACATCACACCAGGCACTCTGAAGTCCAACATTAAAAGGAACCCTCTGTTCATGGACACGAGAGTGATGGAAGTGGCCGACAACAAGAAGTCCAAGCCCTCCTGGACTGTCAGGGAGTACGACACGCAAACAATCCACGGGAACCTCGCCGATTATTTAAAGGTGATTTGTGGAGAGGAGGAGAGGCTGTGGGTGACCGACAGGATGGATGGGTGTTTGGGGGAGGGATTGGTGCCAAAACCAAAAGGTCAGAATGGAGGACAGCTGAATAGGGATACACCTTTGTATTGTTTGATTCACTTCACATTGTTGATGGTGCTACACTGCCTTCACACCAACTGACTCCCAGGGGCCCCAAAGGCCCTAAGCAACGCACATCAGTGTAGATATGAACAACTTATGGCGATGCCTGTTTTCATTTTCTTTGCAGGAGGAAGAGAAGACTCCTAGAGATCTGGACTTTTGGCTGGAGGATCTCTACACACCGGGATTTGACTCTTTACTGAAGAAGAAAGAAGCGGAACACAAGAGAAAAAGACTTTGTAAAATCTTTTCTGTAATCGTTTTGTCCGTTTGTGCCGTACTTATTGTAATCATAGTGCCAGTTGTGGTTCTACAGAAGCAAAACTGATTGATGAGGACATTGCCATCGGACCCCAATGTGCAACTATTACCACCACTTCTTCTTAAAGCGGTGGTAATAGATCGCTCTGTTTTCATTTTATTCTGACAGAGGACTAGAAAAGTCATGGTGGACATGCTTTGGCTACACGGCTGGGGACCATGAATATCCTAGGGTTATCCATATCCTAGGGTTATCCATATCCTAGGGTTATCCATATCCTAGGGTTATCCATATTCTAGGGTTATCCATATCCTAGGGTTATCCATATTCTAGGGTTATCCATATTCTAGGGCCATTTTCAACTTCTCAAATGTCTTTAATTAATGTAAAGATGGTGCAGTTTGAACCTGAGCTGAACATGTCCTCTGCAGTCGTAGTATAGGAGCTCTCTTGTGCAGAGGAATTGTTCCTGTAAGTCCCCGTCCCACACATGTTTCACGTAAACGAGTAAAACTGCTTTGTTTGTCTGTAGATTCGTCCATTTGTAATGCAAAATGACCACTTGCCTAAATTCGAGCTGTGGTCTGTTGTAGTGGTGGTCGGTATGACCATCAATGTGTATCACGTATTTTTTAAGATTCTGGCGGTTTCACGGTATATCACGGTATTTCTTTCCCTTGACTGTGTTTTTATAGGTTTATAGTGTCTTACTCTACTGTCAGAAGTACATAGAATATAAAAACATTTAATGTCATCATGTATAAAGGCTTTGCTTACTAGAGGGTGTGCTCGTTTGTTCCTATAATGGTGGGATAGCAGTTTGGCTGAAGTATTGTCTCCCCGGTGAGACGTACCTTGGATCCAGTGTTTTAATCATTGCTCTGAGTCTCGACCGTCTGTAGCCGGACCATGTCCTTGCAGAGCTGGATCGTTATTGCGTTCGTAATGTCGCTCCACCGCTTGATTTTCTTGTCATATGCTGCCTCGAGCTAAAGCCTCTTCAAGCGATGTCTGACCCTTTAGCTTCACCGTTTCACTCGCGCTAACGTTAACGGTTGACGGCCTCGAATCCGACGACACAGCTCCTCTCTTGGGCACAGAGTCTATCGGTGCATCTCCGGTCTGTGTTTGTTCATCCTGCATCGCTCTGTTCAGTTCTTTAATGTAACGTTACTGTAGCGACGGAGCCTCTCGCTGTTAACAGACTGTTGTGCTAGCGGGCTAACTAGCGAGCTGTACCCAGCATGCCGTTCGGCGGTGAAATTTTATAAATGTCCAATTATTAGTGTCACAAATTGTTGTGTCGTGGTGTTTTGCCCTGTTAAAGAGCGTTAGTTGTGGGTTATTAATTGTTATAACCATGACTAGAAGTCCCTCTCAATGCACTTAAGACAACTAGCTCCGACGGTGAACAATATATTTAGCTGCCTGTTGAAGAGTGACAGCAGTTGTTTCGGCTATGCACCGGTATGACGGTGTGTGAAAAATTCATATCATACGGAAAATTAAAACCGGTATACCGCCCAGCACTAGTCTGTTTGATGTCATCCGACATGTCTTCATGTCTACTTCGTGTCATTTGACAGAGGTATAGTTCTTCAGTTTATCCGCTGCCGATTGATCCAACACCTCTCTCACCATGTCCATGGCTGCAGGTAAGTGAGACACTTCTGTGATGTCCTCAGGTCTTGAAGTCATCTTCGAAAGTACTCAACAGGTTGTTTTGTTTTTTCCCCAGGCCGCGACTTACTTTTGGGTCGCGACCCACCAGTTGAGAATCACTGTTCTAGGGTAACCTGCAGGTGCTGAAACATCTAGATCTGCACCAACATCCTGGAAGTGACCAGTGGAGAAAAACGGTTGCTGTTGAGGTCCGTTTAGATCTCAAAGGAACTTTTCTTTTGACCATGAAATTTGACCCGACACCGACTCCCATGTTGTGGAAAAACTCTGATCCAGAGGATGCTAAAAACATGGGCATGGCATCCAGAGAGTCACCAGTAGGTTGGTAAAGGGATGCCCCTAGACCTCAGATCTGGCACGACTGGGCCAGAAAACCTACATTTGACCACAGACGGTGGAGCCTATAGTTGGAGGGCTGAACAAGCAGCAACCACCAGCAGGACTTGCAGAGTCATAGTGCAGCAAACACACTCCTGGAAATCATTTGAAAGATCATCCAACCACACAAGAGTTTCAGTGGCTTCACACTGCAACTCAACTCCAACTGAAATTCTACTTTTTGCTGACCTCTAGTCTACGTGCTAATGGAGGTATTGTAAATGTAAGGTGATTAAAAGGTAATTAGATCGTAAAGTGCAAAGTCATCTTTAAGCCTCAAAGGCACAGTATGTAGGATCTCATTGGGGCTCTATTGGCAGAAATATAATATAATATTCCTAACTATGTTTTTAGTCTGTAATCACCGGAAACTAAGAATCATTGTATTTCATTAGCTTAGCATGAGCGCCTTCATATCGACAGGGAGCGGCTCCTTTTCAGAGTAACAAACCACATTTGGAAGGAGAGGAGTGAGCGGAGGTGTAGAGTAGGTTTCAACCTGCAACCCATTTTTATCATTAGCTAAAATATTTACATAAAACAAACTAACAACGCAGCAAATTATTCATTTTAAAATAGTCTTGATTGTTTTTGTGCATATTGTAAAGTTAAACCACTCTCCTCCCCCCCCCAGCCACATATTCAGTATACAAAGGGACACAACAAATGGAGCTGATTTCATTTGATTGATTTATTGCAATAAAGATGTACAAAGTATTGGTAATCATAAATGTTAAAATGTTAGAAAAAGCATATCTGTGACTGTTAACAGTACAGTGTATCAAAACGTTACTGCTTCAACCGGCCGGGTCGATTCCCTCCACGTTTGTGTGACAGCAGCTTTGATCTGCTTGATTTATTTATTATTAACGTAAATGTCTTTTCTTCAAAAGGCATCGAAAAGATAGGAACACAGACTCAAAGAGGAAAAAGACAATTTGCTAAAATCAAAAGGCAACGAAACGATAAAAGAAAGAAAAAAAAAAAAATCAACATGCAAATTAACTTACAACCAAAACCAAAATATAGCAAAAAGAAGAGAATGTGGAGAAAATCCTGAACTAAAATAAATATCTTTCTCCATATTGAAATAAGACATAATTCTTCCACCCTCTTAATTTATGCCATTAGACTACGAAGTTTATTTACAGGTTAGTTTATGTCTGCAGTGTGTACAACAGGGGGGGGGGGGGGGCTTTGGCAGATAAAATACATGGGAGGATCAGGAGATAAATGATGAAGTGGTGGCTGACTATATGAGTACAGGTGACATTTGGTTTGTTCAGTAGAACAGAAGCATCGTCAGGTTTTAAACTCTGTGGGGAGATCAATGGAGTCACAAACACTATTATTTGGTTGTAACATGTGGACAGGTGGTCTTTTTGTTTCATTAAATGACATATCAAAGACAAAGATCCCCTCCAGGTCAGACTAATACATGTATATAGGCATATATATATATATATATCTATATATAGAGAGAGATTCTTTAATGTACAAATATAGAGTAACCCGTGTTCTTGTTTGTAATATTGTTGCTATGTAACAGTAAGGGAGTGCTTCACAGCAGGACTGAAATGAATGGAGTTTAATTAAAGACGCACTCCTGGACTTCGTCATAGTGCACAATAGCGCCCCCAAAGGTCAGAACCTTGTTTTAGTCGTTAGCACACAAGAGATCGATGGACTTCACCATTTTGCACCAACAGGAAGTGATGCAATGTTGGCAAACGGCAATCGAACCGCGACTCTGGAACGCCGCTGCCAATTAAGAGACTTCTGGGATGTAGTGCTGCGCTTTTCCGATAGTTTTTAAATGGACAAAATGTAAGCAGCAGAGGTAGGTGTCTTGACTTTTAGTCCCTAGTTGGGGCCGAGTAGAACAGTGTATGAATGCAACAGTAGATACATGTACGGGTGCAACAAATACAAGTTGATTCACTCCGATTGGGTCGTTTGTCAACGTGTGTCACACCCGGATGGATCCGATTGGACCGTTTGGGTCGACCACATTTAATTATCCTCCTAATTATCCAAAGACCTCTACCAACACCAACAGTGAGCTGTGAGGAGGTTTTGGGGGATGCTATTGGGTGCTATAACTCAACCAGGGGCCGTCTTTGACCGGGCCTTCAATCAAAAGGGTTACACTTCCTCACCCGCTACAAGCTTTTCACATACCTGGAAAGAACTTAAGGGTGTATTCAATACACTGGTGAGCATGACATATAGTTAGTGTTTATGTACTACTAACTATCACACACACACACACACACACACACACACACACACACACACACACACACACACACACACACACACACACACACACACACACACACACACACACACACACACACACACACACACACACACACACACACACACACACACACACACACACACACACGTCCCGGCCCACACATCCTGCAGGTGAACCAGAGCGATGGTGGGATGCAGCAGCGGCTGCATGAAGGCTAACGGTGTTCCGCACCGCGCCAACTGCAACCGATGCAGGAAATGTACAGGATGAAAAGCAGGAGACTACGAATGCTAACTCCGAGCGGTAGTGTTCATTACTATACATTCAGCTAACCTAAGCATTTTGTTCACACTCTTTTGAAATTGCATACAGTTAAAGGACAGAGTACATGAAAGGAACGAGCCAAATGTTTTGGGGAGAAAAGAACATTAGAAGTGAACAGAACCCTGTTTTATTCCATTAGTTTTGTGGCAGTTTGTAACTTAGAACCATGATGAAGCTTTTCTTCTGAATCGTGTTTTACTCTCCGGTTAGCTGCCGTCATGAGCTGTGCAGTCGTGTTCCTGATTATACCATGGCCATCTTGTGTTTACTGGTCTTTAAAGACCGCACAGCCGTTCAACGTGAGCTCGCTAGCAAATCTGATTACCAAACTAAACAGCAACTTCCTGTTCATTCTTTACTTTCTAAAGTCGTCTCTCTATTATCATGAATTGGAAATGAGCCACAGACTGTATGTAAGAAGTGGACATAGTCGTCTTGACGTTAATCATTGCTTTGTAGACTACGGATTAGAAGCCTTAACTTCGGCATTTCGGCCGTCACCATCTTGGTTTTTTGCAACCAGTGAGCGGAAGCGACCATATTTGGGCTGTGGAGGAGCGACAGAGACGCCGTATACGGCTCTGGTGCTCCTTTGAACTGATTTTAAGCAATGTTTGGACTTCTAAACGTCACTTTACATTCATTCTGAATGCACCTTTGGAATAAATACAACTTTAGACCTCAAGAAAGTAGCAGTTGTCGTTTTGTAACAGCAGAAACCAGTTCAAATTCGTGACGACGATGTCAGAGCTGTGTTGTCATCAATAATCTCTATGTGACCATGGTAGAACAGGGAGATACCGTTCACCCATTTTAAATAGTAAATGGTCGACATGGCCGTGGTGCCCTTAAAGAGGCTACAAGCCGGTGCCCAACGTCCCCTTTACATGAACTGAGGCGAGTAGATCCGTTCACATGGACATGGACTTTTATTACAAGGAATTTCGCAACACAAGCTCATATGCATAGAGGTATATGTTCACTCAGCCACGACACAATCTAAAGTCACATTCTTCCTGCCAGCAAGTGTTCCAGTGTGAAGCTCGTGTGTCGGTCGCTCTCTCTGCCCATCGAAGGCTTCGTAGCGACGAGTCTGCTGTGGCACCGACTCTGGCGAAGCGGTGCCCGTCACTATCCGTCGGTTGACCACTTCGCCAGCAGCACACAGAAAGCGATGTAACAGACTAATGCAGGTGGACTACGGGAAGAAAATAAGGATGCGTATACAGTAAAGAAGAACAATTGTGCTGAAACACTTCTCATGACATGTAACCAGCGGGTCGCTATCTGCATTTAACCCACAAACTGTCCAGCCAGTATGGCTTATAAGAGAAAAGGAACGCGTGACAATCGTTAGTTCTAGCGTTAAGGCAAGGTTTTTAGCTAGCTTATTGGGTAGAGCAGTTTCCTTCTCAGGGGAAGAACCATACATGTGGACACAGAAACACACAAGTTGACTTCATTCAGTCAGTCAGCAGAGAGTCTCCAGCTGCCGAGGCTCGTGGGAAAACTACGTTCACATCTTTTCTGACAAACAAGAAGATCTTCAACATTCAAGACCCATAAAAAAATGTTTAGGCACGGCGCCTAAAAGACAAACCGCGTCATGTGTCGAATAGCTGAGGCTATCGTACGTATTCAACAGCTTTAAAAAGGAAGACTCAAAAGGTGAATACAAAATAATAAAAAAACGCTATGGCCCGAAATAAACATATTGATTAGGGTGAAAAGAGAGAAAGTCTTCAAGCAATCAAGTGGACACCCTTCATTAAATCCATGCAATCCACTTGCATAAATACAATGCTCCAACTAAGAAGGAATCACATTTAAAACTCAATAAAACTAAACTAGTATCCACTAATATAATAGGTCATCTCGTCAATCTGGATAGATTATAATTATTTCATCTGATTCAACTGGAAGGCACATCCATAAGGCTTTAGAGGGTGTTGCAAAGCATTCTGCATGGTTCTCTCCCAAAGTCTAACGATAACAACAGGGTGATTATTGCTGCATCACAAAAAAAAGAAAAGTCAAATTAACGTGACGAGTATGACATCAAGATACTCCGTATTATGAGAACGACAATGAGAACATTGTGCGTGACTGCTTTGGAGCCTGAGAGCAATCAACTTTGTCAAAAAATGAAAAAATGTCAGAAGGAAATAGAAGAAACTAGAGCTACAAGAGAAAAAACCCAGACATCTTGGAATAAATAGAAAGAAAGGAGCAGAGTGGGCAACCTTACAACCCCCCACCCTCCACGCTTTTACACATCTCAACCAATATCACTTCATTTTTATTCATATTACCAGCGTTGTTTCCATCAGTGGCTGTGTGTTTTTACCGTCTCTGGAGAGTATGTGGTGCACTTTAGGTCTGGACTGGAGCTGAGCTGGGATGTGTGTGTGTGTGTGTGTGTGTGTGTGTGTGTGTGTGTGTGTGTGTGTGTGTGCTCCCAGAGGCAACAGAAGGGGATGTGAGACTTAAAAACTTTTGTTCTCCGTGTGTATTTAAGAGTAGAAGGTGAGGACACTCTGGTGGTTGCCGCGCACCAGGAGGATGGGAGGCAGGTCCTTGGACAACACCTCCAGCCAGGCCATGTACAGAGCGCTGGACACCGCACCCTTCCTGGCCAGCGGCAGACTCCTGCAAGACAAAGAGGGGAGGAGATTGTTAGCAGGGCTGCTTTTGTTTTAATTCATTGGTACTAGTACTAACGGCTGATTTTAGGCATTGACCAGCGACGGTCGAGGTTAGGCGCTGACCTCCGACCGTCGAGGCGGGGCGCTGACCTCCGACCGTCGAGGCGGGGCGCTGACCTCAGACCGTCGAGGCGAGGCGCTGACCTCAGACCGTCGAGGCGAGGCGCTGACCTCAGACCGTCGAGGCGAGGCGCTGACCTCAGACCGTCGAGGCGGGGCGCTGACCTCAGACCGTCGAGGCGGGGCGCTGACCTCAGACCGTCGAGGCGGGGCGCTGACCTCAGACCGTCGAGGCGGGGCGCTGACCTCCGACCGTCGAGGCGGGGCGCTGACCTCCGACCGTCGAGGCGGGGCGCTGACCTCCGACCGTCGAGGCGGGGCGCTGACCTCCGACCGTCGAGGCGGGGCGCTGACCTCCGACCGTCGAGGCGGGGCGCTGACCTCCGACCGTCGAGGCTGGGCGCTGACCTCCGACCGTCGAGGCTGGGCGCTGACCTCCGACCGTCGAGGCGGGGCGCTGACCTCAGACCGTCGAGGCGGGGCGCTGACCTCAGACCGTCGAGGCGGGGCGCTGACCTCAGACCGTCGAGGCGGGGCGCTGACCTCAGACCGTCGAGGCGAGGCGCTGACCTCAGACCGTCGAGGCGGGGCGCTGACCTCAGACCGTCGAGGCGGGGCGCTGACCTCAGACCGTCGAGGCGGGGCGCTGACCTCAGACCGTCGAGGCGGGGCGCTGACCTCAGACCGTCGAGGCGGGGCGCTGACCTCAGACCGTCGAGGCGGGGCGCTGACCTCAGACCGTCGAGGCGGGGCGCTGACCTCAGACCGTCGAGGCGGGGCGCTGACCTCAGACCGTCGAGGCGGGGCGCTGACCTCAGACCGTCGAGGCGGGGCGCTGACCTCAGACCGTCGAGGCGGGGCGCTGACCTCAGACCGTCGAGGCGGGGCGCTGACCTCAGACCGTCGAGGCGGGGCGCTGACCTCAGACCGTCGAGGCGGGGCGCTGACCTCAGACCGTCGAGGCGGGGCGCTGACCTCAGACCGTCGAGGCGGGGCGCTGACCTCAGACCGTCGAGGCGGGGCGCTGACCTCCGACCGTCGAGGCGGGGCGCTGACCTCCGACCGTCGAGGCGGGGCACTGACCTCCGACCGTCGAGGCGGGGCACTGACCTCAGACCGTCGAGGCGGGGCACTGACCTCCGACCGTCGAGGCGAGGCACTGACCTCCGACCGTCGAGGCGAGGCACTGACCTCCGACCGTCGAGGCGGGGCACTGACCTCCGACCGTCGAGGCGGGGCACTGACCTCCGACCGTCGAGGCGGGGCACTGACCTCAGACCGTCGAGGTTAGGCACTGACCTCAGACCGTCGAGGTTAGGCACTGACCTCAGACCGTCGAGGTTAGGCACTGACCTCAGACCGTCGAGGCGGGGCGCTGACCTCAGACCGTCGAATGACTGACAAAATGACTGTCAGGACTTCTCTGATCAAAGATTATGATTCCAACCAGACATTTCATTCCTCTCTTCAACACATGACTCTTGATAGGTGGTGCGTTTCAGTTGGCACTGGGGTTGGCACTTTTTAAGCCTCGTACCGAACGGTTTAATACGAATACGTGTATTGTTACACCCCTATAAACAAATAACCCGTAGCTGTGGCGTCATCATGAGGTTATTAGGAGGTGGTTGAACTGTAGTAGGACAGCACTGAAGGCCCAGGTATAAAACACACGGCCCGCCACTGGTTGTATCCGACTTCGTCAGTTCATCACGTCCATTAAAAAGTGTGTCCAATCAACAAGTCCCCTGTCAGTCTGTACAACGTCAAGTTTACTCCTCTTGTAAGAAGTCGGTGTGAACAGGAACCGGACCAGAACTAGAATGCAACGATGTATAATTGTCTCCCCTTGGTCTGGCCCAGATGAACCCACAGATGTCTCTGGTCTCATTAGACAGGGTTGCAGCCGTGTTACCAGAGTGATGTTGTGGCAGTAAAAGTGTTGGGTGCACTTGATAACTGCGGACAGAAGGTGGCAGCAGAGTTCTTAAATCACAGTGAGGTTCGTAATGGCAGAATGGTTCAGGTGTGAATGCACACTCACATATTTGAGCAGCTGTTTTTACTGTGCCCAGTACGCTAATGGGAGGTTTTTGAAATGAGACAGAATTTTACTGCCGTGGAAAGTTATCACGGTCACAGGTGTCCATGTAGTTGAGGCAGATTCTGTGTTTTTGTTTTTTTCTGTAGAGGCCTTTTGTGCAAATGCAGTGGTGTCATTGAAATGATTGAGGGGACTGTAGTTTGCAAGGCAAAGCTGACCGGCCACACACGAAGGGGTGGGGGGGGGGGGGTGAAGAGTGAGGCGAGACACATCAGTGGTTATTGTGGGGATGGTGGTGGAGGCTTTCAGACACGTTATGGGGTCACACTCAATTCTTCACACAGAAAACGAGAAAGAGTAAACAACACTCATGTGTAAACCTGCATTCCTGAGGTGGCTAATTATTATTTTTAAAAAGAAACGTCAGCAGAGCTTAACTACTGTTATGGAAACTATGACTATAACTAAGGCCACCTGTGTAATTCATTTAAACACACACACACACACACACACACAGCAGCTTACATGACGATGAGGTTGGCTGTGCTGGAGTGCTCCTTCAGCAGCTCGTTGAGTCTGATCTGACGATTAGTCTGAGGAGCAAAACAAACAGAGGTACAGGTTGAGACATTCAGGTATCAGCTTACCAGACAACCATCACGAGCCGCTGAAGCACCGACTCAGAGCCACAGCGGCCACGTCGGGCTGCAGTGGATTAGTATGAATGAAGTTGATGTATATAGCAACTTTCAGGCACAGGATGCAGGACAGATGCTTTACAATACAGCAGTTTAAAAACCAGACACATACACGAAGAGGAAGGGAGGACATTTAAATCTTTAAAGAGTCTGTCTTTAAACAGTTTAAAGAGCAGCTGTGAAGATCTTAGGGTTCCTGCAGGATCAGAAAGCGATGGGGAGTCTGTGATATAAAAGGGGGCGTGGCCATGGCCATTTAGTGCATTTAAAACCAAGTATAAAAGAGGTAGGTTGCATAAAACAGGAGTTCTATCATCACTCAATCAGCACTCTGAATGGACCAGCTCTGGTAGGCCAGTAAACAAAGTGTTACAGTAGTCCACTAGAAACTAGAGCATGAACAAGCTCTCATCACCATCGCTGTACTGCGCCAACGATTAAATGGTCAACGAATTAAAACAAACCCGAGGTTTCTCACTCCGCTGACCGCTTCTTTTGTGAGATGATGTAATCATTGGGAACTTTGTTCGGCATCGACAAAGTCTTTAGACTTTAAAAGAAACCGAGCGCTGTAGGAAAGGCGCTGACCTTGGCGCGGTAGAGCTCCAGCTCGTTGTCGGTGATCCTCCAGGGCTCGCTGTCCTTCAGCTTCTCGGCCGCCTCCTGCTCCATGTCGTCTTCCTTCAGCCGATACGGCTCGATCATCTCCTCGAAGGCCGACACCCTGCACAACGACGGCCTCGTGTTAGTTCACGCCAGCCTCAAAGAACACACTTAGATTGTGCTCACTCACGGGGGGGTCAACAGAGAGAAGCAGCCTTCACTGGAGACGAGTCTTCATCACTAATGAACAATAACGCTAACACAACACTTCTTCAATGCTTCCCTGTTTATATAATGTTGAGGTCCACGTTACAGTGGCTTCTGAAGAACGATTGAGCAGATGGTTGAAGACTTACTGCTCCTTCTTGGGCTTGGTGTTTATGTCTCCCAGCACGGTGATGTCTGAGAAGTCGATCCTGAACTTGCTCAGCAGAGTGGCCATCCTGCACGGGGAAAGAAGAGCTTTGAGAAAAACACTGGAAACCAGCTGCAAGACATTCTCAACCCCAGGTACCAGCACCGAGTCCTCCTGAAGGCTTCACACGATGGAGGCAGGTGGGACCGGCTTTACTGGGAGCACTGCGGCATTCTTTGTATGCCGTTCATTTCCTTCAGCTTCGACTTCAAAGAAGCCGATAACACTTATTTCATAACCTCAAATGTGTGATTTGCAGCCAAATAAAATATATACATGTTTTCCTATTCACTATGAAAAGTATTGAAAGTGAGTTCTGCAGAAGTAGATCATGTTGTTGATGTGAGCCTACTACATGCCGACTGGAAAAATGACGTCCTTTTACATGTGAATACGCTTATCTGCTTTCCTTCAGGGAGTCGGATGAGATTATGGATATTAAGCTTGTGTTTTAAGTTCAGAGCTGGACTCAGGACATGGTTAGCCTAGCTTAGCATAAAGACAGCTAGCCTGGCCTGTGATCACATCTCTGTCAGCAGCATATAGCTCAACACAAGTTGACCGAGTTCATTGATAAACTAAGTAGTAAGTGCCGGTATAAAAGGTCCAGATTTATAAAGGCATAACGTTATAAAATGAGTTTATTAATATTGAACGACGCGTGTCCAAATTGCACCAAATTCAACACCTCGAGTTCCCAGCAACACTTCCTAAGTGTGAAATAGGTTCTGGAGATATGTGAAGGACACACCCACATGCAGACAGACAGACGGACATGAAGGATTCTGACACTGATCAACTCCTCTAAAGCTGACTGACTAACCGTCATTTGTGGTTTCGATGGACCTATTTCTTGGCGAACAACAGCCAGATTTGTGCAGCTTCCTGGAGTCCTCAGTGAGGTTGTCAGGTGTGGAAGCATTGTGCCTGCACAGAGCTGACTGTATGTATCTGGTAACTCACGCTATAGCTGGAGCAATGCACAGAAATACTGGGCGGATGGATACACTGTTGTGGGTCAAAAACTAGTTCCGGCTAGTAACTCAACCTAAAACCACAAATTGTAAATTTCTGTTCATTCACAGATTAAACATACAAGATGCTGCATGTTAATCATAGAGCTCCAGCAGTGTTGGCAGGGTTCTTTTTTAAACTTTGGACAGAGGCGGGCTAGTCGTTTCATGCTAAGCTAACCATTTCATGAGATAAGATTGACATCAATATTCTTATTCACTGTAGGAAAGAGTTAACTCTTACTGTGACATCAATAAACATGAAGACACTCTCTACACGTCTTCACATCAGCACATTTAGAGCGTTAACAGTACGGAGACTTGATGGGAAAAGCTTCTCCGCACAATAACAAGGAAATGACATCTTCATCCAGAGGGAATACAACCACAAAGCACACAGGATGTTCACTTGATGCGTTGTTGGTCCAAACAGATGGCTCCACTACTTAGTTTGTCTATTTTGCAGCCTCCTGTAGAAAAGGACCACACTGGTAGGTTTTCACCACTTTCCACAAGGATTGTAAATGCAGACGAGTAGTCTCAGTTCAACTAAACATTCAGTTACCGTTTAGTCGCCTTTACTTCCTGCGTCCGTTTCACACATCACAAGTCCATTTTCTCACACAGTGATGAACTAATGTAGAACCGTTAACGGCACGGCGTGAAAACAGGACACCGACGGTGCAGGACGGACCAGACAGCAGCGCCGCAAAACACCGGTCGCACCAGCAGCTGCTTGGATTTGGATGTCTATTCGTTTTGTTACGCAACGGTACTTGGAGACCAACCACTTACAGCAATACATTCAGCTATAATGATGTTGTAGCACATTGATGTAACATTTGAAGTGATTTCACTGTAGAGTCTTTGGGTAGGGGGGGGGGGGGCTTATGATTTACCTAACTTAAGATTGTTAAATAGGATGATCCCATCTGTGATGCAATACAACATATTTGACTCTTAACACAATGTAAAGTAGTGAATCCAGTGTGTTTGAGTGACGTTTTAGTTTTTGATCATATTTTGATGATCGTCAGGATAAAAGAGCGAATCATTTTCCTAGTGAGATGGACATGTGCACCACATTTCAAACATGAGTGATCTTATTCATGCCGACACTATGTCTGACATGTGAACAGAACATACTCAGAACATACACAGAACATACACAGAACATACACAGAACATACACAGAACATACAGCTTCTGTAGTTCTGCAGACAAACAGTGTCAGTGTTGATCCAGCTGAGGAGTGTGGTGCTGAAAGGAAAGCGTGTGTGTGTGTGTGTGTGTGTGTGTGTGTGTGTGTGTGATGGGCAGAATAAAAGTAACGGCAGTAATCTATAATCATACGCACCAGGGCTATCACAGGGTATGCCAAAATGATATTTTAAGTTTGGTAATAATAAATATTTTTTAATAATTTCATTACAATTACAACAATTACCATAATAATAATAATTTGTATCATTGATTACTGTTATCATTAACATCAACATATGTCGTAGTTGTTGTATTCCTTTTTGTTGTTGCAGTGATCAAAGGGTTCATGTAATAATCTCATTTTTACCAGCAGGTGTGGTCCACGTTGCTGTTGGTAAATGTACTATAACATCACATCATCTACTCGTGTTAACCCTCAGCGGATAGGGAGGAGTCGCAGTACTTACGCTCGGCGGTCGTGGTCGATCCTGTTGATCTTGCCTCCGATGAAGACGCGGATCTTGCAGTCCTTCCACCTCTTCTTGTTGGTCAGCAGGTAGGGGATCAGCAGGGTCAGACCTGGAGGGGACACGTCAAACGGCTTCTGTCACGTCAACACCAAACACCTGCTGGCTCTCACAGGTAGAGAACACAGACATCGTCATCCAGAGCGAGACCACTGGCCTCTGAAACGACAGCCCGAGCATAGGAGCAGCTGACGCGACGGCGATGAGCCAGATTTGAAGTGTCACATGCCACACGAGTCACGCCTCTGGTTCACATCTTTACACCCCGCTGGGCGGACAGACGGCCAGCATCACGGTGCCAGTAAAGAACGAGTCATGTCAACATATTGGCTCCTTCAGCTCCACTGATCAACACCTCACTAATAGATTGGATCTTCCTAACAGCTGGGGGGATTGATTTGCCATCTTCACTGCTTTCAGAGCTCCGTGTTGACCTGTTGACAGCAGCCGTCCAAATAGAGCTCGACCGTGTTAGTGGCTTTATGAATAATATATGAATAACATAACGAGAGTTTGGAGAAGGGAAGGATTAATCAGCCGATGTGCCTGCCTGCTCAGAACTAAAAAGGTTTAGCACACATTTCTTAATCGCCAGATAATTCATTGGAGATTTATTTTTTTAAACATTAAAGTCTGAAGCCGTTCCACCAATACAAATGAAGTTTGTATTCATTGTATTTATTTCTATGGATACAGATGACATAACTATGAGTTGCCAACGCCTGCTTTCAGGGGTTGAACACCACATTCAGGATGATCAACAAAGCAGTGAGATGCATTACCTGCCAACAGAAGTATTTGGCAGCAGAAAGGTGCTGCATGGTTGCCCTCCTGGAACACACTTCTAGAACAAACAAGCTGTGGAGTCTCGCTGGTACAAACAAGAAGAATGTTTGGTTTCCTCGGTCCTCATGCAGAGGGAACTAATGCGTTGCCTCTCCTAACCGTTTGGACTACGTTTGATCTACTGGGTCTGAATGGATGACCTGATGACCTTCGCCATGGGACGAATCCCCCAGACTCACCTCCGTCGTCAAACAGCCACCAGACGTCCACGGTGCCCTTCCCTTGTTTCTTCTGGAACTGCTGGCTGGCCTCCAGCAGCCTCTGGTCGGACACGTTCAGTGGGACAGTCGGGCTCTTCTTGTCTGCGCACACAAACGACACCAACACAGCGAAAGCTCACTTAGCCAGCTGTAGGGACTCTGCTGACTTTACTGGCCTGTTAGGAGTCCTGAGAGTGGAGCAGCAAACCTCTCAAAGGGACAAACCGTGTGTAGTTCATGGACCGTTACCTGTTCAGTGTGTCTGTAGGATTACGGTGCGTTTGAGTGACAGTAAGACTATTGGCGATGATGTCAGCACTAACAACATATCGCACAATAATAATAATAAACTCAAAGTCATCAAACCTCAGCTCTACAGCTGCGGTCGGTGTTTCCCCCGCAGGTCTATATTTTTAGGAGGATGGATTTTGGAGTTGTTATTTCCGATGGAGTTAAAAACATCATCCAGTGCCAGCAGGTCTGCTTGTTTCGGCACATTTTCCAAAGCATCAAGGTAAGGAGGGGGAAGTCACAGACTCATAGCTCTGAGGCAATCTGTTCAGTTTCAGCTTTATGAATCAGGAAAAACATTTCAGAGGTTTTTACATTGATTCCAGGCAGCCTTTCTATCATTGAAGAGATGATCAGCTATAGACTTGGCTATATTGTTTGTTATGAAATATGTAAAAAGGTCAGAGAGCAGCTGTCAATCTTCCAGAGCTCGATACGTTGGATCGATTGGATTTACAATGACAAACCGTTTACTGGGGAAATGCAGCGGTTGCGATCAATAAATAAACATTTGTCTAATTGTTTCAGTAGCAGTTCATATTCAGGGTGAGACGAGATGAACGGACAAGTTACAAAACAGAGAGAAAAGTATGCTTTGGAAAATGTAGTTAATGGCACCGACGGCGTCATTAATGGGTCTTTATGTGAAGTCACTGACTCAGGAATGTCAATGTAATTTTAAAAAAAAATCATGAAAGTGGTGTTCATCTGTGAACAAACCATGAAAGTATGATAAACATACATTATACATATTTTCTGCAATAATCCAAAACCCAACAGAAAGGCTTTTTTTTGTACGATTGATTGTCAGGTTTTTGTCATGAATCCTGTCACACAGATCAGGAACATTACGAGGCGAAGCTTTCACACCGTGAATAAAGGAATCGATCAGGTTGTGAGGCTCCTTAGTTACTGCTCCCTACCTCAGGCAGCTCAGACCAGATCCACCGCTCTTACCTTTCACAATAAAAGCCTTAGACATACATATCATCGTCATGCCCCCCGGTGTGTAAAGGCCTTAAGGGTTGCTCTTTTAAAAAGTTACATAGAGTGTTTTATATTAGAAACTAGTCTTCTGACGTATAGGTGACTTCTGTTAGCGTTTGATTAATGAACACGGGGGAAACACCACCAACAGGAGAGAGGGAGCAGCTCAGGGGTTAGCTGCACAGAGCTGGAGACATGAAAACAGGAGCGTTTTCATCCTGGAAAAGAAAGCCAGAGACAAACCGTCACCTCCAGAGAGACAAGAAGCAGCAGCAGCGAGAGAGAGACTGGAGACAGGAGGAGGAAATTGAAATGTTGGCACACGCTCACAACATTAAATACTCGAGACTTGGGTTGAGTTAAAGGCACTATCACACAGCACAGCTTCAGAGACTGGGCTGGAGCTACAAGCTGGCGGCTGTTAACAGGAGAGCAGGAGAAAGAGAGGAAAAGACTAAAAGGTTATTCCACTAAGCCAGCGGGCCAGAGACACGAGACAAGAGACGGCGGGACGGAGTGTTAATACAAGAGCAACTCTAAATACACAGTGAGAAATGAGGCGGTAGAAAGACGGATGGACGGGGATGAAGATTAAAGAAAGAGAGAAAGAAAGAAAGAAAGAGGTTTTAAGGCAACACAATAAAATGGATCTCCTGCCTTTTTTCAACAGGGGCTGAGTCGTAGCTTTGCCGTCCTCGTCCTCATCTGGGAAACGTGAGACAAAAGGAGAGAAAGAAAAAACAACAACGAAGAAGAATTGAGGTGAAATGTTGATTTGATGTGCTCATCAGCTTACAGCCAAGGTGTGTGGCTCAGGACTCCACATGAAGGTTTACAGTTCTAACGCTTCCCTCTAGATGAATCAAACTGGCTCACTTTGGTACGCACACTCAGACATGTGAAGGGTATCAAATCCGCATGAATCACTTCTAATTCTCAAAGACACTGGGCTCGGATCACAATGGAAGTCCCACACAGTGAGGAGAGGCAGACCGACTTAATGAGGGCCCAGGTACAGTCGGAGCTCAGGCCGGGACTAAGAGGATTATCCAAATCAAGGCATTCATCTTCCCTTCACCAGTCCGGCATGTTCTCAATGCGTGTGGCGCCTTCATTAATTACCACTACATGCCTGTTCCTACATCACAAAGACAGTATTCAGTGACGGTGACGTGATCAAAACAGACACGCAGAAGCAATTACAATCGGTATTTCTGTTCAGACGACACGGCGATGTCGTGGTATTTATGGGATGGGTGCCGTGGAAAACAATTGATCAAATAACTGGTAAACATGGAAGTGGAGCTGAACAGAAACACGTCTCAGCTGTGACTCTGATGTGATAGGAATGGATGGTATTCTGTTAGGGCGGTTTGTTTTACAGATTTAATATCGTTACCGAAACTCAAATGTACGGATTTCATTTTACAGGGCTTTGGAGTTCACACGTGAAAAGCTTCAGAAACTATAAATATCATCACCAAATCATGGACCTGAATCAAGACCCGATGACGCCCGGTGCTCCGATCTGGGAACACTTTCTTTGTTTGTCTCTCTCTGGACTAACAAACTGGGCCCAGTGGGACGACTGGAGCCACGGGTCAATGAGGCGACTTCCTGTCAGGGCAGTGTGGTTGTGTGTATGTTTGTGTGTAGAGGCACAATAAAGGAAGCCATTGATGGATTAAGAGGAGTCTCTGAGAATAGTGTTAAACTGGTTTCCTGGATGACGAGCCTTCCTCTTAGGACCGGCCGATTGGACGACTACATCTGCCAGTGGTTCAGTTCATAGTCGGCAGGTTTTTTGGGGCGTTTTTTAGGGCGATGTTTGTCGTATTACGAGACAGCAGGAGTGCAGGGTCAGCATATTTTCACATCTAAAAAAACCTGAGTTGGTGATTGTTGTAGAAACACGGGAAAGACTAAAACAACACATCACTCAACTCTACTTCCTCATTCATGACCTAAACTGGTGTTTGAGTAACATAAACACACGGCATACGAGTGCTTTATTATATTATAAATGATACATATGTGTGCGTGTGTGTGTACACTGAGGCAGGCTGACCTTTCTGCATAGCCGGACTGTTCTGGAGGCTGGTGGCCTTGGACGACGGCTTGGAGGAGTCTGCGTCGGAGTCTTTGCTGGTATCTATGGACACGATCACGTCTTTCATCCCCGAGGACTTCTCCTGGGTGGACAGCAAATCATCTGGGAGGAAATAAGATGGTGAGTGAGTGTGACACTTGTAGAGATGATCAATCAGCACACAGGAAACCTTAAGCGATATGAATAAACAGCATCTCTTCTGAATTAAAGGGTAACTCCGGTGATTTATCGTTCCACTTCCAGAAGTCTCGAGGACTCAAACACGGCCGGATCCTACATTTCCCAAAATGCAACTCAATTAGGGATGTACCAATCAAGTTGTTGGTCGTTTCCTGTAATATTGGACATCGGCCCATGTCTGATCTGATACTTCTGTTCACCTAAATGATGACCGGCTGTTTGTTATGAATGTGTTTCTTAGCCCAGACAGATGACATCAACAAGAGATGCTGTCAAGTTGCATAATGGGAAATGTAGGATCCAGCATTTTTGGAGCTCGACCCGTACCGACCTCTGCTGTAACCCGTCACTCATGCTGTCACACGTCCATAAAGGGGGATAAAGTGTGGTTTTCGGTTGTTCATGTTATCATTATAAACGTTGATTCTCTTCTATTGGACCCTCCTCTGAATGTGTGAATGTGTAGGATACCTTGTCCCTGGATGTGGGACACATCCAGTCCTTCTTTCAGTCGCAGAATGACGGCACCGAACTGGTAGTCAAAGGACTCGCTGAGAAGAAAAAAAAAAGAAATACTGAATAAAAAGACTCATATCAGCGGCGGACAGAATGAAGCGGGACGCGCTCAACTAGACACCAGGAAAGACATTTTAAATAAGCAGCGCTGAGAGGACGGCACACTGCACACTGCAGGTTCAAACATGTGAAGGACGAACTGCTCGCTGGATGGAAAGTAAAGGGCGCATTGCTGAGCGTATTAACTGAGATTTTAATATCGTCGGGCTGAACCATCTCTGACCTTCGGCTCTAATAACATAATCCCCCACTGTACAGTCAGGAACTCATTCTCTCTGTCTCACATGACTTCAAACAGCAGTTTCACCAACACTGCTCTCCTGAGTGTGTCTGGGGCCCCCGGACCCTCATGGGGCCCCCGGACCCTCATGGGGCCTGATGGATTCAGGTTTTAACCAGTTATCTTGTGGTAATCTATTTTACTGAATCAAGTAACTAGTTGAAAATGGTTTTTGATAATTCTATTACATTGTTTTTTTAAAGTCTGAGTTGCTCCACATCCATGATTCTGGTGTGACTGAATGGGTTGAGTTCTCTAAGAAAATGTCCCCCCTGCTGCCCAAAAGTGCATCAGAATATATGTGGACGAGTCGCTCCAGCTTAGGGTTAGGGTTAGAAGGAGCTCCACTCACTGGATCATGCTGATGTAAGTCTCCACGTTCATCATGTCTCCGTCCCTCCAGTCGTTCTTGAAGCCCAGCACCAGGGTGTTCGGCTTGAGGCGACCCAGGCCCGCCGCCTTGAGAGGGGCAAGAATTGAAAACAAAATTCACTCCGAGGCTGGAGACATTCCTAGTGATCATTGTTCATTCTGGAGCAGGAAATGAAAAGTGAAGGCGTGCTGTTGGAGCGTTCAGCCGGTCCCTGGTGCCAACGAGAGTCGCTCTCAGGCTGGTTAGCGCTGCCAGTTTATAACATTTGAGATGGAAACTCTGAGTATGACTCCACTCAGAGAGCACTATGAGCTCTACCTCTATTTCACAGGTCCATTGTTTCCAGCCTAATGAGACCATGTGTGTGATACTGGGTTGTAAAATGAACACTGATTTGAGATTAATTGAGACAGTTTAAAGACATACTCAATAAGGTTTATGGCCTCTTACACAATAACCTGGAAACACAACTTCAAACGTTTCTCCTTGGCAGCGTTTTTTTAAACATTTGTGAAAAACGTGCCATTAGAAGCATGTGCTTATGAACACCAACAAACAAGAGGACGCTGAGCCAACACGGCTGGCTGATAGTTTTTGGCACTCGCTGCACTCGAGGCTTGAACAAAGCGTCCTGGGGGGAGAGTAGACGACTACGGGCAGAGCTCTTTACTCAGAGAAACCCTCCAGAGCAACACAGGCTGGATCAGAGCTCTTTACTCAGAGATACCCTCCAGAGCAACACAGGCTGGATCAGAGCTCTTTACTCAGAGAAACCCTCCAGAGCAACACAGGCTGGATCATAGCTCTCTACTCAGAGATACCCTCCAGAGCAACACAGGCTGGATCAGAGCTCTTTACTCAGAGAAACCCTCCAGAGCAACACAGGCTGGATCAGAGCTCTTTACTCAGAGATACCCTCCAGAGCAACACAGGCTGGATCATAGCTCTTTACTCAGAGATACCCTCCAGAGCAACACAGGCTGGATCATAGCTCTTTACTCAGAGAAACCCTCCAGAGCAACACAGGCTGGATCAGAGCTCTTTACTCAGAGATACCCTCCAGAGCAACACAGGCTGGATCAGAGCTCTCTACTCAGAGAAACCCTCCAGAGCAACACAGGCTGGATCATAGCTCTTTACTCAGAGAAACCCTCCAGAGCAACACAGGCTGGATCAGAGCTCTCTACTCAGAGAAACCCTCCAGAGCAACACAGGCTGGATCATAGCTCTTTACTCAGAGAAACCCTCCAGAGCAACACAGGCTGGATCAGAGCTCTTTACTCAGAGATACCCTCCAGAGCAACACAGGCTGGATCATAGCTCTTTACTCAGAGAAACCCTCCAGAGCAACACAGGCTGGATCAGAGCTCTTTACTCAGAGATACCCTCCAGAGCAACACAGGCTGGATCAGAGCTCTTTACTCAGAGAAACCCTCCAGAGCAACACAGGCTGGATCATAGCTCTTTACTCAGAGAAACCCTCCAGAGCAACACAGGCTGGATCATAGCTCTTTACTCAGAGAAACCCTCCAGAGCAACACAGGCTGGATCAGAGCTCTTTACTCAGAGAAACCCTCCAGAGCAACACAGGCTGGATCATAGCTCTTTACTCAGAGAAACCCTCCAGAGCAACACAGGCTGGATCAGAGCTCTTTACTCAGAGATACCCTCCAGAGCAACACAGGCTGGATCAGAGCTCTTTACTCAGAGATACCCTCCAGAGCAACACAGGCTGGATCAGAGCTCTCTACTCAGAGATACCCTCCAGAGCAACACAGGCTGGATCAGAGCTCTTTACTCAGAGATACCCTCCAGAGCAACACAGGCTGGATCAGAGCTCTTTACTCAGAGAAACCCTCCAGAGCAACACAGGCTGGATCAGAGCTCTCTACTCAGAGAAACCCTCCAGAGCAACACAGGCTGGATCATAGCTCTTTACTCAGAGATACCCTCCAGAGCAACACAGGCTGGATCAGAGCTCTTTACTCAGAGATACCCTCCAGAGCAACACAGGCTGGATCAGAGCTCTTTACTCAGAGATACCCTCCAGAGCAACACAGGCTGGATCATAGCTCTTTACTCAGAGAAACCCTCCAGAGCAACACAGGCTGGATCAGAGCTCTTTACTCAGAGATACCCTCCAGAGCAACACAGGCTGCATCATAGCTCTTTACTCAGAGAAACCCTCCAGAGCAACACAGGCTGGATCATAGCTCTTTACTCAGAGAAACCCTCCAGAGCAACACAGGCTGGATCAGAGCTCTTTACTCAGAGATACCCTCCAGAGCAACACAGGCTGCATCATAGCTCTTTACTCAGAGAAACCCTCCAGAGCAACACAGGCTGGATCATAGCTCTTTACTCAGAGATACCCTCCAGAGCAACACAGGCTGGATCATAGCTCTTTACTCAGAGATACCCTCCAGAGCAACACAGGCTGGATCCATCGGAGGTGGAGCCGTTCTCATACCTGGAGCAGGTACTGTGCACCCTGCCTCATGTCCTCGGCAAACACCGGAGAGTAGAAGGCCTTGGTCTCGTTCTTCAGGAGCCAGCGCTGGTACCGGGCCTGGTCTGTGGACAGTTCTTTGAAGTTTGGTCTTCTGTAGCCCTGTGGACACACACACACACACACACAAATATAAGCCCAAAGCCCTACAGCTCCTCGTTAACGAGGTCAGCCGTCACAGAACGCTTCGTTACATCCGATCACAGACGGGAGAATTCAACCTGCAGAACAAAGTGACGAGGGGAGTCAGGGACTTTGTTTATGTCCAAAGGAAAGCTGCTCTTCAGCCAGGAAACTGGATGTAATGCCATTAGCTGACGAGGTTTACATCATTTAACTTGGAAGCAATAGAAGCAGGCGGGGGGGGGGGGGGGGGGGGGGGTTCCACGGAGCCGCTGGTCTGCACAGAGCCCGCATTCATCCACTCATAATGGCCCTTCTATTGTGAAGCAGCTCTGCCTGGCAGGGGATTTGTTAAAAGGCTTTTTACACCGAGGATACGGGAGTGGAACAAACCACCGATGAGCTCATTCATGTGCTCTAAGGTGACTCAGAGAGTTATTGCAGAGCAGAGACGGGCAAGAAACCACATAACCGTGACGAGGTTTCATCAATAACACATTTACATAGAGCAAGAAAATATTGATCAGTCGATGAATGTTCCTAAGTTTGAAGCAGATATACTCCCAAAGTGACCTGGACGGCAGAGTCAGTACATCTCCAAATATGAACTTATATTCATGTATATATGCTTCATGATGTCAGCTGATTAGTAAGGAAATGTTTGTCCAACGAAAACCTCGTGTAGTTAAAGTGTGAAACGTCCGGCTCACTAGATTCTGTGTCCTGCTCAGCTCAAATATCCATTATGCCATCTGTTCACATTCAAAATGAATATCAGCAAATATACTGTTGGTGGATATATTTTTTAAATTCTGCAATATTGTATTGTATATCTCCAGTATTACTCTAGCTACAACTGTTACTTAATATGAGTAACACCGTTGATTGATTGAATGAGAGAGCCTTAAACAGGATAAACGTACGACTAGAGTGGAGTTTGTGTGCAAATTTAGGGTTTAAAAGTGAACAAATGATTAATAAAATAAATATTTTACAATAAACAATATACGGAAATAGATTCATTAAGACTCCTCAATTAGCATTTGCATGCTAAATCAAGCTACTTCCCACATGGTAATAGTTAGCTAGCAAAAACCGTGCACTCTGGCTGGTTAATTGAAATATAGAAAACAAACATAATGAAAACCTTCCTACAAGCATGTCGTGCTCTGGCTCAGACAGCAGCAGTGTGGGCTGCACATGAGCGCACTGTGCATGCACTGGTTGTCATGTTACTGAACTCCTATTTAATGGGACGCTGGTGAAGGATCTGCACATGTGCTGCTGAAACACAATTCCACTGAAATGGACAGACTTTCAACTTAAACATGGAGGAAGAAGAAGAAGAAGAAGGAAGAAGAAGAAGAAGAAGAAGAAAAGAAGAAGAAGAAGAAGAAGAAGAAGAAGAAGAAGAAGAAGAAGAAGAGAGAAGAAGAAGAAGAAGAAGAAGAAGAACGAGAGAAGAAGAAGAAGAAGAAGAAGAAAGAAGAAGAAGAAGAAGAAGAAGAAGAAGAAGAAGAAGAAGAGAAGAAGAAGAAGAAGAAGAAGAAAGAAGAAGAAAAGAAGAAGAAGAAAGAAGAAGAAGAAGAAGAAGAAGACGAAGAGAAGAAGAAGAAGAAGAAGAAGAAGAAGAAGAAGAAGAAAAGAAGAAGAAGAAGAAGAAGAAGAAGAAGAAGAAGAAGAAGAAGAAGAAGAAGAAGAAGAAGAAGAAGAAGAAGAAAGAGACGAAGAAGAAGAAGAAGAAGAAGAAGAAGAAGAAGAGAGAAGAAGAAGAAGAAGAAGAAGAAGAAGAAGAAGAAGAAGAAGAAGAAGAAGAAGAAGAAGAAGAAGAAGAAGAAGAAGAAGAAGAAGAAGAAGAAGAAGAAGAAGAAGAAGAAGAAGAAGAAGAAGAAGAGAAGAAGAAGAAGAAGAAGAAGAAGAAGAAGAAGAAGAAGAAGAGAAGAAGAAGAAGAAGAAGAAGAAGAAGAAGAAGAAGAAGAAGAAGAAGAAGAAGAAGAAGAAGAAGAAGAAGAGAGAAGTCTACTCACCGTTCTAATATGACCACAGATCATCAGGCCTACGTTCTTGGTGAAGGAGTGGACCAGATCCAGAAGAGCTGGACGAGAGTTGGGGTAACCAGTCATCACCAAACACTGGGGTCTACAGGCAGACACAGGGAAGACATCAACCCCTTTCTACCATTATTTATACACCAGTGAGTATATGTTATATAACTCTTTCATAGTTTGGCTTTTACAGCATTACTAGCGGTTAAAATCGGCAGACCCTTCTTCGGACCTTCACAGTGACCTCTAGCCATCCGAGCACAGGACAAGAAAAAAGAAAAACGGGAGACGAGTAGCGCACATCAAAGCAAATATGTTAAGCACCAAGGGATTTAATGAAGGCGGTGAGAAGAGACAAGAGGGAGCTCAGAGGAACCCACTGAAGATGCCTTTTAATCTCCTGCTGGGTTTGCTGCCATGGGAACAGCCCAAAGGCACATTAGCACCGATACGTCCTCAAACGCACCACACGTGCAAGCCTTCAGAGAGAGAACACGTGTAGCATGGTGGACATGGAAGAGTAAGAATACTTTAGCTATAGTTCAACTTCATGGATCATCAACAGAAGTGATACAAATCAATGCTATTAAATGAGATCATTTGTGTATCAACACCATTTTTCTCTTCGTAATAACGATATCGAAACTT
Organism: Leptoclinus maculatus; assembly: GCA_032191485.1. Lineage (NCBI taxonomy): Eukaryota > Metazoa > Chordata > Actinopteri > Perciformes > Stichaeidae > Leptoclinus > Leptoclinus maculatus. The sequence continues at coordinate 1,425,776 of JAVDOI010000037.1, read as the reverse complement.
GAATATGGTTTCTAATTCCATCATCGATTTCGGACACAGCGATCATTTTTTTACAGAGCTGATGATGGGAGTAGCTTACGAGGGAGGAGTGTACAAAACCATGAAAATATGCTCTATCGGCAGATATATCGTCATCAAGGTCTGATAAGATACTGCCTGTTCCAGCCTTAATGATAGTAACTACAGGGTGCTTCTTTGTGTTTAGTACCTGAAGTTCTTGATGTGGTCCTCCACTCCGCTGAGGTGCAGAGTGTGGGTCAGGGCCTGGTGGTAGGTCAGAGCCTGGGTCGACGAGCCCCAGTTCACATCTGGTGGGGAGGACGCATGCAGGCAGAAACAAACAGTGCGGTTGGGAAGTGTGTTTACGGGTCGTCCTGCTGGACCAAAGGCCGGCTGACCCATGTGGTGTTACAGGCAATGGGAAGGCCTTGTATGTGTGTGTAGCTGCATGTCAAACTGAGTGTGCACACAGGTTTGTGCTCGGAGCTGCAAGGCCAGCTTTGTGTTCGAGGAAGTGCACAGATGTGTGTTGGGGGGGGTGGAAGAGCTCAGTGTCGTGTAGCAGTGAGATTTATTAATTCAAACTTTGCCTTTTGTAAAGTGAACAGTACTACATTTTGACAGATGGTCCAGGTTATGTTCAGTATGTTATGTATCCATTAACGAAACATTGGCATTTCATGGCAATTTGGCATGAGAGCGAACCTTTAATAATAATAATACATTTTATTTATTTATATTTACACGTAATCTACAGCGACAGCGCAAAGATTGTGCTGTCATCAGCATAATATGTTGATGTTGAGGTTCATCACTATCGGACGTTTGCTTTACGTTTTTGTTGCGAAAAGTAAAAGCTAAGCTAGATTAACTACTTCCTGGATTTAGCATAGTTTGGTACAAAGCTAGCTAACCCTAGCTTACTTAGATGAATTATTGTGTGTATAAACCACATAGACATTTAGCTTATTATCAAAATATTTAATTTGCATCTTCAGCCTTTTGTGCTCACATTTTGGTTCATTTACAGTTTATTTAACGTTTGCTATCAATGTTCTAAAAATGAATATGCTAGTTTACCAGCGCTCCTCCGCTATGCTGACTGACGCTACTCATGAGCACAGAGCTGCTGGGCTGATTAATAAATGGTTATTTACCTAAAAATAGCTTAAAGATCTTTTTACAACCAGTACAAACTATCTGCATATTCTTCTTCATGAAGTCATAATAATCACACAGCTCGTTGTATGTTTTTCACTTTAGGTTAAGCTAGGCTAGGCTAGGCTAGGCTAGGCTAGGCTAGGATAGCAGTTTAACCCTCACCTTTTAAAATGAGTGCAGGTTACTGAAACAGGATTCTTTTAAGTGGGAAATGAATTCAATCATTTGTGTCAACCATCATAGTTATTATTCATCATATTAACGCCACCATTGTATGCTGTTTTCGTAATTAAAGCATTTCTAAGAAAATCATTCTGTATAAATGTTTGTTTGCACCAATGTGTGAAGAAACTGCTCAAACTCACCTGGCTTCTTGTAGCTGACGTAGATAAAAAGACCCAGAACGATGACGTTGGTCATGAGAGCGGCCCACCAGTTGATGACGAACATCACCACACAGCACAGTATCGCTCCAGCCAGCGACACCCACATGTTGTAGTATTTGAAGCTGGGACGCCATCCTACAGCACCCATGAAAACAAGTCACCACCATCGCAACAAAAGGGGATCGATGTCCAAAAACATCAAAAAGACTCAAACCACTTGTCACATATCTGTATCACAATGTTTGCTAAATTAATATTCATAGTAAACTGAGGAAATGCACTTCATGTTAAAGTCGATGTGTTAAGACTCCTTAAACTAAGTCAGACCTGCATTTCAAAAGACTAAAATCCTCCTCCATGAACATTTTACAGTAATTGTCATCATCAACATGGTCTTAAAATAGCAAATGTGGCTGTTAAAGAGGATGGACAACGTTAAAGTTGGATATGTGCTTGGGTTAAAGAATGGGAGTTAGCAGCCTGTTAGACTGGAGACCAGAAGGTTATACCAGCTATTAGAGACCATGTTTGTTTACTGGGTACCACAGGAACTAGACTAGTAGGATTTTAGTGATGGGATACAGTCAGACTGTGTGTGGTTACACAATGACAGCGTCTAAAACAAACCACAGGACATAAACGGTACATTGACGCGCTGGTCCTCGCAGCCCCATTCAGGGGTTTTATGTGTCCCCGAGAGTGGGGAGAGATTGGCCCCGAAGAGGCCAGAACACCAAATGAGGGACGTAATGGTTTGCGGTTGCAGAGGCAGTAACATGCATCACAGTCTGTGTGCATTACTGCTTGCCTCAAATTCAGTCATGTACCATTTAAGTCCATGTAATTATATGACCTGCTCGGAGGAATGAGAAGCAGACTGAGAATCTGTACCTGGAGTTCTGCTAGAGCTTTGGTATTGAAGGGGGAAAAAGCACAGAACTCAATATAAAGAAGATCAGCTGTTGTATATGCATTTCATCCAGCTACAGTGTAAAAAGACATGTCAATATTATCTCACCTACCTACAGTGGTATCCAACCATGCTGACGGTTTGGGTTTCAGGTTTTGAGATATCTGCGTCTGAGATTTCAGCTTTCACTCCGATTCAACGGAGGTGAACGGAATCCCAATCTCTCTCCAGAAACATTTGACCTCATGCAAGAACATTTCGGTATTCTTATCTGAACTTCCTCCTACTTTTTTCCTATGGTGGCCTTGTACGAGTGTTTCCACGTCAGATTCAGTGAGCGCTCCTAACTTCAGATAACTGTGTAAATGAGCAGCGTAAACACGATGAAGGCCAGCTGTGCATACGTGAGCGCACGTTCATTAGCATAATAAACGCCCCAATAACACCATATAAGGAGTGTCGTATATTGAAGCCCTGCTGTTGGAGATCCAAAGAGGAAAGTCTTTCACTTTTAAGGAATTAAGGGACCTACTGGAGACCAGTAATGGAGACCAATGATGAGGACTGTAGAGGACCCGTCACCTGAGGGTCAAACTGTCCCTGAAATAACACAAGACGATAGCCGACTGCAACGGGAGGGTCAAATCATTTAACATATTAACAGTGCAGTGTTGTACAATAGCATCAACAGACGATTAAAACGGTGATGTCATTAAGCTATGTGGATACTTTTACATTCTGTGGGTCTATACTTCACATTGCAGAGTCAAACAGGACAAAGTCAACACAACTGTGAAGTGTAATTATACGAGCTTTCAATCTCAAAATGCCTTCAAAGTAATTCATTATACAATCCACGAGTAAGAAACTTGTTTCTGAAAACAACAGACTAATCTCGACCACTCGTAGGTTCTGTTTGTACCCAAGAGGAAACTCTAAATAGGTTCTCCTAAACCACTCGTACCAGCCACTTAAGAACTAATCTGTGTTTACGAGCGGTTCTTGCATGACAACAGTTTTAATTAAGGTTCAATAGCATTTGACCTAATCTAAATCTTGGATTGAATCCCCTCATCTAACAACTTCTTTCTGATCCCTTATTGAATGTAGCTTTCAATATTTCTAAGTAACTAAATGTATTACGCTCAACAGTTTCATTCAGATCTGCTTCTTAGAAGCCAGAAACAACATTGATCTCATTAATGTTGACGAGCCGTAGCTACAAAAGCAGAGGATGACGGGTGTTGTCACGCTGAGCTAACACCTTCTGTTTCACCGGCTACTCGATCCAAACACTGCAGGTCCCGATGCATTACTATTATGTTAATAATCTTATTAAGTATGTATATGATACACATGAAACTGTATATCACATGATGGTGGTCCTGGCTTGCAGAGAGCACATCAACGATACTACAGCTAAGTTTCATTTTGGGCTTTTTGTCAAGCGACTTGTGGAAACAAAGTTAATCCTTTCAACTGCTGCAAATGAGAAGCCTGCTAACGTTACCTCAATGTTGTGTACATTCCTCTTTGCTATTAAGACAGAGTAACACTTTCTGGGAAAACGTGTTGTTTCTCCTCCTGTATGCATCACAAACTAAATTCTGTTGGATTGGAGGCAGAGACAGATATCTCAAAACCTGGACAAATATAAACCAACGAATACCACTGGAGGTACCCGAGAAGACTTTTCCCTCATTTTGGTTGACTTGCCCTTTAAAATGGTAACTTAGTTTTTTTCAACCAGGACCCCATTTCACAAGTTTTTGCATCCATGTGACCAACAGGGACAACATTTTCTGGAATTGGTCCAGTATTGAGACGTCTCCAACAGTTGATCATAGCACTGAGATTTCACATCATGTTCAAAAAAACATTCCGCTAGACGGCATTATCGAGCCACAGTTACAGTAATGAGGAGGTCGGGATTAGAACTTCAGAACTTGAACCGACAGAAAATGTTGGTTTATGGAACAAGCAAGGTAACTGAGGTAACTAAAGGCCAGAAAGTCTATCACAGCCCAGTAGCAGGTACGTCTGTTGAATAAGATGTGTTAATGAGTCTGCTGCCGTTTCTTGAATTTGTCCGACGATCCGTCTCCGTGTAAATGACCACGTGATAGAAACGCCGTCTACACGCCTGCTGCGAGTTCTCTGGACAATGAGCGGCTCATTCACACATGGGCTCGATTGGATAGAACACAGACTTTGTACGGGGACGCTGGCAGGGTAAAGTCTGTTTAAACACAGCTCCTCTGGCTGCTGTCTACACAAGTTCAGGGTTGCAGTGCAAGAGTGAAAGGGGCTTAAGATAATAGGCCTGAGCTGTAGAGAGCCTCAAAGTAATTCCTTCTGAAACCCCATTAAACCCCATTAAACCCCATATGACCCGTCACTCTGTCACAGTGGCTGATGAGACGTCTCTTATAACAGGTTTCTCTGTAGCCTTAACTTCTGGATCTAGATTTGAAGTCATATTTGTATCTTACCTGGAGAGTTAGCCAGTGAGGCGTGGAACACAGAAAAGTTGATCAAGGCATAGGACGCCAAGAAGAAGTTGGAGATGATGGGGGCAATTATGTTCAACTTCGCTGCAAGAAAAAAAACGTAAAAAACAGTCAACTTAGAGTTAGAGTGGAAAATGACAGTTTACCCTGCTGGCATCAACAACACAGTGTAACGAGTCACTCCGTTCGTTAGACCATCAAACACAACATATGGTAGATATTCATTATCCCCAGAGGATGAGTCCTAAGGACCGTGACTGTTGCTCTAGTAAGTTTTCAGGACAGAACTACGTCATTTGGTACGAATTATTGGTCCATGCAATGCAAAGTAAAATTGAATTCATTATTCATTTATTATTGGAAACTTTACATTTCATTTATGTAAAAATGTATTGAGCGGTGTGCAGCCGTACCGATGAGGATGAAGGCCAGAGCGATGCCGAAGGTCAGGATGTAGCCTCGGAGGGGCTCGTTGTTCTTGCCGTAGCCTTTGGCGAACATGCCCAGGCCGGGGTAGATGTTGTCCTTACATAAAGCCTGTGGGAAATCAGGAGTGTCACGATATTACGTGTTGCAAGACTTTATCGAGTTTTAAAAGCAATATTGATTTTTAATGAATAGTTGACATGCAAAGATTGGTGGCTCAGATTGCACAAAAAAGTGCAAAAGATACCTTTTGGTCGGTTCTTACCTGAAAGACTTTAGGTGCACTGACTAAAGAGGCCAGCGCTGAGGACAGAGTGGCAGAGAAGATTCCAGCGGTGATGACCGGCCCGAATCCAGACACCATGCTCATCACCTGATCCAAAGATTAAAGGAACATTTAATGGTCTGACTTTTGCACCCAACAACCAACACTTTTTGATATTTTTCAACCTCCGTCTCTGAAACAATTCAAGGATCATTTATTGTCATTATGCAACACAGGGTTGCACAACAGCATGCAGTTGTAGCCCATTTGCAACACAAGACAAAACTCGACAAACAGAACAGTATGTTCCTTAAGGTTCCTAATAACCGTCCAACCTCATCTTGTGATGGAGCTGCTTCGTACCTGGAAGTCGTTCTGCAGTCCGTAGCTGCAGCCGTCTTTTTGGGTCTTGCACGAGGAGAAATCGTAGCCGAATTTGCAGGCGGCGTCGGTGCAGTTCGTCAGGAACTCAGCGCTGACTGTGTAGTTTGCGTCCCCGGTGGCGTCTCTCACAATGCAGGAGCCTGGTGTGAAACGAGCACACTCGTGAAAACGTTGTCAAGAAATGCGATTCCGTTGTACAGAGCTACGCAGAATGTCACATAGAGCACTGCACCTGTGGAAACAGCGACACCCAGGTAGACTATTCCTGTGATCAATATGGCCAGCAGGGTTCCTCTGGGGATGGCCAGCTGTGGGTCCTGCAACAACCAACCACAACTCAGACTCAAGATAACAAGCAATCCATCCATCACAAACCTTTTAATTCTTATCAATAAAGGGCTGTTAAGAGATGTCATCGATCCTCTGACTGCCACACTGAAGGTCACCAGCTCAATCACTGTTACCCCATGAAAGCACCACTCACATTCACCCGTGCAGCAGAATCTACACAGACGACGAGTTTGCTTTGTTTGAAAGCTTTAGTCGAATCTATGACATCAGGATAAAGCCCCTTTAGGATTCTGTTCAGGATTAAAGTCGACTTACAGCGAGGTCTCCTGAAATGTTGGCTCCAGCCAGAATACCAGTGGCGGCAGGGAAGAAGATGGCGAAGACGGAGAAGAACGTCTCTCCTCGGAAGTCAGGGCCCATGTTTTCCCACATGATTGTACCTGACGGGGGAATAACAGTTTTAAACACCAAGACGGCAGCTGACGAAGTCCTAAAGCTAACAGCGCTCCGGGTTATGAGTAGGGCTGCCCCCTCTCCGTCTATTAATCGGTCGTTTTGGTCTTAGTCGACTAAGATCTCTTCAGCGGATTTATACTTGACGAAGTGAAGCCAGCGAGCGTCTTTGCAAGAGGTCACAGCTCTTGGTCGTGCACCTCTGAATTTTTGTAACCCAGTGCACGCGATCACGTGACTGTCACAAACAGTTTGGTGATAAAAGGTATACATGTATAGGGATTTTACAAAGAAGGTCAATTCGCTTTTAGATGCTTTAGAAACAAGGTCGAAAAATCTACTTCTGAGTAAATACTTTGCAGCCAAATCAAATTGTTTAGAGGTCGGTTTATGGCTAGAGTACAAACGCCTCAGTACATGCTCGGAGCTCGCACGCCATCTGCGGAAGCTCACGCTACGGCGCCAAGCGCAAGTATTAAAGCTTTAGTTGTTTTTTTTAATGATGAATGAGTTATTTACAAGAAACACACAAATATGAACACATCTGTGCTACACAAAAGATTTAAAGTGGCATTCTTCGTGGTAAGCGATTAGGCCACAAAATGCACACAGTGTGACTACGAATGTCTTTGGTGGTGGACAGCCCTAGATATGAGGTGGTACAGATGTGGTCGTACCGTCGTAGCCGAAGAAGCCCATAGATTCCTTTGACTTGAGAGGAATGAAAGTTCCGATGAAGTAGTTGAATATGGCTGCGATGAGGACAATGAGCAAGAATATTTGGGCCTACAGGGAAGAAAATCGACCAATTCATTAGTCACAACAGATCTTTTAAACCAATGTATGAATCATTCATTGTGTGTGTCCTGAGTCTAAATTCTGGGAATTTTCATCAGAGACTTGAGCACTTCTAGCTTCTAGGCAGTTTGTGTTGTGTTGCTGTGTATCAGAGACGGGATCCCTGCTCGTACCTTGGCCTCCCATTCCATTCCTGCCAAGGAGATGCCCAGGAGAAGGATTACCGTGATGGTGCCGATGATGCGGACATCGTTGATTTCATCCGTCATAAGGGCATCTACACCCTGAGAGACAACACAAAGAGTTGTTATATAGTTACAGAAATTGAGTCCATCCTCTCCATCTCCGTCTGGTACGCTGCAGCCACTGCCAAGGACAAGGGCAGACTGCAGCGTATCATTCGCTCTGCTGAGAAGGTGATTGGCTGCAATATGCCGTCCCTCCACGACTTGTTCGCCTCCTGGACCCTGAAGCGGGCAAGAAATATTGAAGCCGACCCCTCTCACCATGACCACAAACTCTGTGAGTCCCTTCCCTCTGTTTAGAAAAAGGTCAATGATGGGACATTTTGACACAAGCTTCAAGCTTAAAACAGGAATATTTGTTTGAAGAGTTTAAACACCTTCAAGGAGCATTTACATTCACTTTGCCTATACATTGACAGCGAAACAGTAAGATGTCAACAACAAACTTGTATAAGAAAAGATCATGTTCCTTTCAGCTTACTCAGATTAGGTCTTTTTGAGTCCGTCTTTCAATAGTCAGGTCACCATTTGAAGACAGACAGATTTAACTTGCTCTTATCATTCCTGCTGATTGTCCACAACCTTCCTTTAGTCCCAAAACACCTTCCAACTCCTCAGTAGTAAAGCAGAAGAAAAAAAAAAAAAGCACAAAGAGACTTACGGCAAGAAGTTCCACAACAGTTTCGGCAAAGCCCACCACATACATGGCTACAGCCACTGCATTGGCAAAGGCAAAGATCAGACCAATAGAACCTCCGAACTCTGGGCCAAGACTCCTCGAAATCAAGTAATATGCTCCACCTGGGAACAGAAGGTAATGGACAAGACGTTAGTAAAAGTAAACGGTTGTGAAAAGCTGGAACAAAATTGAATTAAACAGATAATATAGATTTACTATTATTGTATATCGACTGTAAACCGTATTGTTAATGCATGCAGTAAGATGTTATGTTTGTAGTATTGCACCAGGGAATAAGTCCCCCTGTCCCCCAGTCAGCCCCCCCACATAGGCCTGTCACAATAACTACTTTTGTTGGATGATATATCGTCCCAGCAATAATTGCAATAAACAATATTATTGTCATTTTAAGACCATTTTATGCCACTGACATAATGATAATATAATAGCATGACAATGCAAGTTCATCCTTCCAAAGAGCAATGAACTTTTAATTCTTAAACACACAAGACATTGGAATCGGAATGTGGAAAAGAATACGAGAATATCCTAAATAAATAACACATACACAACATTAAACCACACAACCAAACTATAACTAAACAGGCTAAGGCTGCGTTAACAAAAATGTGCCATGTAACAATAACCTCAAAATGATGGAGGCCATGTCCATATATCGCACGATAAGCCGGTAACGCAAGAATGATCAAGGTCATGAATTTATATCATACAGTAAGTCGATCACGTGATCATCATGACAGGCCTGAGATCAGGGCCCAGAGAGTTACATGACCAGAGTTAAAGCCCAATTCATCTACTTACACACCCTCCTCAGACTTGTCTGTTGTCTGGGCCAAAAAGGGCCGTCAGAGACTTCCATTAGCACAATTATCAATGGCCAGTTATGCACTATCCTCTCAGCGAGTGACGTGTTAAAGAACACCACAGCCACACAAAGCCCACAGTTGGGAGGTCTCCGAGGCAGCGCATGCTCCATATCGAGGTTATTTTAGCTGGAGGATCACATATCAACTGTTTGGGAGAGCGCGTCTGGCCGGGCATGCTACCCGCCCGCAACAAAGAGCTTTGAGTTACCAAGAGGCCTGGATGGAAAACTCAGAAGCAAAGCTGCACTGTGTTGTAGATGCTCGTCTGTAGTACAGTGATGTTGAATAATCAGTTTGATGTCTCCATGCACAAACAGAGCTCAATTAGGTCTGACCCGTCACCAAGGGGTAAGAAACCTCTGATCAGAGGATCCCCATCATCATCAATCATGAAATAATGAGATTACTAATGAGTATACCACAATTGGCAGGAACAAATCCAAACTATCCCTTTAAGCCGTATACATATTCGAACACACAGAAGAAGAAAAGTAATACTGGGAGAGTCGCCGATCCTGCTTTTGACGTGGGTCGAAATCAAAAGCTCAGTTCAATCAATTTTTGATTTAGGATCCGAACTGTGACACCTCTACTCTGAACCCTCTTTTTACCGGCTGCAGAATGTAAGCAGCAAACAAAAACTCACATCAAAATGAGGTCACTGAATGTGATGATAATGGCAGGAAAGATAGTTGGAATCAGGTGCTCACATGGTATACGTGTGACCTAGAAGGTCAACTTTGGTTGAGCCTAGCAAGGCACCGTGTTGGCCAGTGAAATGAGTGAAAGTTGCAAAATGCTGGTAGATTACTTTGTAATTCTACTATCCAGCTCAATCGTCAAGATGGAGGACAAAATAATAATCACAATAACACCCAGGATTTGGATTCCCAGTCCACGTTCTCACCAGCACCTGAGCACCAGGAACGTTCCGTCCTCTGATCCCCAGTGACTTCATACGTTTGAGAAGCAGAACAAAACAACCCCGACTCCAGGTCCACATGCTCGCCTTTTCTTTAGTTTTCAGCCACATCACGTGGATGAAAGGTGCTCAGCTGTCGTGGCGGTAAGTCTGCTGCTATGTGAGCTCAGCAGCTGTTACTATGTAATTTGTCTCCAGAGTCAACAATGAACGGTCAAGCACCACAGCATCTCTGCCACGCCATTATTCCGGTTGTTCTAACAGACGACATAAGAAATTGTCTGTTCTTTTCTTATTTTATTTTTTGGTACATTTAGTTTGAAGTTTAGCATCCCGATTACTGCGTCTGTCACTGTGAATAACAGATGCACCTCGTTAACCAAGATAGCTAGCTAGGGTTAGCTGGTAACATTTTTGCTAAGCTAACGGTACCCGACCCCACCAGGCTTCGCTCTCCCTCAGCTCCTACACAGCTCCTCCCCCTTGTCCAAATATGGTCACTTCTGGCTTAAAAGAAAAAAAAAAACAAGATGGTGGCGGCCAACTCGAGGCTTCAAAACGTCAGTCCACAAACCAACGGGTGACTACATCCACTTATATGCAGTCTTTGGTTGTGTGCCTTCCTCAGAATCAAAAAGGTTTATGAAAGTTCAAACAGTCCTCATTAGCATATGAATGCCCCTATCCCATGAGGCCTCACTGCAACCAATCAGTGTTGAGGGTCAAATATTTTACAAAACGAGAAAGAATCAGATTTAACAAATGAAAACATTTTGCGAGCCTATTCTGTGTGATTCAGTGAGTGAGAAATGTGCCGATATCCATTCACTGGAGTTTTAACCCGTGTTTCAGCTGCACAGACCCTGTGATGGATGAGTGACCGCTGCCCCGTGCTAGTTGAAACCACACAGCAAGCAGCAGGGAGAGGTCACTGGTGTTTTCTACCTCAGTGATCGTTCTACAGAAAGCGATGCGTACCTCCTCGCACAAATCCGTTGGTGGCGATGGCCGACGTGGAGAGGCCGGTGATGGTCGTCACTACGGTGGCCATGGCAACGATCAAACAGGACAGAACTGTAGAGAAAAAACGAAAAAAAAACACACAGCATGACCTTCACGAATCTCTTAAATGAAAAGAATGTGCAACACTGTTAACAGTTTTCTAGCCGGCCTTCCAAAAACTCTGAGAGCTCCGTGAAAAGTAACGGCCACGAAGGAGAGCTACTGCAGTGAAGATGGCCACATGTGTCACTTCGTGGCGATATTTCACATCAAAGCGGAGAATTAACAACAAGTGCTGGGAAGGGAGGGGGGGGGGGGGGTTCAGGAACAGTTGGGAGGTGTGTTGTGTGTGTGAAGCGAGAAAATAACCGACACGGAGTGTTGAACACGGGGTCAGAAGTGGCCACCCAGCGAGCAGCAGAAAGTCAATAAATACGGGCTCGCTAACTTCGCTGCACGGCAACATTTGAATTAGTCCATTACGTGCAGTCTTTGTCCCATCGCAGTAAAACACTGTGTATCAAACGGGCTCCTGACCCGCCCACTGATGATTCTCTGTAGCCTGGGTCGACATCAGTGAAAAGGGAAACTTCACGGCTGTATATCTATTACCAGCGTTACCTTGAACTACAAAAGAAAACTTAGTTTTTCTCGTATATGCCTCCAATGAGGAATAAAGGAAAACTGAGAAAAGATTTCCTCAAGAACTCATGGCAACACAGGGAGGGTAATGGATTGATTGGACCCAAATAACAAGCATCTTTTCTCCCATCTGTCCATAAAGATAGTATAGATATATAGATATCATATGTACATACCTTCAACAGCATTCTTTCATTTCAGAACATGACAATGTGTGCAGATTCAAACACTGCTTTCATTACAATGAACAACCTTCATGAATGTTTTAGTTAACTTAGGTTCAAGATTACATAACCGTTAATATGAATTGCGTGCTTTTTGGAAATTATGCAAAGGCAGTAATGGGGAAGTAACAAAATGTCCAGTCCTTTGTCTCTGTTCTCACGCCTTCAGCCACACACACACACAACCTCCCAAGTCCAAAAAACAAACTCCCAATGGAGGGCTGGAGGGTTCTAAACAGGTGAGAGATCTCTGCTTACCAATCCCAGACTGACCCACGATCCAGGACATGCGGATGAAGAGCATCACACCCCAGATGTTCAGCATGCAGCGGACCTGCAGAGAGGATGGGTCACTGTGAGCGCACGAGGAGACGGCAACGGCTGGGTTTCTACTAAGGAAGGTTCCCACCGCTATTTCATATTGATGACAATAACTTGAAATGCTTCACTGCAACACATAGCACGATTTCAACACACGTCTCGCAAGGTCGTTGTGAAAAAAGCAAACAGAGGAGAGGAGGACTGCTGGTGAGTATAGATTTGTTCTTAGTTTCCTACCACAGTTTAGAGTAAAGATGCACAGATACTGAGGCAATGCACCACCTTGTGTGTGTGTGTTTGCATCCTATTTTACTTCTCAAGTGGCTGAATGTGACTGTTGTGCTGCAGCATCGATCTCACCTCCTCAGAGCTCATTAGAGCCACTGATGGGGAAACTGACACTTTGGGAGATAAACTCTGAACAGTGGAATGTACTTAGTAACTAATATGAGAGTCAGGTGAAAAGTCTAAATAATGTTGACAAAGTTTGAAAGTATTTGAAAATAATCTCTCATAATATTGATATATTCATTTTTAAAAAGGTAAAAATTCACATTTATTCTCTTGATTTCTGATCCAAAGAACTACAACTTTATTTCTACGACTCATCTTGTTGAGTTATGACTTTATTCTCCTGACCTGAGGCTTGTTCGAACCAAACTCATCAAAAGGAACGGAAACAAAATAACTTCTGAGCTAAACTACAACAGGGACTGTGTGCTCAATAAAAGCCTCTATAAACCAAGAGACGTGAGGTTTGTATTAGAGAGGAAGGAAGTACTTCTGAAGTCAAAATAAAGCAGGATGATAATATCCAGACTGCAGACTGTACTTTCAATAAAATGAAACCCGTGTCAAACAGACCTCATGGTGAACCACAGCTCAGTCTTCATACCTTCCTCAGTGGTCTAACCACCGAGCGCCCACTATCTGAGCCACAAGTCATTCACACTCATAACCCAAAATCATCAACAGAGTGTCGTCTACTCGCACAAACAGTTGTGATGATAGAGTGGCACACGTTTCACCTTTGATCCACTTAATTGAGTTCAACTGGAACTATTAATAAAGTGGACAAACAGTGGAGCGGTTTCTCTTTCAGCAGGCAAGCTGCAACATTTACTGTAGTTTCAGCTTTGTAGCGTTTTTAGTGAAACTATTCTGTAACTCAGTTTACATCCCACACATTGGCCTTGGCCTTACTGTAGCCAATACCTCAGAGTATAACAGGACATCTTTGGACCGTTAGTAAGTCTCGATATGTTGAAATATAAAAGATTTAATGACTACAAAGGAAAGCAGGGTTTGAAAGTTGTGACTCACCAGCACCCCCTTAACCCAGCCGAACTTGACCACTCCTTTGGAGTCGACTGCTTCCTTACCGCCGGCCTCCTCGGGCGGGGTGAGCTCATCCCCGTTAGCAAAGCCATCCTCAAAGGGCTCCTAAAAAACACAAAAAAACAGTCATGTTAATGTCGGGAGAGACATTGCTGTTGCCATTCATAGCTCGCCGATGAGACGCATTACGGTAGCCCGAGCACTCCAATCTGGTCCAATCCTGGGTGTGGCTCAGGTGGGACAAGGAAGAAATCCCAATGGTGGAGTGTGATGGGCTGAGACAAATGTCAATCATGCAAACCAGCCCTAAAAAAAACACATTTCATCCGTCATAAGGGCATCTACACCCTGAGAGACAACACAAAGAGTTGTTATATAGTTACAGAAATTGAGTCCATCCTCTCCATCTCCGTCTGGTACACTGCAGCCACTGCCAAGGACAAGGGCAGACTGCAGCGTATCATTCGCTCTGCTGAGAAGGCGATTGGCTGCAATATGCCGTCCCTCCACGACTTGTTCGCCTCCAACCAAGTACAAGTGAGGAAAAGTCACTTTAACCAAGTCAGATCAGGTTTAGTATTGTCAAGGTTAGAATCGTACCGTAACAGGATAAAGACTGCCCTGTGTAGTGCTCAAAAGAATGCTCTTTAAAGGCCATTTAGGACAAAGTACAGCGGGGCTACTTTCAATAAACACCACAAAATGAGGTCAAATAATCACGCAATGTGAATGTGAGGAAACTGTCTGACAGATGGACGACACTGGCTCCCAACAAGCAGACGGAGTGACAGAGCGTGTCCGTCCTTGTGTTACTTGTAGCAGCTCGAACACAGGAAGCCTCCCTCCTGTGCACAGACAATGCTGTGACTTTTGGTTTACAGCAAACCTTCCTGCATTCACTCGTAACCAGCCCAGGACAAACGCAGGACGTCTACACACCAATCCTTATTCTGACGCTTTCACAGCTCACAGCCCCCCCCCCCCCCCCCCTCCCCCGCTGACCAGGAAGATTGTACATAAAAAAGGGTGTCAGACAAAAGTAAGCCAAACAGCATGACTTCAGAACAAGTCTGACATCCTTTACAAGCAGCTGAACAAAAGTGAGTCATTCCCATCATTTCCATGGCACAGCGTTATGTGGCATTTAATTAGCCTGCTGCTATGCTTATTGCTAAGCCACAATAGAAGTGAGGCTTTGAACAAAGAACACAGACAAGTTTACGGTCCTTAGAGGCTTGCTGCTTAGAAAGATATAAAAAAAAAAACGTTTAACCCCATTTTCCATCCTCTGACGACCACGATTGTGTTTAGAAAATCTCATGGCAATCATTGTGTAATTATGTAATATACTTTGTTCAAGCTGGGTTTAAGGGCGGTGTTAAGGAAAGGCCATTGGTGCACCAAAACCACATGTGGCTCATCCTTGGGGACAATGAACACCCACTGCTAACCTTACAGAGGCCCTGTGGAGATTTTATTGTAAACAAACTAAATTCAGTGTTTCTCACCTAAACACATTGGGCATTTCCTTGAGGTCTAAAAAACATGTGGAGTGCATTTTGTTTCTCAGAGCGGTTACCCACGATGGTCGGACCATGCTACGGAAGCGTAGCGCCCACTCTCCAGCCCCCCCCCTCAGGTTTAAAACCGTTAGCTTTGTCACCACTATTACAGATATTGGCGCCGTTCGCTGGGTGCTCGCCACCGACTCCCGTGTGCAGACAGGCAGTCCCAATTTACAAAACTCTTTATTATTAAGTAAAATAAGCCAATGTCAATAATAAGCCAAGTCTGAACCCAAGCAGTAACGATGTCACCGAGGAACTATCTGAGCAAACATCTGGTGTCAAAGTACTTGACCGTTTCTTAAAGTATTGTGGTTTGATCCCCAGCCGAGGTAGGACACACATTAGGTCTTTTGGAGCGTGAAAGCATTTACTGAAAGCTCATTATTATCTTTATCTAGAGGGGGCATCTAAACCCTAAAGGATGTCAGTGACGAAAACTGACAGACATCATCGTTCTTAGGCCCCGTCTTAAGTGTTAAAGACTTCTGGTTCTGGTTCGATGTTCGGTGAATGGATCATTTACATTCAGATTTGTTAATGTGTCTTTTGTATATTGGTGTCGTTTCATAATCAGACAGTTTTGTCTGGATAAGGATGACCTTGAGGTTATGGATCCAGTGAGAGCACTGTGTCATTCTACAGCAGTGCAGAGGAAGTGTGCTTCTATAGTTCTGGCCTGCTGTGCGGACCATTGATCTGCAGTGATGTGCACATGCCCTCAGGATCCACGTCCACTGATGAGGACAGTAATGTGCATATCCTAACAGTGGCAGACACTGACTAAATGTACAAATTGACACTTTTCATTGATGTATATTAATTACCCAGACTCTGGCGGCCCGCCATGGTCTACTTTGTCCCGACACACTTTCATAATGAACCCAAAATAATGTAACACTTCTCAACGGGCTGGCTGGCTGGCACCCTTTTTCAGAGTACGGCAAAAAAAAAAAAAAAAACTGGAGATATTGCACAAAAGTTTTGCATCTTAGCAGAAGTGGAAAAGTTTATGGATAAAAGCTAAATGCAACATAGTGCAAAAGGAATAAATGATCCCGTACATGTAGCATTGAACTTCAATGGCCACTGAAACTTCTGCTTCGCTGAAGAGACTAGAAAGAGTCTCGTCTCTCCCAGAGATCTGATGTAACCTTCCTCACATTAACACATGAAACAAACCAATTTTTTGTCCGGTTTGTATACTTTTTTTCCGTTCGAGGTTCAACTGGCGCTCCTTAAATGACGTCATCTTGTTGCGTCCTATTCTTCCCTATATTTCTATTTTCAGCTCTTTGGTAGCTATGTGCAGATCAGAGGCTACTCCCTGTTTAAAAACAAGTTTCTTTTTCTGTATGCTGGACTTAACAGATTTGGTCACCCATGGTTTGTTATTAGGGTAAATGTTAACTCGCTTACAAGGAATGATCGTGTCCCTGCAGAAGGTAGCATATGAGCATGTTACATCAACAAGTTCATCCAAATCATCCCCACCAGACTGGTTAAACATGTCCCAGTCAGTGCAGTCACAGCATTCCTGCAGGCAGAGCACAGATTCTTCCATGTCCTTTGTCCGTGCTTTCTCTCTCTTTAACACCGTTTTATATATGGGCAGTAGATGCACACAGTTATGATCCGCAGAGCCCAGTGGGGGTAGTGGGAGTGATTTGTAAGCGTTCTTTCTGGTTGGACATGAGACATATCCTAATTATCGAGCAAAGATGGTGGATGGATACGATCATTCATTTGCATTTTTCTTTCGCTGATTTTTTCGAAGTTGGACTGCTAAGTGAGATACATTTGAATGGAAACCTGGCCGGTGTCCATGGTAAGATAAAGAGAGGAAACATGAAAACATGTGAATGAACATCTGTCAGCACAGAGGCTCTGTTACAATTGGTGTATATATCTATATCGATATAGATATAGATATAGGTGTAATAAATTATCCAAGAGTGCCGGGCCCACGGCATGTATAGAGCTGAGCCGTGTGGGGGAGGGCTTGAGCATCACTCATCATCACTTCACCTGGGCCATCTGTCAACACCTCGATGACTCAGCAGCACTGCCGCAATCTGGCCACGGCAGCTTTCTGTCCTCTTGAAAGTCATAAAGAAATGTTAGAGTACTCGAAACTTACAAAATCCAACAGCGATGTAGCAATTATTTCATCAACATTTAAGTAACTGTGGTTTCCTGATACTCGTATGAATCATTGATGTCATATGCATTGAACGTGTTGTAACTGATATGTTCGTTCTGTACACATGACATCTATCACACTTCATCCTGATGGAGGATCCTCCTCTGATCCTCTCTCTAAGGTCTCTCCCTCTTTTCTCCCATTAAAGGGTTTTTGGGGAGTTCTTCCTGTTCTGATGTGAGGGTCCTGGGACAGAGGATGTCGTACGTGTACAGATTGTAAAGCCAAAGGCAAATTTGTGATTTTGGGCTCTACAAAATAAATGGAACTGAAATTGACATAGCTGGATTGTTATGAGTTAAAGGCATTTCTTTGCTGACAAAATAAATCTGGGGACTTTTATTAGCATAAAGCATTCATTTTATTTAGTCTCAGAATGATGCATAAGAAAAGAATATTGGTGAAAAAATACATTGTGGAATGGAGGCAAGGGGAGCAGAAGCTAGTGTGGAACTGGGACCCAACTTCTGGCTCTACTGGTAGTGCAGGATCCAGTTATGGCTGAATATAAACGGAGTACCATCAAGGACTGCAAGTGGGAATAAAATGCTTTGTAAGAATTTAAGCAGTCATGTGTCGAGGGAATAGCGTGCAGTTTACAGATCACATGAGGTACCTGCATTACTCACCATGATCCCACACTTCTGGGACGGTGACTAATGGAGACCATCAGACAATAGGAGGATATAGACCATCGCCTAGCCCTAAAGGTACACTCGGGACTGGCGAACAGTGACAACAGGGTAAAAATAAAAGTCTTGGGATTAGTCCAAAAGATAGCCAGTCCCCACAGACACACGGGACAAAGCAGGAAATGAAAAGAATAGCCTAATGCCTTTCTCCAGCCCATGACGCAGGGTGCTCTCACTAAGAGTCTCGACTCTCCATGACTCACACCCCCGTCCTTTAACTTGAAGTATTTGCTGTCTAACCCATTGTTCTTCATTAGGAATCCCACATGAGCCCGAAGACTGGAGAGCGGTGACCCGCTGAAAGTGAAGCAATGATATCATCCGGCTCTGGGTAACGATGACGCAGAGTCTGTTCGTGGGCTCCGGCAGACACGGATGGAAGGTCCGAGAGCAAAGCTTGAGGTGTGCTACAGACACATGTTCACAGAGACCATACGACACAACTCTGGACTTCTCTTACCCGACAATTGTACTAGGAGGAGGTAGTAGTAAAATGTTAGCACTGACCGTACAGTGTATGGGAACTGTGGTGCTCTGAAGGTTGGTCTCTTGGGTACTCCCAATGATTTTAGGATTACACACAGCTAATGAAAACTAGAATGTTCTTCTAAACTGGCCTGAGAACCAATCACTTCATTAGATGCCCGTGAATGAGTATCGGATGTACAAACGGAAAAACGTATTACATTCAGGAACTACCTGATGAACGGACGAGCAAATAAGGCCATACACCTGACAGTACTGACAGGAATACCTTTTGGTACTTGAGTTTCCACACAAAGCCCTAAACGATAACCGGGCTTGGTTTGGTCATGGGTGATTTAACAGAGTTCACTACAATGCCTGTTTGAAAAAGCATACTGGACACCAGCATACTTATTATAGAGGTTGGCTTGACAATTCAAAAGATAATTAAATCTGCTTCTGGCACACGTTATTAAAACAGCTGGGCAATGGGACGCATTCTTATCCAAGAGCGATGTCAGGTCATGCTGCTGATGTCATGATGCAACGCTGAAATCAAGGTCTGCTGCCCTTGTGTGGCCTTAGGGACCCCATCGACCAGGGAGCATCAGTTTGGTTCATTTGTAGCCTGCCTCCGTTTCTTCATGTCATCTCTAATGGCGACCAACAGTGTTCGTACATTATGGCTTTTACATTCTGCTCCGGTACATTTTCTATATACACAGTACTTCAACACATCTATGAGGCCCGTTTAATTTGTGAACCCTTAAAAACATCTATAAACACTACACAGATAGATGGATCAGAAACCAATAATTAACCATTGTATTAACTCTATAAATAATCTTTACAGATGATTTACAAAGGGTTTCTTAAAGGTTTACAAATGTGCTAATTACCAAGTACCTAATTGACTACTTACCAATAAACTGTTACATAAATAATATCATTACGAATAATTAGTGAACATTAATATTCACCATTTCATTGTTTGTTAACAGTAAAATAATGTATTTAAAGTTGACCATTTATTAATAATGGTCATAAAGTGTAGCTGAAGCTCAGGAATGTGGAAACACTAGCCAAGTTCTCGGCATCATGCTCAGCAGACATAAGTGACACAAATCCGTCAAAAACAATAAAGAGGTTTTGACAAATGCTTAAAAACAGATTTCTCTTTGTTTTTGCAATCCAATAGTATCCTGAAAACAGTATTGTGTGAATCATGCCGTCTGTAGAAAGAACCATTTGTGTGTTTGTGTGTTTGCACGAGGAGATTTTCTCAATCTGGACCTTTTGGAAATGGACTTGGTATAGAAGAACACCCACACAGTTTGTGTTCATGCTAATTGAGCATGGTGAAATGAAAGTATGACACAGACTACATGAGATATGGATTTTCTTACATTGAGGACAAAAGAGGCAAAAACCTCAGTGTGTTTTGTGCAGCGAGGTTCTGGCACAAGAAAGCATGAAGCAGTCAAAACTGAAGCGGCATTTGTTGGATCAATCCACAGCGGATAAACTGAAAACTATCCCAGATTGAAGACATGTCGGATGATGTCAAACAGACCACAGCTCGAATTTAGGCAAGTGGTCATTCTGCATTACAAATGGACGAATCTACAGACATAAACAAAGCAGTTTTACTCGTTTGTGTGGGACGGGGACTTACAGGAACAATTTATCTGCACAAGAGAGCTCCTATACTACGACTGCAGAGGACATGTTCAGCTCAGGTTCAAACTGCACCATCTTTACATTAAATACATTTGAGAAGTTGAACATTTGGGTTGCAGCTTGGTGATGGTGGGTCCCGCAGCCAGACCAGTTGAGAACCACTGAAATAGACCATAAAGCAGGGTATGCTTTAGGACGGCCAGTATTGTTGCTGACCATGTCCATCCCTTTATGACCACAGTGGACCCATCTTCTGATGGCTACCTCCAGCAGGATAATGCACCATGTCACAAAGCTCACATCATCTCAAACTGGTTTCTTGAACATGACGATGAGTTTACTGTACTCCAATGGCCTCCACAGTCACCACGGATGTGCAGCCGACAAATCTGCAGCAACTGCGTGATGCCATCATGTCAATGTGGACCAAAATCTGTGAGGAATGTTTCCAGCAACTTGTTGAATCTATTCTATGAAGAATTAAGGCAGTTCTGGAGGCAAAAGGGGTCCAACCCGGTACTAGCCAGGTGTACCTAATAAAGTGTCTGGTGAGTGTACAGTCTATGGACAGAAAGCGGCTCATGGAACCGTCTGATTAAAGGAGTTTCACAAATCAATGCTGAATGATTCAAGTCAGCGTCCTCTAGTATCTCTGATCTATGGCCGTTTCAGTGACATCCCTTGAGGGGAGAAGGTTCTGAAGTCCTGATTTGATTTACATAATGTTGTTAGAAATGACGTCTCCCTGCCTCCGCAGACACTAAAAGGATTACATTTCTACAGCGCATTAAACAAAACACCATCTGCTTGGGAGGCAAACACCGGGGAAGACTGAAACACTTTCACTAACACCAGCAAAAGCCAGAAGAGGACAATTTGTTCTCGAGTTCACTTGCTTGCTTCGTGTTAGGAACAGGTCGAAGCCATCGGCTGTTGAAGTTGGCTCCCCGGTTTTGGCATTCTTCTGGTGCAGCAGCAGCTCTACATTCCACCGAGCAGGTATCAAGTAGAGATTCTGACGACGACGACTCGATAACTATCTGGTGTGGCTGAGAGCACAGCTCAGAGAACAGTGCAGACGACACAGGATGAGCCGTTGAGCACATCATCTACATGGCTGAAGCGACACAAAGGCTGGCTTTGCACCACAATGACCGAGCATCCAGAGGCGAGCACGCCACTGCAAACTGTACCGCGACTCGCACGGGGCATCGTTACAAAAGAACTTGAACCTCGGACAAAGACCGTCTCAAAGTCAAGTGAGGTTTTAATTCACTTTTCAAGACCTACTTGTGCGACTTAACAACAAATCAAAGAAGGACTGAGCATTTCCAGGAAACGCTGGCATGTTCTGCCGACTACGTACTAATGAATAATCATGAATTATCAGGACTGACGCAACACACCTAATCAAAAAACAAATACGGCTCCTGTTCTGTCAGTGAGGCTGGAACTGCTCACTACACCCCCATTAAATAAAAAAACACATCAGTGCAGCCACTTAGTCTTACTGAGGAGAGCATTGTGTCGACTCGTGTAAGAGAGTCGAACATTTCTGCTGAAGGTTATTTACCCCACATTTAAAGCGATGAGTTGGGAAAACAACTACTTAGGTACAAAATGTTATTTCTTATTAATTTGGCATTTCAATACTCAACAAAACATGTTTGCCAAGGATTCGGATGACATGGAAACTGGAAGAGCAGGCACTTTCAATAAAACAGAGGGGGGGGGGGGTCTCACACAGATCATTTTCAGGAAGCCCAGTAGAAGTGAGATAAACTACAGCAACATATGTAGCGCTTAAAAGCTTTGTCCATCAGCTGACTGCTTGATGCACGGGACATTAGACATCTATTATATTAATAATTGATTCATTGTTTCAAGTTATTGATGACTCTGTGGTGCAGCGGAGGATGGGAAATAATAAAAAAGTAAGGTTTTATCAATCCGATTCCATTATGGACGCCTCTTATTGATTCCTGATACATTGTTGAGTGGAAGAGTACATACAGGCAGACTATATCTCAACTTCTTTCACCGCCGTTACAAAGACTCATTTCAACCGTCTCAACGTGTAAAAGAACTTTTACTTTGTGATTCTCAGCTGTAGTGGTTATTTGTTTAGAAAACACAAATCAAATAAGGAAATAAATTATTGCGTTTTTAATTTCAATATTTGCTTAAATTAAATAAAGAATGTTGGCATTGGTAGTTAATGATGATGAGCTAGTGTTAGGAAGTTAAACAGAATTCACTCTAACATCCATTTCATATTTCTGTGAAAACTGACAAGATTACATTAGAACACATCATGATAACGGTATAATAATACCTTCGCCCAATACTCGCCCAGTTCTTACTGAATAGAGCGTCATAATGCAACCTCCGTGCGTTAGCTACATTATGTAGCCCAGCAGCACTGCGCCGACCACCACCTGCTAACCGCTAACGTTAAATAGCGCTCCTGCAGAATTCAACACAGATTGTTGACACTTTTGATCTTGTTTTTTTTTTTCTTCTTCTCTCTGGCTCTGGTCCAAACAAACTGATACGATACAGGGTTTGTACGATGCGTCATTGTGAATGCGCAACTGTCGGAAAACACTCACAGGAGAAATTAATAGTCACACCGAGATACGATTCACAGATTCTCCATTCTCATCCCTCGTTGCAGCTTCTCCGATGGTTTTGTACACTGAATATATTTTGGGGGTTTGGCTTTTGAAGTGCAATGAGAGTTGCAGCCTCTGTGGGCTGTTAGCGTGGCTTGTTAGACTTTTAGTATTTGTTAACAATATCTCAATAGCACCGTCCCTTGGTACACTGTGTCCGATGTACGTATTAGTTTACATTGCAGTGGTCAGCATCTTTGGAGCCAGGCGGATGCTGATGGGTTCTCAGATACCTATTTCAGTCCCCCGTCCTCCCTGCGTGACTCGGTCAGAGACCGAGAGGAACGATCAGATGTCCACCGTCTCAGACGTCTCACCATTGTTTGAAAAAAACCTCCCACCACTCAGTTCATTATTCTTTTACTGCACTAAAACGCTCCCAGAGTTAGATTCCCTGCAACCCACTGAGGCCTGTTGATAGAACCAAAAATGGCCCGGCCCGCCACTGCAGAGACTTCTGTTTATGAATTGTGTCGAATTACTATTCGACTCTGGCACGAGTGTGAAAGAGGCGACGAGTGAGGCACCGGGAAAACAGTGAGGAGCTTTGTTGTTCTGCCAGATAGCGGCATCTGTAAGTGGACCCAGATGGAGAGGAAGCTTTGGGAACAGTGATCGGTTTGAGTTTGGGGGGGGGTGAACCATGTGATGGGCATTGGAAGCAGGGATGGGCCCCTCATTGGTTTAAGTATTCATTACTGTACACAACTGTAGCTGGGGATTGGCCCTGTAATGAACGTAGGGATAGGACTGTATTTGCCCTCTTTACGGTTACAGCTCCGTCCCGCCCTGCCACATTTGCTCCTATGGCCCGTTAACTTCCAACGTTCCGTCACATGTGCTTTGTAGAAGCATGCGTTTATAGAAGCGGGCCACCAAGAAGGACTTAACTTTGCCATTGAGCGGAAATTGAGCAGATTGTGGGCACATCCTGCCATGCATGTGTACACGCAAGCACACATGTGGCAGCTTGTAAACACGTATACATGAAAGGACGACCGACCATTTTCCATGATGCTACGTACGCGCTCACAGGAAGTTGACCTCCAAACATCCTTGACTGGTTCGTCAAACGGTTTCCTTCTCTGCAGACGTGCGGTATGTAAATACAGACAGAGCTCTCATTGTCTACGCGTCCTAAGTTCAAGGTGAATACCTAGGAGCTGGGAACCTTGACTTTTAGCACATAATTGAAGGGAACAAGAGAAAAACTCTCATTTCCCTTTTTAGAGGCCAACTTAAACAAAGGGAAGAATGCACACGGTCTTATACTGTGCATTGTGATTATTTAGTGTAGAGATATATTGAAAGCCTTTGATACTAGTGTCAGGACGATACACATACAATACCCAACTATGAGGAACAAAGACATCATTATTCCAAAAAAATAAACTTTGCCCGAATAAAAGTAGAGTTTTAAACTTATGATTCTAATCAGAAACTTTCTGATCAAAGAATAAATTTGAGCAACCGTTGCTACTTTCAGCATGATTGCTCCGAGGCATCGTTAGACCTTTGACTAATACACATACATCATCACTGACCCCAAAACACTAGAGGCAGCCTCTGTGGACATCGATTTCACCGAGCCACAGAGCCCCACATCTGTCTTTCAAATCTTTTATGTATTTAATCACTTTTATGTCTTTATTTATTGAATTTTTTTTTTGCCATTTTAAATGTTTAATGTAATTAATGTAATTTTTGAATTACAGTTAAAATGCATGCTTTTTTCCTACCACTTGTTTATTTTATCTGTAAAAGGAAAGTTTTGCGCTATCACGTGAGAAAGTGATGTCAACACCCCCCCCCACCCCCCGAGACCGACATAGCCCCGAAGTGGAAATAGTGCACGTGCTTTGCTTTTGCTGAGCTTAGCAGTGCTGGGAGCGGCCGGTCGATGCAGCGCGGGCTGCAGGAAACGTGATCATGAAGGTCGGCGCTGTTGTGTTCTTAGAAGGGGACAAAATTCCAGAGAAGACAGAGGAGGGAATTTTGTGTGCGTTGCCATGTTGGAAAATATTATTGTAACCCCAACAAATGTTTTCCAGATGTTTAACCCAAGTGTTTCATTTGGATGTCGCATACATCAAATGCTTATTAGCACTGAAAAGGACTCCTTAAAGGAACTCAAGCTTTTCCACTGTAACACTCAGAGGGCCCTATAACAGCCTGTGTGGCTCTATACCAACAGCTTCCCTTCATTTTCTTTTGTTGCTACATTCTTGTACAGTTAAATGCACAATTGTGCTGTGAACTGATAGGCTAGCATGTATGCATACATTAAAGTCTCTTACATGGGGAGCTGGGGGTCTGGTTAGAAGAGACATTGACTCAATATGTTTTCTAGTTTGTATTCATCTTCCAGCACTGGTCCAGTCGGGACAGCGGGCTCTTGAGGGGACTGTCCCGGTGTGCCTCTTACACTGGCCTCAGGCCAACCAGTATTTTTAATCCCCGGCATGTTTGGTTTAGTCAATACAAGCACAGTGTTTGTAAAGAGGAGTACATCCGACCGGAGCTGATCCCTTTTCACTGCTACACCGTACACCCACTGCTGTGTGAAGCACTGACACAATTATCATCAGATACAGTTTAACCTGACGGCCGGTCCATCAGGGATCTCTGTACTCAGCACCACCGGCCCACACAGTGATGGACATACCGGCTGAACCGGACACCGGTCCCTTCAAGCTGCGACGAGGGCGTCGTTTCATGACTTTTGGGCCCAACACCAAACTGTGCGCGGCGGTTCTAAAAAATTCTCATGATCTTAGCAGCGTGACGCAATAAACCTGCATTCCACAAGTCAGCTAAGCTGCTTTTCATCGGCGAGGTTTTTCAGGTTCCAACAAGTTATTTTGACATTCTGGGCTCCCATTTCTAATCCGGACGCACACATGGAGGACGATTGTCAAGCAGTCTGAAGTCCATCTGACCATCTCTTCTCTTGATTTAACAGATCTCCTCCCTTTCAGTCAACAGGCTGGACTAAAAGAAAAGGGTTAGCCCCTCCCTCATTACCAGAGGTGCCCTTGAGCAATGCGCCTAACCCTCAACAAGTTACAACAACCAAAAGGTAAACACTTTCTCAGATGATTTCAATCCACCAGTCATTAATGGAGCAGACATATTCGCCCTATCGTCAAACTCGAGTAGAATCCCGGGTACAGCTCTAGACCGCTGAAGGTTTTTATGGATTTATTGAACATCGTGCTGGAAAAGCTCTGCTGGCTTTTCACTGAATCTGTATAACTGTACCTAGACTTCACCTCACTGTAAGGCTAGGGGGGAAACAAACCGTGTACTCTCAGTTTAATTACTCTACATGTGAGCTGGTACAAATGGTCTCAGGAGGGGGGGGGGGCGCTGTGCTATTTCTGACATCAGGTTCCATGTGACGCACGTGGATGTGGGGATAAGGAGGGGGCCAGGTCCTCTGCAGACAAAGAGCACACTAACCCACACAGAGGTTTACGAGCTGTTGCCAACACAGTGTGTGTGTGTGTGTGTGTGCACGCATGTGTGCGTGCGTGCGAGTGTTACAACAGCTGTAAGGCCATCAGCCGTGGCTGATGCTGAGACAAAAGGACTCCCTCGCCTGTCAAAGGCCACACCAGAAGCCCAGGGCGTCCTTTGCTTCCTGTTTCTGTGTACAATCTGTGCAGCAAAACAAAGAGAAGGGGGAGTAGCGTAGAAACAAGAGGGGAGGGACTGATTGCTTAAAAAAAAAAACACAGAAAACTAAACGCGCAACACTCGGACAACTCGTCCATTGTGCAAGCTCACAACATCTCCTGTAAAGAGCAGCAAACTCAACAGCTGTACCTCGCTGTCTGCCGGGCAACATGTAGTCAGAGCAGAGCAGCTGGCACCTTGTTGTTCTCCGGTTTGTCTTTTTTTTAGATTTCCACAAACACGAACATTCACGAGGGTGACATGGGTGTTAGCCTAAACTCAAATTTCATCAGAAATTACCCGATTGAATCAGTACACTAGACGCGCGTCAGGACATGTTGTTCAGCAGAAAGCCTCTGAGGACTAGAATTAAATACTCAAATACACCTTGTATTCATTAGATCGTATACAAAAAAGCAGCAGAGAATGTCCTGAACAGACTTATTACACTTATAAACTTGATTTTAGGACTTCATCCAGCTAATTAAGTATGAGAGTTAAAATTAGAGGTGAATCGACAGTATACCATGTTTTTACAGCTTATCTGAGAATCACATGCCGAGTGAACCAATCAGAGTTAAAAGTCTGGAATCCTTTGAAATCTTTCAATGCCAGTGCAGAAAATTTACCCAAGCTTCACTACTACTTACATTTTGTCCTGTAATAGTCGGATTTTTGAAAGTCATTTCTAAATAAAAAAAGGAGTTCAGGTTTATCTCACAGCCTGCATTAGTTCTTCAAATAGTAGGCCAAGTACTTCAAACATCAGTGATGTAGTTAAGAGTAACACACATCACATCCCATGAGGCCCATGTGTGAATGAGGGGCACACACATTCTCTGTGTGTGCGTGTTTGCCGAGGAGACAGGAACTTAGTCATAGACAATCTCAAAGTAAGCACTCACACTGTAAGCACACTGTAGGCACACTGTAGCCACACTGTAAGCACACTGTAGGCACACTGTAGGCACACTGTAGCCACACTGTAAGCACACTGTAGGCACACTGTAGGCACACTGTAGCCACACTGTAAGCACACTGTAGGCACACTGTAGCCACACTGTAAGCACACTGTAGCCACACTGTAAGCACACTGTAAGCACACTGTAAGCACACTGTAAGCACACTGTAAGCACACTGTAGACACACTGTAAGCACACTGTAAGCACACTGTAGACACACTGTAGACACACTGTAGCCACACTGTAGGCACACTGTAGGCACACTGTAGGCACACTGTAGGCACACTGTAGCCACACTGTAGCCACACTGTAGCCACACTGTAGCCACACTGTAAGCACACTGTAAGCACACTGTAAGCACACTGTAGACACACTGTAAGCACACTGTAAGCACACTGTAGACACACTGTAGACACACTGTAGACACACTGTAGACACACTGTAGACACACTGTAGACACACTGTAGCCACACTGTAGGCACACTGTAGGCACACTGTAGGCACACTGTAGGCACACTGTAAGCACACTGTAGCCACACTGTAGCCACACTGTAAGCACACTGTAGCCACACTGTAAGCACACTGTAAGCACACTGTAAGCACACTGTAAGCACACTGTAGACACACTGTAAGCACACTGTAGACACACTGTAGCCACACTGTAGGCACACTGTAGGCACACTGTAGGCACACTGTAGGCACACTGTAGGCACACTGTAGCCACACTGTAAGCACACTGTAAGCACACTGTAAGCACACTGTAGCCACACTGTAAGCACACTGTAAGCACACTGTAAGCACACTGTAAGCACACTGTAAGCACACTGTAGCCACACTGTAAGCACACTGTAAGCACACTGTAAGCACACTGTAAGCACACTGTAGCCACACTGTAAGCACACTGTAAGCACACTGTAGCCACACTGTAGCCACACTGTAAGCACACTGTAAGCACACTGTAGCCACTGTAAGCACACTGTAGCCACACTGTAAGCACACTGTAGCCACACTGTAAGCACACTGTAAGCACACTGTAGCCACACTGTAAGCACACTGTAGCCACACTGTAAGCACACTGTAGCCACACTGTAAGCACACTGTAAGCACACTGTAAGCACACTGTAAGCACACTGTAGGCACACTGTAGCCACACTGTAGCCACACTGTAAGCACACTGTAAGCACACTGTAAGCACACTGTAAGCACACTGTAGCCACACTGTAGCCACACTGTAGCCACACTGTAGCCACACTGTAGCCACACTGTAGCCACACTGTAGCCACACTGTAAGCACACTGTAAGCACACTGTAAGCACACTGTAGCTACACTGTAGCTACACTGTAACCACACTGTAGCCACACTGTAGCCACACTGTAGCCACACTGTAGCCACACTGTAGCCACACTGACTACCACAGGGTGCCGGATGCCGACCATTTTTTAATTCACAATGAAAATAAATTGTTTAACAATGTTTGGTTTTTGTTGTACTTTGAATGTAAATATGTTGCCAGAGTGCATAAAAAAAAGCATCAAAATGGACTAAGAGATTGTTTATCCAAAAACGTGCCAGGGGAGGATCTCCCAGAGCCCCTCAGGGCTAAACCCTGAATGTATGCGTTTATTAACTGGCCCCAAAAGTGCAAAAGTGGCCCTAAGCCAAAGCCAATTGGGTATCTAGGCTTTTACTCAATGCTTTTGTCCCTAGCTTTGTATGTGAAGAAGTTATTTTATACGGTGTACCTTTGCTGTATTTCTCTCCACGGCACTCCAATACGTAAAATAAAGTAATTTGATTTGAAAGAATGCTTTGACAAGCAGAATTCATTAATTCGTGGTATAATCATTTCAGGAGATATACAATTTTGGGGTTTTCTTCGGTTCAAGTCTCAATGTAATTAATGTTAATGTTAATTAATGTTGAAACGACTAAATAGATGAAAGGAAATATAACCGCTGCCTGGGAGGGAGGGGTTCACATTGCTCAACAAAAGTGACCAGAAATGACAACAGCAGAGTCAGAGGAGCTGCTACACTGGAGCAGCTCTCAGGGCGCCATCAATATTTAAGCACAGTGCGTTTCTGCTCGGCCGCTCCGGACTGAATAAATCTGCCCTGTCACCGCTCCCCTTTTTGACTGGTCAATATAGACCTACAGCACACTCCTGCTGGCTACTGCTGCCTGATCCAGGACCAGTTACACTAGGACAGGCAGCGAGACACTGCTGCCTGTAATGTCCCATCCTAACAAATAAACCCACTTTTCTCCTCGTGGCGCTCGCCATCTCTGCCCCTATGAACCTGAGGTTTTCATCGGTCATCGGGGAAACACAGTGGCATGACAGCACGCCTACTGACCCATTGATTGCCGTGAAAAAAGTCCATGAGCAACAGTCAATTGGCACAGTGGAATTTCCATTGCACGTTTCGATCTGGACGCGTGGTACAAAGCGGGGAAACGTTAGAGAGGATACAGTGGAAACACAAGGGTCACCATGACCTTCAAACCACCACAAACCATTATTTCATAGTCCAAGAGCCATTTCACAGATATTGAGCCAAACAGTGCTGCCTCTATGAATGGGAGCCAGCGACGGCGGCTAATTAAATCCCGCCGTCTATCAGTTGGCTGTGCGCATCTGCTAGCAGCAGTAAATTAGTGGTGATGAAACAGGCTCGACTCCCGATAGTGAACTATGTTCTTGCCATGAAGACCCAATGTGGAACACAATAGGAGCCCTCATTCACAACCTTGAGAAAAAATGAGACCAGCTTTTCATCACAAACTACTTGAGGACTGGATCTGGAGGCAGGCGGCTGACCGGCTGCTTCAGAGATTAAGGAACGGGGGAAGGGAGATTGCTTTGCACCATTTTTCATTAAACTATGCAACTGACCGCAGGAAGTGATCGTGGACGAGAAGCATCCTGCTAATGTTAAGGGACACAGTGGAGAACCTCTCGTCAATCCAGAACCCAGCTCGTACCCATGTCTTCAGACCCGACTCAACCCTACTGCCTAATTAGAGACCCTTACTTGACCCAAGAAACCAAGCTATACAAACTGACCTGAAGCCCGAGACCTTCGAGGCTAGGCATTGGACGATATGACAATTTTATGTCACAATTATCTCGACCGTGACATCTGGAGATCAAACTTGTTCCAGGATGCAGGCTAACCGAGCCATCTGGATAAGACAGGGACTCACTAGTGCTGCAGTTCGGGGCTTTACTACCGTCGATACAGCAGCATGCCGAATCCATTGGGTGTTGCATCACATCCTGTGTATTGATAGGCTAAATGGTCACCCCATTTCCAGCAGTAACAGAATGGCTCGGGGCAGTAAATGTCTTTCTAGATTTAGAGAGATTGATGTTTGTTAGTGCTTTCACAAATTCATCATGTGCCATAAAGCAAACATTACTAGAGACCTAGTCACCACTTATCATCCTCAAACACAGAGGCTCAGTCGTTTGTTTCACAGTGTGTTCAGCAGTGCAATACTGCCCCCCCCCATACGGTCTGCCTGATGGTAACCATTTCTATGCAAGTCTGAACCTATGGTACCACCATTTATGACAGAAATATGAACTGAGACAGGACATTTTCCAGTCACGCAATAAACTCTGTATGAAATAGGATTGGGCAATATGGATAAGGCCTTCTGCCACTGGCATTTAAAAAAAATCAGGATAAAGTACATTTCTGGAAAGTCTATTGAGAAACTGTTCTGTATTCAGACAATAATATTTATTATCACCACGTGACTCCCTCTGGAATGAAAACATGGGATTCCACATGATGGCCTTCCCTTGAACAGCCTGATATTTCAGCTCACTAAGTGATACCAGCGTAAGTAGGTTCATCGCTACTTGCTTAACAACTCCATATACCGCCCATGATTTACTGACAATAATCACTTCTCACATTGGCTCCTAATCACTCTCCTAAATCCTCTCAACATCCTGACAAACCACTTCGCTCTGGACCGAGAACAGCACTCCATGACATGTTGATAAGAAGCGACTGTGTCATACATTTTATGACTTCCTTTGTTGTGTTAAATCCAAAAACTGTCACAAAGAGGGGTCAAATACCAGTTAGAGGCCTCTGTTCCCGTAGCAGGAAGCTCAAGTTATTTTACTCATGAGTTACAATCATCCAACTTGTGGTGGCATGAAGATGTGCCAAAGGGAAGTTACTCAACACCAGGCAGCACAGGGCTTTTGCAATGTATGTCATCGTGCATCTAAACCACGATGATGTACAACCATGACATGAACATAGGCAATGTTTTCGGAAGTTGCAAAGAGACAGCCTTCACTGCACAGTTCTATCTCAGACCTGGCTAACGAGGGCCAATGCTAATGGTAAGGTGGTGAAATATGGCGATCAATGTTTCCCAAGACGACCTCCTCAAATGTCTTGATTTGCCCTCAACTCAAAGACATACAGTTTACGGTCATAAAGGACTACAGAAACCAGGAAACATTCACATTTAGGAAATAAGAATCAGAGAATTCTGACTTTTGAAAAAAAATGACCGAAACCAATTAATCGATTATCAAAATAGTTAACGATTAAGTTAATAGTTGACAACTAATCGATTAAACTTTGTACCAACACAATACTTTTTAATACCTTCCTTTTAGAAATAAAAACATGAGTTTCCTCAATACCTTTTGTTCATTAAGGCGAACAAAAGAAGCCAGTTCTGAATTGTTGAAACACAAGCCGCTGAACAAGAACTCACCTAAATAAAATTCTGTACCAACTTTCAGGTTGTTTTTTATACTCTGTGCTACGGATACTTCCCCATAAAAAAGGTA
Organism: Leptoclinus maculatus; assembly: GCA_032191485.1. Classification (NCBI taxonomy): domain Eukaryota; kingdom Metazoa; phylum Chordata; class Actinopteri; order Perciformes; family Stichaeidae; genus Leptoclinus; species Leptoclinus maculatus. Next base: position 1,393,183 of record JAVDOI010000037.1, on the reverse strand, counting down.
CTGACTTCGGATACCCACAAACAACACGAAAATACACCGTAGCAGCTGTTTCAAGGTGCCTCCGATGGAGCTAGGCTAACCGTGTCGGTGCTAAGCTAAGCGAAACAAGCTACGTCTGAACTGAGCACACAAATAAAAGGATCTATTGTCTCATCAAACAAGAACATTTTCCAAAGTGTCTGGGCATTCGATTAAATACAATGTGGTGCAACCCCTAGTGACTCTCTGATAGAAATCCATCGTCAATTAATATATACGAGACGTACACAGATACTGGTCCGATATTTCAGCTGATAAGCAACAACAAATACGAGAACAGAAATGTCAACGGCGTGTTTGAGGTCAGTTGGTAACAGTGTTCCCGTTAACAAATGTAACATGTCTCGTTAACTACATATCAACTCTTTAATAACCAAATTTAAGGGATTCTTCACAAAGACGTTCATTTATGTAAAAAAAACAAATAAAATTTAAAAAGCAGCGATATCCACAAAGCCCCACTGATTCATGCTGTAATCCACATTCATCAGAATTATCTGCTTGAGCTGCATCAAAGAACTGTATCACTTTTTTAAAGGGTGCTACAGCTCACGTACTGCATTTCATGAATGTCTTCTATTCATAGTCTAGATGTTTACAGTGCAGACTTCGGAATAGCCCTCTATTCCAGAGCGAGGAACCGGTGCAAATTCATCACGGCTGTGATGTATTAGCCGGGCTCCTCCTGCAAACAGTCACTTTGATGTTTATCCAAATGTAACCTTGACAATTAAAAGGCAATTCAGGGTCAGATAAACACACTCCAGCCTCCAGCAGAAGTTACTGTCTTATATCACTTGTAAGATGGCACATGATTTAAACTCATGGATGCCAGACTGAGTCACTCAACCAACTGACAGACGCAATGAAAAATTGGGTGCTGTTGTGATATAACCAGGATTTTTGGATACATTTCAAAATGATACGTTTGTTTGAGGCACTTTGGTGGAAGAACACCCATAGGTCGCCACTTGCGCTATATGGCCAAAAGTATGTGGACATCCAGGCCAATATACTGTACTTTTGCCCGGGGCCTGTTGTGGCCTAGTTCCACTGAATTGAAAGCCTAACGCTCGGGCGTGTAGTGATATTTTAGACGACAGCGTTCTTTAAACTTTGTGGCAACAGTTTTGGGGAAGTTTTAACATACCAGTGGCCTCATGCACAAAGCCAGCTAAGAGATGGTTTGGTCTGCACAAAGCCCTGAACCCAACCCCATCCAACACCTTTGGGATGAACTAGAACACCGACTGTGAGACAGACCTATCGAGGTTGGTCCTCACTAATGCACTTGCGAATTACATGGATCATATACGTGTGTGTGTGTGTGTATATATATATATATATATATATATATACACACATACACACATACATACATACATACACACACTCTGAGTATTTCTAAGTCAGATAATTGCAGCTAGCGCCAAACTGCTGTGTTCCTTTAACAAGTGTATTGTTCATGAAGTAAACAAAAGGACCGAGGAGCAGCACCATAAAACCATCAGCTGCACTCCTTTCACAAAGCTCCAGTCCTTTTGATGAGACACTTCCTCCTGCTCTGTCAGCCATAGATTAAAAGATAAATATGTGAACGATACAACAAAAAGCAGTGGTGCAGGTTTGCTGTGAGCTAGAAGGAGCGTTGAAGGAAAAGCACGTGATATTTCTGTCTGCACATGTGCAGAGTGACAATGTGTGCGTGACATAACCTGGAATGTAACGAACGTGTCTGTAGTACTTCAGGGTGAACAGAGGATGGGACCACTTCATTTAATCATGATGTGCGTCACTCAATATAATCAAGACGTAAAGTTTTTATTAACGTCATAATTCAGTCACTATGCGCGTGAGTCAGTGTCTCGCGCTGCTGTGTGTGTGGGGGGGGGCTCACCTTGTCTAGCTCGTCGTGCAGCTCCGACAGGGTGGGTCTGATGAGTTTCTCCCCGAGCGGCGCTGCCGTCTGCCGGTAAAAATCGATGTTGGGCACGGCATCGATGGTGTTGTGGCCAAAAGTCCTCATGTAATAGGTGTGGGTGTGGGTGTCGTAGTGGTAGTGATGCTGGCCCCCCGTGGATGAATGCAAGCTGGTCTCGCTCATCACCGTGTCCCCGTTCTGCAGCCCCTCACCCGGCGCCTCCGGAGAGGCCGCGCTCTCCGCTTCACTCGGATCCGCGAAGTTCACCACGCGAAACCGGCCTTTGGCTTCTTCTCCGCCGCCGACACCAGGATTCGCACCCGGACCCTCTAGAGGAGCGGCGGGAGTGGCCGCATCGCTGGATGGGACGGTGGTGGAGGCGTCGGAGCTCGGGGACTTATCTTCGCTGGCGCCCGCAGCCTCAGTCACTATGTCTACCTGGAACCGGCTCTGGCTGGGGGTCGGACCGGGCGGCTTCGGCCCCGCATCTGGGGTTAGAAAATCATAATCCGTCGCGGCGGTCTCTGCCGAGGCGGAGGGTGTGGAGGATGGCGCTGACATGGCACAAAAAACACCAATCAACGTGGAAACAGTGTGGGGGGGAAAAAACACGTTGTGGCCCACAAACTAAGTGGAGGAAGTGTGGAAGCCCGGGAGTCGCCCCGTGACAAACGTTCAGCCGTCTTCCTATTTACAGGGAAGAACACGCTGCTCTGCCCGCTCACAGACGGTCGGAGAGCGGTAGTAGCTCGTTAGCTGCCTCAGAACAAGAGGCTACAGGCTGGCAACTTTTAGCCACTCTCCCCCTCCTTCTTGAGCGGCAGTAAATCCAAAGAATATCCCGGTAACTTTCACTCGCCACTGGACTATATCCCGTCCAGCCACGGTCTTTTTGTCTCTCGGTGTGGGATGCTGTTGTCGACCTTGCTGCAGCTCCTCCTAGACTCCCGGAGCTGCCCTCGCTGCTATTATACACACTGCAGTCGGCATCATTAAAGGGTGGGCTCCCACTGAAGGAGGCCTCGCGAGATCTCATCTATCGCGTCTCTTTTGTTTCTCAAAGGGTGGGAAATGTCGCGAGAAGACATCACATTACCCAAACAGTATGCGTGACGTTGATAGGCTGGAGGGAACGTTTATGGGAGGGACGAGGAGGGGAGGGGGTGAAACTGCACCAACAGCTTACCAATACTTTGTGTGTGTGTGTGTGTGTGTGTGTGTGCGGTGCTGTCTGTCTGTCTGTCTGTCTGGAAGCTTCCTCTATTGCTTCACGAGGGGAAGGCTGTGACAAGTTTGGGGTGTTTACTGCCAAAACTGTGGGATCTAAACACTTGATACCGTGGTGTTCTTCACTGACAGGATTTAGTTTGAGGACGGATTACAATACACTAGTAGTTTATTGTAGCCAAGTAGGCCAAAGCCTTCTAGTGCTCAAACACGAATCTGATTGGTTTCCCCCACCTGTGCCCCAGGCCCCAGCGCACATGTTCACCTCTACAGCTGAGCACACTGAACATATGTCACACAAACTGTAGCGCACATGTGCCCACTCAGGATTTAAGAACTCTAACCTCTAAAAACTGCTGAGACCGCTGTTATTTTACAATACATGTTTCATGCTTTTTTTAGTGGTATTACATTAAGAGAGAGCACACGACAAACCAGCATTAAAGTCTACAGCCGGGTTGACTGGAATGACAGCTTGAGTGTAATATCTCAAATTCAAACCAGTTAGTTAACTTTAAAATGCTGAACTACGAAACACCACTCGTCAACGGAAAAAAATAAAAAGTAAACCAGGTAGATAGAATGTATTCAATTATAATAGGTTTTTGTAGAGAGCACAAATATACAAAATTAAATATGAAATTAGTAAAGGGACCCCAGAGTCTTTGTATTTGCAGCATGAGAACAATACTGATACTTCAGGAGTAAAGTAGAAAGTGGTTCCAAATATTACATTACATTACAGTCGTTTATCCAGACTTACAATTCAGAGTCTATCACAATGCACAATAACAGCCCCAGTGACTGTTATATTATCATGTAATATATTGTTCTACCCGGCCGGTTAGTCCCAATTAAGTGAAATCTCAATCCACAGCATACAATGATATGTCAGACAACAGTTTGTGTTTGTCCCTTTCCTGTTTGAACGTGACATGGGCCCCCTCCACTAATCCAGCTCTATAAAGAAGTGGTTTTCCCAGTCTGCTGTGGAAGAACTTGACTGAAACCTGTCCAGAACCTCTGGGGTGAACTGGACTCGAACGGCAGAAGCCATGTTCCAACATCTGGTGGAAAAGCCTGAACACGGTAGAGGGGAAGCTGTTTACATATGTACTGACATCCTGACACTTAAATGCAGTAGTTTTGGCCTTAACGTGTGCTGTAGTTTCTTCATGCTCTGGGACTGCTAGCCTATTACAGTATCATTTATTAATCCTCCATCATCTGCTCGGTTGTCTCACTCTTCAACAGTGAGTCTAAAGTTGATGTCATGACATCATAGATCAAGCAGACATTAGAGGAAGCCAGATGCAAACGGGTTCCTTTAAGGAGCCCGTGGGACCAGTATTCCCCATTTAAATGCCATTGACCTATTGATCACACGGACCTTATGCTTACCTTGTGAGACAGCATTGATCCACTGTAATCCGGTTCTGGCGGTAAATTAAGTTAGTTAGTTAAAGCTCAGTGACCTAATGTGCATGGAGGAACTCGATACTGTAACAAAGGACGTTGACATGAATTACAGTGCTTTTACAGCTTTTGTACGTACACATTTGCCCTATTATTATTATTATTATCTTACCGCATGCATCAGTCAGTAAAGGTAGAGGGTGAAAACTAGGCTGAGAGCAGCTGGAAGACCATAACAGCTTTTTTGGGCCGAGGGCCAACTTTGAGCCTGAACAAGAATTACGAGTTTATTCCAAACGCAGAACGTTTACTTAATGTTGAGTGTTGCTTTTGTCAAAATAAATCAGACTACTGGCTGAATAGCTGCTTCAGACCTATTTAGTCTTCAGTGATCTTGACATTAAAGACAATAGACCACAGATTTGACCCTGCTGGTCATTCCCAGCGAATACAGTCAATATATTAGTGATGATGTCATATATACAGAGGGAGTGGTTGAAATGTGTAGTACACACGGACATCTGACAGTATGATTAGTGTCACAGTAATGACACCTAATGAAATACAAATTGTACAACTGTCTGTCTTGACTGTGAGACATGTGACACATTGTTGGTGAAATATACTGTATATATACGCCTCATAGTGTGCTTCATAAGTAGTAAATAGCGTGAAGGGCCCGTCAAAGCTACCTTACACCACTGCTCTTGGGGCTCATTCTTGTGGTGTTCTTTGAATTTCGGAGACGTTAACTGGTCTGAACGTGCTACCGCCCCATCCACATGCATCACAGCAAACAACGTTATTTAGTATGTAAATAACTCTGTTCTGTTTGTATACTCACAAGCGTCTGTTCTCTGGTGAAGCAGCTATTGTTTCTGATAAAGGAAGGAGTGGTGGTCAGAGGAGCTGCCCGTCGATCAGATAGGGACTCATGAATAATGCTATTATTACAGCCTGGCCCGTTAGAGGTGGGCGTGGACATGCAACACCTATTGGTGAAATAAACAACCCCAAAGTGAAATTGACATCACAGAATCATTGTCAGTAAATTTCATGACATTTATACTGTATAACCATAAAGGATATTTCTACAGTGTTGGTGGCACTAAGAGAAGTCAGGGTATCACTACAAAGATTCATCACCTCGTGCTCATGATCATCCAAAGCACTTTCTCAGATGTGTAGTCATGAACCAGTATCAGACTAGGGGTGTGACGATATACTGGTATAGATGATAACTTTGTTGTCTTGTTGACGTTGTACTTATACTTTCATGGCTATGTGCCATGTGTCAATGTGTTTGTGCTTGAAAAAGCAAAAAAAGAAAACCGCAGTTATCAATATTAATTTTTAAACATATTAATATTGATAACTGCGGTTTTCTTTTTTTGCTTTTTCAAGCACAAACACATTGACACATGGCACATAGCCATGAAAGTATAAGTACAACGTCAACAAGACAACAAACAACTCAAACTTAAGATCAGATAAACAACAATGACAATAAAATGATATAAGTGAACAAACATGGAGAGACACAGGGCAGCATCTCGTACCACGGATCAAGTATTCAATCACATCTGTAATATAAAGAGACGCTATCAATGTGGTGTCATGGAAGATTCCCCACATAATCCAAGAAGGGTTGCCTTATCTTGTAGAATGTTTTACTCTTATTCCTTTTAAGCAATAACTTCTTTTCTCTAAAGCTATGCAACTATTCATTTCAGAGAGCCACATTCCAATTGAGACAGAACATCTGGTTTCCATTTTAACGCAGTACATTTCTTAGCAGCAAGGATTCTGTGAGCTTTATCGCATGGCTATTTTTAAGGTTGGACTTAGTACAGCTCCCAAAAAAAGTTACAGATATCTAAAGAAATCTTTATTTGTCAAGCAATGTTTCTGCTGTTCAAAAGACATGAAGACCCCATCCTTATAGCATGTTCTAGTGACTGATGCCTTTCTCTCATAATCTGAAGTTACTCTGAAGGATCTTTGGTAGTCTATATCTCAGAGGGGTTTTAGGGAAGAGGAAGCCCTTTTGTCTGAACCCTTCATGCAGTTTGTACCAAATTTGAACCGACTGAATGATTCAGGGGTTGCAGTTTCATCCCATTTATATAAAAAATCTGTTGATGTCTCTTCCTTCATCGCTATGTGTACTGTGCAAGACATCTAAATTGGGCGACAAAGTAAAACAGTTGACAGTTTAATTAAACGCTCCCTTTTTATAATCAAAGTGAACTTGTCTAAACGGAGTCGTGGAGCCTCACCATACCAAATACACTGTCTGGTTAATTTGTTGAGGGAGGAAAAGAATGTTGATGGGATCTGAATCGGAAGTGACTGAAACATAAATAAGAATCTGGATATATTTATTTTTATAACACTGATTCTGCCCAACAACGTGAGCGGCAAATCCTCCTTCATCTTCTGCAACAAGCTGGTTAAATCAAGCTTATCAAGGTTTTTTAGGTTACTTTCCAGGAAAATATCCAAATATTTGAAACCCATAGGAGACAACTTGAAAGGGAACTTATGTTTGACACTATTGTAGTCAAATATAGACAGTCAAGGTTGACCTTATATCAAGAAAATGATCCGTATGATTTTAATATGATCTGAAGATGGGAAAGGGAGGTTTAAGGATTAGTCAGATATAGGATGATGTCATCAGCAAAAAGTGATATGTGTCAGGGCCGATCTCAAAGCCTTTTATATTAAGATGGCCTCTAATGGCCTTGGCCAATGGTTCGATGGAGAGTAGAAAAAGGGCGGGACTAACTGGACATCCCCTATGGAGACGGAAAGAGTTAAACCTATTAGTAATAATCCTAAAATGTATCCAAAAACTAAATAAAAAATGACCATTTTACCATGTCAAAGGCCTTCTCAGTGTCAAGCTTTTATTTTTTACAAGCAAAATGGATTATGTTAAATAATCGCCTTAAATTATTAGAAGCCTTTTTGATCCAGATTGACCAACAGGGGGAGACATGTCTCTAACCTCTTAGATGTCATTTCAAGGAGAGAGATTGGTCTATAAGAGGCACATTTTCGGGTCTTTCCCCTCTTTGTAAATAGTCGTAATAATAGTTTGAGCAAAAGAGTCTAACTCTTACAAGTACGTCTATTAAAAGTGATAATGGGAACATCTTTAAATTCTTTATAACATTCCGAGGGAAAGCATCATCTCCCGGAGATGTATTGGTAGATAGAGATGTGATAGCTTCTGTCAACTCAGACCTAGAGAAGGGTTCCCTCAGACCGTCTCTGTCTTACCAGAAATTAGTCTATTTTTGTTAGATCCCCATTTGATTGTGAAGTATAAATGTCAATATAGTATTTTTGAAAGGCATCATTGATTTGGATGATTAGGAGGTATCTCATTGGAGGGTGTCCGTGGCATTAATAAAGGGACAGAGTCTGATCGATTACATCAGGTAAGAGTCAGACAGAGATTTGATTTCTTAAATGAAGTAGAAACAGCAGTACAATGTTACATAACTATTATAACATAATGGTGAAATGTACATCCTGGTACTCCCACTCTGCCCTTAAATTCAATCATTGGCTCAGATGTTGAAGTTGACAATGTTCATGGTGATTTCTGTCTAATTTTCACCAATCCACACCCTAATATATATAAATATAGTTAAATATATTTAAAAGTACATGTGCACTTCATTCTGTCATCCCTATTCACATTTACTTTGCTCTAACATGCACTTCTTTTTAAAATGTGTCTTTTCTTTTTAGTGTACTTGACTTTCACTGACACAGAAAGTTCCACCAAAACCAGAACAGGAAATCCACAAACCCTGATCACTACATCTGCTACACTGCTGTGGAATAGCTTTTCTCTGCACTGATGCTATTTAGGGTCATCCTGTTGATACGTAAAATACACACTCATCAGTGTGTACATCTGATATGTGTGATATGTGTGACATGTGTGTTCTGAAGGCAACAGCTGCAGAAGCCCTGAGAGCCAGTAAGGGAACAAAGATCAGGTGATCCATGTAGTCTGATCGAGATTGTTTTCCGTGCTGTGTTCATGACTTCAGAACAGGTGAAAAAAAAGGTTTTGCAGGTAAATTATTATAATCTTTTTCATCAGGGTAATTTAAAAAAGAATTGATGTTGTAATACTACTTCCAACCGTACGAAGCTGAAGAGCACCACTACCCCAGGCTCTGAATAGGACTCAAAGCATTCATGTGTTCTTTTGATTTACATCACTTGTTAACAAATATGTACCTTGTGTTTAGAGCGCATGGAGAAACTTATACATACTATATTCTTTCTCTTCCCCTGGAGTCACAGATGGAACAATGATCCAGGTAAAGCTTTTGTTTCACATGTTTTTTTACCTCTTCTTAAGTCAGCAGGAGATAGTCACACCCGGCCTATCTTTTCAACATTTTTTTGGCAGACCTTATTTTGGGCCTCGCCCAGACCCAGGGGGGGGGGGCCAGTTGCAGATCTTATGGCTTTTCCTGAATGGGACCACTCCCAGACAATGTTGGAGGGAGTCTGACTGCTGAGGAGTCACATTGTAGTTGATTTCATTGTTTATTTGTTGGTATGTTTTGTGTTTTGTGTGTTAAGAGGGAGATTAGATCCAAGCAGTCCCGCCTTCCACACCGGAGGCGGGACGGGAGTCGGGCAACTACCCGTCGACACCCGAAACATTTTGATTTGCTCAAACAGCACACAGGTAGGACACGAGGGCTCAGAAGCAGAGCTGATGCTGCTCCATGACGTCCTCCAGCAGGTCTCAAGTTTCCTGGTCTGGCCGGCTGCCTGTACTACCGCAGGGTGTCATGCTGATAATCACACTGTGACAGGCTTTGCAATATTATTTCACAGCGGTGTGGAAGGTCAGACCCCCCACAATCTGGAGCTCATTAGCCAGGAGGACTCCTAATCCAGTTAAAGCCGGATATCATTACCGTGACACACAAACTCCGTCTCTCACTGTAACATGTAACGTACATTTCTGCTTCAAGTAATGACTCACTTGACTCTGACACTATCTGACCTAAAACCTTCAAAAAAATCCTTTTATATTTGGTTGAACAACTCTGAATCTGCCATTGTTCTACTGCCTTCTGGTCTTCGTCATCACCACCATCTTGTCACTGCTCGCCGAATCTTCACCATCATCATCATCATCAGAGCCACCAAACCCCCACTTCTCACCGCATTTACACAGAACTCAGTTACAAAACAGAGTGAAAACACCACGAGCCTGGTTTTGTGTTGCGTTTGGTTGTTCAGTTGTCCCACACTTTACATTGGATAACGTAATCAGCCACATTAGCCACTGGTCCATTTGATTGCAGTTACTCAGCTATTTACTCATGTGTGTCAGTTGAAATCAGTTATTGGTCGCCATGCTCTTGGCCCAAGGTGTTGTGGAAGTCTGAATCAGTTCAAGAAATTCAAAGTGTAGTCGTGAAAATGTAAAGAAATTGTTCTAATAAGTAAATGGAAATACATCAGGAAAAAAAGACAGTAGTTGAGCAAGAACATGTCATTGTAATTCAATCTCCTCCATATTCGATGGTATACCTGAACGTATACTGGGAACGTCTGGCCCCTGTCCCCCAGGTCCTCAACTTCCACCTCTGACATGCATCTCATGCATCCCGGGGGAGGGTTGATGAAATGGAATCTGAGCGGGCCATGTTCAAAACTTCACTTTAGTCGAAGTAGAAACGACGTTAGGAGTCTCATTACATGTGTAATGAGACTCGGAGGAGCCGGGAGATGAGGAAATGCCTAGCAGCTCAGGAGCTTCAGCTCGTCTTCTGTTTTTCCTCATGATCACCACTCTCACCACGCAATCAGCAAGATCATCGGTCCTGTGCTTGGACTGGACAAAAGTCGCCACATGAAGTGGAGCCCTCAAACATCTAAAAGAATCTGGCTTCATAGCAAGAGATAACCAAAAGGGTCAAAGGCCCCATACCAATCTCCACAGTCACTTCAGTTCTGTTTGAGTGCTCTCTCACAAACATTTTGAGCTCTTTATGAACACTTCCCACTTTGCCTGAAGGAATTACCCACAATTCATAACAATGTGACGTTAAACATGGGGTTGGCACATGTGTGTCCAGCCTGGAATGTTACATTTACACTTTTACATTCCCCACTATGAAGCCGTTTTAACCAGGAGAGGACATCCTGGTAGCCCAGTTGACACAAACCACCTCACTTCAATGTCACTGAGAACGTACACAATACGTGTTGTGCACACACGGCCGCAGAGGAGATCCCGTGGGGGTTGGCACAGGGACCACGCTGAACCCTCTACTCCCAAATGTCAAGTAGAGCCGCTGCTACGGCAACACACATCTACTACCATCTACTGCAGCAGTTTAGGGTTCTGTACTGAGAGATTGAATCCCACTGTTACATTGTGTTACTGTCACACCTTTCATTCTTGTGGCTTGACCTGTCACACGCTGTGTAAAACTGTGATTACTACTGTGATTATCCTGCACCCACAGGTATCAACAATAACAATGGGTGAGTGCAATTTTATCATACATGCAGCATTAGTAGTAAATGGTGGCCAACATATACGCCAAGTTGTTGAAATGAAAGTCAAAAGATCTTTATCTTCAAGCTTCCATGTCTCCAGTCAAATACTGATCATCCTGCTCTGTCGTCTCTCCGTTCACTGTAAGATGAGAAGTGTGCCACAGGCCCTGACCCCCAGAGTTATTTCTGCTGTGACCACGTCTAAATCAACAGGTCTACAGATGGACCCCTGCCGTGTCATCCATACCAGTCAGAAAGTATTGGTATTGAGCTTTGTGACCTTCGGTGTCAGTCTGCAGAGGCATGTTACATTACCACGTAACCTCGGAATGCCTGCGGTATGTTTCAAGCAAGGCTTAAGAAAACAGAAGAGCAATTCTTCAGTATGTAGAATGAAACATGGACGGATCCACCATGTTCACTCCATTAAAACAAAGAGGCATCAATCAGAAGAGGAGAACACAGAGTGGTGAAGATAAGGAGGCTGGTTCAATTATTTTATCAAACATCACTCCAAATATTTAGATGTAGCAGCCAGATATGACCACACACACTACATTAACTCCTTCACACACATCACCAACGTGAAAATGTGGCTTCTACTTTTTAGTTTTTTTGCATCATTTGTTGTAATTTTTGGGTGTCTTTGTAGTCGTTTAGGGTGTCTTTGTAGTTGTTTAGTTTCTCTTTGTAGTCGTTTAGTTTCTCTTTGTAGTCGTTTAGTGTCTCTTTGTAGTCGTTTAGTTTCTCTTTGTAGTCGTTTAGTGTCTCTTTGTAGTCGTTTAGTTTCTCTTTGTAGTCGTTTAGTGTCTCTTTGTAGTCGTTTAGTGTCTCTTTGTTGTCGTCTAAGATAAGATAAGATAATCCTTTATTAGTCCCACGGTTAACAAATTTCCCCCTGGGGATGAATAAAGTATCCATCTATCTATCTATCTATCTATCTATCTATCTATCTATCTATCTATCTATCTATCTATCTATCTATCTATCTATCTATCTATCTATCTATCTATCTATCTATCTATCTATCTATCTATCTATCTATCTATCTATCTATCTATCTATCTATCTGTCTGTCTGTCTGTCTGTCTGTCTGTCTGTCTGTCTGTCTGTCTGTCTGTCTGTCTATCTATCTATCTATCTATCTATCTATCTATCTATCTATCTATCTATCTATCTATCTATCTATCTATCTATCTATCTGTCTGTCTGTCTGTCTGTCTGTCTGTCTGTCTGTCTGTCTATCTATCTATCTATCTATCTATCTATCTATCTATCTATCTATCTATCTGTCTGTCTGTCTGTCTGTCTGTCTGTCTGTCTGTCTGTCTGTCTGTCTGTCTATCTATCTATCTATCTATCTATCTATCTATCTATCTATCTATCTATCTATCTATCTATCTATCTATCTATCTATCTATCTATCTATCTATCTGTCTGTCTGTCTGTCTGTCTATCTATCTATCTATCTATCTATCTATCTATCTATCTATCTATCTATCTATCTATCTATCTATCTATCTATCTATCTATCTATCTATCTATCTATCTATCTATCTATCTATCTATCTATCTATCTATCTATCTATCTATCTATCTATCTATCTATCTATCTATCTATCTATCTATCTATCTATCTGTCTATCTATCTATCTATCTGTCTATCTATCTATCTATCTATCTATCTATCTGTCTATCTATCTATCTATCTATCTATCTATCTATCTATCTATCTATCTATCTATCTATCTGTCTATCTATCTATCTATCTGTCTATCTATCTATCTATCTATCTATCTATCTGTCTATCTATCTATCTATCTATCTATCTATCTATCTATCTGTCTGTCTGTCTGTCTGTCTATCTATCTATCTATCTGTCTATCTATCTATCTATCTATCTATCTATCTATCTATCTATCTATCTATCTATCTATCTATCTATCTATCTATCTATCTATCAGTGGGGAAATGTACAGGATTACAGCAGCATAGTGGATAGTGCAAACAAGATAATAAACAATGTATCTGTGTCTAGTGTCTCTTTGTTGTCATTTAGTGTCTCTTTGTAGTCGTTTAGTGTCTCTTTGTTGTCATTTAGTGTCTATTTGTAGTCATTTAGTGTCTCTTTGTAGTCGTTTAGTGTCTCTTTGTTGTCATTTAGTGTCTATTTGTAGTCATTTAGTGTCTCTTTGTAGTCGTTTAGTGTCTCTTTGTTGTCATTTAGTGTCTCTTTGTAGTCGTTTAGTGTCTCTTTGTTGTCATTTAGTGTCTCTTTGTAGTCGTTTAGTGTCTCTTTGTAGTCGTTTAGTGTCTCTTTGTTGTCATTTAGTGTCTCTTTGTAGTCGTTTAGTGTCTCTTTGTGGTTGCTTTGCATCTCTTTGTAGTTATTTGGGGTCTTCTTAGTTGTTTAGGGTCTATTTGTTGTTGGTTTGGATCTACTCTTGGTCGTTTTGATTATTTTGTAGTCATTTTGGTTATCTTTGTGGCCGTTTTGGATCACTTTGTGATCGTTTTGCCTATCCTTCTAGTCATTTTGGATCTCTTTCTAGTCATTTTGGATCTCTCTGTGGTAAAAAAAAAAGTCAATGTAAAATACTTTAGAGGGTAGGCCTACAGTTTTCTGATGAAATATTGAGCAGTGAACTTCAGGTATCACTTTTCCTCCAACAAAAAATGCATTGCATATTTTGAAATTACAATATGAATTTCAGCTCAGCGGTTAGATGAACGACAGATGTTATTATAACTTCCCGGCAGAGTGCTACGTTGCATGGTGGTGTGGTGGAGTTTATGTATCATCAGTGTTTCGTTTGTTTTGACCATATCTGTGGCCTTTCAGTTAACAGGGTACTGTGACTTTCACTGAGGACGACTTCTCTCTACCTATCAACCTCTGAACACAACTCACGCACTGCAAGGTGACTGTGGAGCTGTGGAGAGGCCGTTCCCAAACTGTGGGTAAGACTTTGAACGACTATACACAACTATGTGTAGTATTTTACTGGACTATAGAGAAGAGACTAGAGAGAAATAAAAATTATATATACATTTTGATACTTTTTTTAAATCCTCTGATCAACAAATGCATGTTGTGTTTAGGTGCTGGTGAAAAGGCAAATACTATGAGATACATTTTCAATCAAAGCTGAAGAAAATATTATGGAATTCTTGACATACACAAGTTGGGCTGTAATTCTTTGTGAAATTGTCAAGGCAGGTGCAATTATTGTGGATAGGAATATGCATCTGTAATCTTATTCTACTTTCATTTAATTTGAACAAATTCTCATATACCTCTAATGATCCTGTTTCCAGTGTGTCGTGAACAGGTGTTCCTGCTGATTAATGCAGCGAGTCACACCGCTCTCTTTGAGCAGATACACTGACAAACACAAAACAAGTGGGTTGCCATCACAAACAGGATGAAGGTGAAAATATTTTTACACATACTAGTTGGTTCTGACCAGATGCAAAAATGCAGTATTTACAGGTGAAGCATTCAAAGCTTGTTAATGTAGCAAGACTTGATTCTCTGGGGTCATCAAGTTTTAAAGGAATGAAAATATATATATGTTAGTCCTTACATACGCTGAGATCACCATCATTGGTCCCCCCTTGGTCAGGGTTTTGAGCATGATCTAGGTGTTAGATCCTGGTCCTAACCCAGAACCTAGACCCAAACCATAAAAACAGAATTCACGCTTATTAGAATCAAGAACACAGTATAGCAGTGACATGACCTGAGACCTACAACTGTACACAATTGTTGGCGAAAGTGTAGTATGTCAGAGAGGATTTCTATTTCTGTGGGGAGGAGAGAAGCTTCAGCCTATGTGTCACTACGACCTCTCAGAACAGTGCAAGACTATTAGCACATAGTTGACCCAAGGAGGCAGCTCCCATTCCCTGAAACTACTCGACAATATCAATAGACAATATTTGGGGGAGTTTTTCCTGTTCCGATGTGAGAGTCCTGGGACAGAGGATTGTAAATCCATCTGAGGCTAATTTGTGATTTGTGATTTTGGACTATACAAAATAAATTGAACTGAATTGAATTGAATCAAGATGAAATAAAACTTACGATATTACATTTTCTTCTACATTTTCCTCTTTTGTCTTGAACCTGCTAAAAGAAGGCGATCGACTCCTTTCCTTTTGTGAGTATGCCGTGCTGTTCAGTTTTTTTGCTGGTGTGTCACGTAGTAAACAGTGAAAATGTTACTGTGGTGATTTTTGGAACAGTGGAAAGATGAACAAAGACAGTTATTGTTTTCTGTTGAGTTTGAATGAAGCGTGTTTTAAAATGCGTGAGGTCAAATGACTGTTGGTGGCTTTGAGGAGAGCATATTAACTGTGTGTTTCGGACATTAATAAATAAATAATATCCAATAAAATCCATTTCATATCCACTTTAACGCCCGTCACATAGCACAACATAAAAGGGGCAGATTCAGATACGTCGGACAACAGTCCTTTGGTGTAAAAGCTAACTAGGAGCGTAGTCGATTTTAAACTAACAATGTACTGTACATATATATATATATATATATAACACAGTACCACAATCTAAGATGAAGATAAGAACAAGGTTACAGGGGTACAAGGTTTTTATTTGTCATTGTACGACAGGGTTGCACAATATCATTTAGATCACAGTCCCAATTTGCTACATAGGAAAGAAAAGAAAACAAAGTATATGTGGATGGAGGATGAATTAAGGAGTCTCACAGAGGAAGGCCACAGGCAGCTGATACTTCTGTATCTCTAGGCAGAACAGAGAAATATGATCTGGTTGTCCAAACAAAAAAACTAAAACCCAGACGGCGACGACCAAAACCAAGAAGGTGACGGCAAAAAGGCAGAACTCAAGGCTTAAAGACTGCGTCCATAAGGAATGGGTGACATCACGGTGACTACGTCCACTTCCTATCCAGTCTGTGGTGCACCTGTAATTTGGAGGAAGTGACCCTTTAACTTTCAACATTCAACACACAATGTTCTTGAGCATCAGTTTCACGTGAACCAAAGCAGGATGACAGAGAACTTCACTGCTCAGCACACAGTGTTCAAACCGAGCTTCTCTTCCGAGTGGGACCTCTGTCAAAACGCTGCAGCAGAAGCTTTTCAGCTGGGTTTGCAAGTCATTGACAAACCGAACATTATTGACCAACAAAGGCACACAAAGGGTCAGTGTCACCGTGAAGACGGGCGGAGTGGAAAGTTTCCTCTAGATGCCCCGTACACACTGCTGCTTGTTGTCAGCTTACACACACGGCAGCACGACCTGCATTTATCCTTCCAGCTGGAGCATGGAGCGCTGGGATCAGTGGCTGAACTTTGAGTCACAGTAAACATTATGGATGTCAATATTGATGGTGCTCTATGGATGTTAAAATGTCAAGAGAGGCTCCTTAAGGCGTATTTCATTCCAGTGGAAGTTAGCTAACGTTCAGCGTGAGGAGCCGCAGCAGGACGTCGTGAGACTGCACCTCACACATCTGTCAGCAGCTCTATACATGCCGCTCTGGACCAGCGGCTCTATACATGCCGCTCTGGACCAGTGGCTCTATACATGCCGCTCTGGATCAGCGGCTCTATACATGCCGCTCTGGACCAGCGGCTCTATACATGCCGCTCTGGACCAGCGGCTCTATACATGCCGCTCTGGACCAGCGGCTCTATACATGCCGCTCTGGATCAGTGGCTCTATACATGCCGCTCTGGATCAGCGGCTCTATACATGCCGCTCAGGTCCAGCGGCTCTATACATGCCGCTCAGGTCCAGCGGCTCTATACATGCCGCTCAGGTCCAGCGGCTCTATACATGCCGCTCAGGTCCAGCGGCTCTATACATGCCGCTCTGGACCAGCGGCTCTATACATGCCGCTCTGGATCAGTGGCTCTATACATGCCGCTCTGGACCAGCGGCTCTATACATGCCGCTCTGGACCAGCGGCTCTATACATGCCGCTCTGGATCAGTGGCTCTATACATGCCGCTCTGGATCAGTGGCTCTATACATGCCGCTCTGGACCAGCGGCTCTATACGCCACTCTGGACCAGCAGCTCTATACATGCCGCTCTGGACCAGCGGCTCTATACATGCCGCTCTGGATCAGTGGCTCTATACATGCCGCTCTGGACCAGCGGCTCTATACGCCACTCTGGACCAGCGGCTCTATACGTGCCGCTCTGGACCAGCGGCTCTATACATGCCGCTCAGGTCCAGCAGCTCTACATGTGCCGCTCTGGAGCAGCGGCACTATACGTGCCGCTCTGGACCAGCAGCTCTATACATGCCGCTCTGGATCAGTCTGACAGTCCGACTGACTCAGTTGAAGCTTTTAAAGTCAGCCGCTTTACCCTCAGGCTGTTTGTGAACTGTTTCATTCATCACATCCACTCTGCTCCCACACTCGTGCACTACTAGGACTCCTGCTTCTAAAGCATTTGTTTTCTGTGTATCTGTGTGTTTTTCCTTAAAATCACATATAATATAACAAGTAACAAGTACATCGTCAAATAATCGTTTTGGAATATGTATTTTTCCCTCTAATGCTGCAGTCATCATAGTTTTTATATGAATGAATGCTATTTTTGTGCCATATCTTTATCATCCAAAGACTCATAATAAAATCTTTATAAGTGGTTTATTCTCCCACAAGGTGCATGTTTCCAATAAAACAACAACAACAACAACATCTCCAACTGAGTTGATAGACTTTTCCCTCTGAACTTCTCTGATGGCCATTTAAATAACTGTTCTAAGACCAAAGGGGCTTATATAATATTTCACACCAAATCTAAATACAGAACTTTGTTTCTTCTTTTCAACCTCATTAACCATCTCACCCTGTCAGGTCTACCCTGTGGCCCTTCGTTGGGGCTGGAGGCCCTCGTTGGGAACCACAGGTCTGTATTTACAGGAGCTCCGTGTTAAAAAGCTGCTCTCACACTGATGCAAACAAAGGCTGTATATACTGTATATCAGTCATTAGTACTTTCACTTTTGATACTTTCAGCACATAATGCTACAAAGACCTCTAATTGTAATGGTGTATTTTTACATTGTGGTATTAGTACTTTCACTTCAGTAAATGATCAGAGTACTTCCACTAGTGGAAAACATTTTGGTGCCATCTGCTGTTTAAAATCAATATGACAATGTTACTGAAATTGTGAGTACAGACTGGTATCAGAATAACTTTTAAGTGTTTATGGATGAAATTATAAGCATTTCACATTAAAATACATGATAAGAAAAGCTTCAATTACCACTGGTGGGAATAGCAGTTGCTTGAGTATTTTAATTAGGTTGAATTATGTATTCTTTTCATTTTATGCCATTTGTACACCACTTACATGTATCTGGCAGCTGTAGTTACTCGAACGATTAAGATTCTAAAACCTATAATGAGCATATGAAATATTGTTAAAATTGTTATACAATGAATGAATGAATAAGGCCCAACTCAACGTGCTACAATAAACATGCTGCTCACTCATACACAGGTACTGTTACTCAAGAACAGTTACTTAAGAACATTTGGAGATTTTTATATGCAAGAATTTTCATTTTCTGCTACTTTATACTTCTACTCCAGAACATCTCAGAGACAAATATTGCACTTTCTACTCCACTACATTTATCTGGTTATGTTTCTTATTAAGATTGACATGAAGACACGAATAATAAGCTTATTGTTTGCACTCAGGTAACATTTTAAAAGCAGAACATTTACTTGAAATGGAGCATGTTTACATCGTGCTAATGCTCCTTTTGTTAAAGTCAAATATCTGAGTATTTCTTACATAGTCACAGATAAATCTTTTATCAACTATTTCAGAATTGAGCTCAAACAAGTTCATAATTAAGGAACAATACCTAACAGACATGGAGACCTCAGACAGCCATTAGGAAAGGGGCCATTAGAGGAAGTTTCGGTTAAAAACAGAAATAATCGGTGAGCAAACGTCAGCAGATAGCACCTTCTAGTCTTCCAGCCACAGCCTTCGGGGGCAATTAGGGGTTTGTCATCTGGCCTAATGACACTTACTTCGGAGCCGGTGATCGAACCCACAATCTCCCCATTAGAAGATGCCCCTCTCTTCCTCTAAGCCACAGCAGCCACAGTATTTGGCACCGTTACAGCAGCTATGTCTCACTACGTCTTGAATCCACGGATGAATGAATACAGACTGTATAAAGTCTTTGAATGTAATGAACTCATGGGTACGTCAAGTCATTAAGGCCGGATCTTTAGATGGTCAGGGTTCAGCCAGGGTCAACTTAAAATAAGTGTTCTCTGCGTCTTACAATAGAGTGCTCATGACCTTTTTGTTTTGGCCAACCTTGAAGTTAGCCTCGCCCTGGTTCTCGCGTCAAAAGGCCAACGGGACTTTACCATCGGATTATGATTATTTACAGAAAATAAGCTCTGTGACAAACAAATGTTTATGACACAGACATGTTTTGTTGAGGAAAAGTAAATAGCTATTATTGACTTATTTTATGTCGTAGAATAAAACATGTAAATGTCTTGGAGTTTATGTTGAATGTACCTCATTTCAGGCATCTAACCAAAAACCCATTAAAAAAAAAACATTGAAGTGCAAGAATTCATTTCTGTGTTGTATTCCTGCAGCTCTTCACTGTAAATATGTTCCTGAAGGTTTCATTTGTTTAAACTATGAATCACGTGGGTTGATGTTCACCTGTAGCTCTGGTTTGTCTTTGTTAAAAGGCCGGTTAACTGGTTGGATTGTCTTAGACCTCAGGAACCCGAACCTGAAGAGATGTTTGTTCAGATGGCTGACGGAGATGTCAGGTGCTGAAAGTGTTGCCGCTGTACGCCACATGTATGCGTTATGGAATGGACGAAGAACAACCACGTCTGTAGATGTCTCTCTCAGATAACATAGATACTGTACAGTCCAGCAGGTCCTGACCTCCACCTCTTCTCCCTGATGTCCGCAGGTTAAACGCTCTACCCACATTTAAATGATGAACGCTTCCTTACACAGGACGGACAGGTCTGCTGTTTTACTCCCATAACCCCCTGTGGTTCTCGTGAACAGTGCCCTCCTCCTGTTCAAGGCCTCAGTATGCTTCTTACGTACATAACCAACGCTCCAAACGGCAGCAGGATACGTGAGGCAGCTTTATCCGCTCGTGAGCGCGTTTAAAGAAAGTCTATCTCCGGCTTCATTCTACCAAGTTCGTCTGTACTAAGACCTTCATTGTCATTCTTCTACTTTGGAACGTTAAAACAAATTGTGACCACCAAAGGGTTTTCAGACGCTTTTAGATCCGACAGGCTCTGTGTTTGAAGCATTCTGATGTATTCACTGATGTTTTTTAATCTAGCATACTTTGGCAGGTTCTCAAGATTACCAACAGCTTGAAGTGTTTTTGCTGTTAAATCAGTTTGTGTGCATGAAAGGTTTATTCATTCATTCAGTCACTGTTATGTGTGTTTATTTACTAGAACATTACAAATATAATCTCTCACCATGATTTACTGGAATTAGCTGTAAATACACTTTGAAGCTTATTGTGGTTGATGGTTCAGATCCCAGCCCTCCCCTGATCCCCCTGATGAATGTCTGTCGATATATTTAGCAGCACATATACAAAAAACAACAGCATAAAGACGAGAAAGAAATTAAAATTAATAAATAAATTGTGGAATCAGAACTTTCACAGAATTAACAGAAAACATTTGATATGGCTGAATACCTTCATATTCAAAATCTCTCTCAGTCAAGACAATATTCAGCTACTTCTGTTTCATAAATAAACACACATTCTTGATTGATCAACGTAACGTCGGCATTTGCTAAATAAGTAAAATTAGTGTAAAGATAAAAATAGATAAAAATGTTGATTTTGTTGGAAAGATTCACATTTTAAACAATTCGACAGATGTTAAAAATATAGATTTGTAAAGTAGCAAAAACGTCTGTGAACCATTTATTTGTTTGTAAATAAATGATGGTAGAATGTTGTGCCATCAATGCATCCTTTAGTACTGATGTAATTAAGGCACTTTAAATGGATTGGATGGGAATTATGAAATGACAATGTACCCTCTTAATCCATTAAAAACAACTGTATATATTACAGTCCATTCATTTATCATCATTATTGTTATTATTATTAATCTATCCATAAATGTATCCCATATCTGAGTAAAACGATTAAACACTTGAATACTGAAGAATTAATAGAAACCTTAATAACAACTCAAACAAATCATTAACAAATAATATGCAAATGACGGACAAATTCTTGTCCCCATTCAAATGTAGTGACTTCATTAATTAAGAGCCTATTTGTGCAGCGCTTGCATCAGATGAAGGGCTTCAATAACCAACACACTGTTTCAGTTGAAGGTGTGAGTTGGTGCTTCACAGTGATGCGTTCAGGTTCATGTTGTTCCTGGTCCACTGTCGTCCACTAACTTCCCTTCAGACCTCAGTACTTTACTGAACATGATTGTGGGCTCACTGGTCTCCTGCAGCGCCGCCTTCATCCCTCGCTGGGCTTCACGGCGGCCGTACTGAGAGTTCTACAGCTTGCGTTCTCCGGCGAGGATGCTCCGGTAGATGCTGTCCGTCAGAGGAATGTAGCTCTCCTGCTGGTAGTCCAACACATAGAGGAGGTCGGAGATCGTAGAGGGGTCGAAGCCGCTCTGCACCAGCTGGAACTTCTGCTGCTTGAAGGTGCTCGTCATCTCCATGACCTCCTGAGGACGAAATTCAGCAACAATCAGAGTCATTTCAATACGTTCTATACAGAGCATGAACTGTCCAATGTTGGGATCCACAGTGATACGCTTAGTGATGTATCACTGCTGACTTATTTTAAATGAACCCCAAGTTGCTCCCCGGGCTCTTTCCAGCAGCTCACTGCTCCTAACATTAAATGCAGATGTGTAGATTCAGATTTGACAGGACGAGTGCTGATAGAAGAATCACATCTACAGTTACAGTCAGGAGTACACTAAAGAGTCCCAGCTGACTGAATGTGCTTCATCAGCAGATATTAGCCTCATAGATATGGGTCAGTTGATAACTGATGATGGGAGCAAAGGAGGAAGTCATGTGACGTAATATAAACAGTTATAAAGTCCACATAGGTTCACTAACTTGAACCTTGGTTGCTCTTGTTTGGTTCAATCACCAATTAATGAATTCACTGATTGACAATTTTTCTATCAATTTAAAGTCGTTGTAAAAAACAGTGACGTTTGTTGTCCTCAAAGACGGATGGACAACCGTGAGCTCAATAACAATGTCCCACCTCACAGTGTTCATTCATTCATTCGGTCTTATTCACAATTCTTCTCAGGGTACTGGCGCCTAATGGACACTAGACGGCGTAACACGCACACTGACCAAGCACATGACATGCTGCTGCCTGTGCACAGTGTGAACGGACTGCATTCATACAGCCAGTTTAACCCGGGAAATAATGTACTTTTCACTCCACTACTGGGTTCATCTGAACCCTTTGACCCCCCTGAAGGCGGACCTGCCTGAGATCTGGTGCAGATCCAGTGTGTCGGCGTGCTCGTTACCTGGAGCCTGATGAACAGCGGGCGAGCGTAAGCCGGGACGTCCCTCATCACATGCTCAAACAGCTTCTTGCCGTCGAACGCGAGGCCCGGTCTCACAATCACGGCGGCCATACCCGCTCTACCCTCGTGCCCTGTGTGGACAACACAGTTCAATGTCATCGCTCTCCAGCTCTGAAAACATCTGTACTGGAAGTTTTCAAAGGCGTCTATAACATACCTTGCACTTCCACTCCATACACATTGACTTCCTGGATGAAATCCACCAGCCCGAGCATCTCCGTTACCTCCGTCGTCGCTACATTCTCACCCTTCCACCTGAAATCAGGGAAACAGGATGGTTTAAAAACAGACCCCGCATATGAAACTGAAAATTTGAAAGTCAAATATATTGTTTTTAAGATCCAGAAACACAGGTGGACGCTGCAGCGTGGTTTTATTTCAGTATTCAACAAAGACAAACCAGCATGTGTTCTCTCTCTGAAGTCTGCCTGCACGCCTTACTGTATGTTTCAATACCCACAATACTTAGTGTGCCAGAAAAAGGTTTAGTATGTCCCGATACATACTGTGTCAAATGCAGCAAGCCAAAAATTACCAAGATGTTTGCAAGCCAGCATGCTTTTCTGGCTATCCTGACCCACAATCCTTTGCACAGCAGATATATGAGCAGGAAGTGCCATGTTATGAGGAAGTAGTATGTCCCAGTTGAATGCAAACTGCATGCAGCAGCACATGCTTTGTGAGAGCAGAGGAGTCGCCCCCTGGTGGACACTAGAGAGAATGCAGCTTTAACACATGAAGCATTGGCTTCACTTTTCAGAACCGGAGATGCCGTCTGTTTGAGGTCTGTCTGAACTCTGTCTGAACTCAGCTTACTACTCAAACAAAAACAACAACAACAACAAGGATTCTTCTTCGACACACTACCGCTTGTAACAACTGCTACTCACTCAAAGACATCACCTGGTGGTAGAAGCCATGCAGCACACCTTAATGTCATCAAACTGAAATAGTATTAATACTGCACTCATATTCACATTAGCACATTTAGAACATAAGCATTGCCCACATGTACAGAAATTAGAATGCAATTTTGAATTTAATTCGACTAGATAAGATAAATTGTGGGGTCCCATTTTAACCAACGTCAAACAGTAGGAAAATAACAAAATAAGAGCCATAAGCAACCTCTCACTCCAGTAGTTGAGTGTTTCCTTCAAGGACACTTCAACATGTGGACAAAGCTGCGTACAGGGCGTTGATACTCAGCTTTAAAGGGTAGCGTTGGTATTTCTAAACCCGTGCCTCTTATAATAAGACACTTATAATAACAGTCTGAGCGTGTCAGTGGCAAAAACAAGCACTTTGAGTGGATGTAAACTGACGGTGAGGAATTGTCCAGTATGATTTCATTGCACCCTGTTTAGTGGCTGCAGCGCTCTTCTCACTCAATGCTCAATTCTGGACCAATTTAAAAAATGGTTGTTGTCCCCATTATCACAAAAAAACATGGGATCATAGGGTCCAGGTTAAAAAATACAGAAGTTACCCTTTAAAGACCAATGAAAGACTACGAAGGCCTCGGTGTTCGGTTGGTACCTCCACACATCCCGTCCCACTGTACCTGAAGGTGTCTCCCACTCGATCTCTGAAGCAGACGAAGCCCTCCTGGTCTTCAGCCATGAGGTCGCCCGTGTTGAAGTAGGCATCTCCCTTCACGAACACGTTTCTCATCAGCTTCTTTTCTGTCAGCTGCTTGCTTCCAGCGTAGCCAAAGAACGGGCTCATGGTGCTCACCTTGGACAGTAAAAGCCCCGTCTCGCCTAGCAACAGGACAGAAAGTCAGGATTCAACTTTCAAAGAATGAAACATCTTAAAGGACAGATCTTCTGTGCAGATCTCTCTTACCCTCTTCCACTCGCTGACAGAAGCCATGCGGATCTTTCACTGGTTCATCTTTCACCATGTCGTACTTCACCATATCGTACTTGAACAAGAGCTGCACACAAA
The DNA here is from genome assembly GCA_032191485.1 of Leptoclinus maculatus. Classification (NCBI taxonomy): domain Eukaryota; kingdom Metazoa; phylum Chordata; class Actinopteri; order Perciformes; family Stichaeidae; genus Leptoclinus; species Leptoclinus maculatus. The sequence continues at coordinate 1,368,424 of JAVDOI010000037.1, read as the reverse complement.
ATAAAGAGAAGATATCATTACATGAATGAAAGTGATGAATGGAATCACCCACAAACAACTTCGGACTCAAACTCAGATACTTTTGACAGCAGGCATTCTGACACTAACTGGAAAATAAGCCTTTATTTTTGTATGTTTTTCATTTTGTTCTATTTGATCTATTTTGTTTTTATTGTAATGAATTCTATTGTTTGGTGTCTTTCCTGCTGTAACATGTCAACATGTCTGCTGTGAAAAATGTCTCAGCAACTGTAAAACTGTTCTAATGGTAGTAGCAGGCTCAAAATTAAACATCCAGGAACCTTTATTATGGTCCAGATTTATAGAAGCATATAGAATTTGGCGCCACCTAGTATTAGGAAACGTTATGGAGAGAGCTGGCTAACGTTAGCCCTCCTGAATATTATAAAATATTAACAGTTTGATGGTTGGTTAGTTATCGATGACAAAGATTACATCCATATCCATGTAGAATACTGGAATACTTGTCTTTCTCAGTGAATGGTGTTGGCTCTAATTAGAGATTAGAAGGTGAGATGCAACTGAAAGGCCCAGAAATAGTGGTGGAAGTATTTATTTATTTTTTTATACCAAACTACTCGAGAATTAACTTTCCCCTTATTGAAAGATATTCCTTTAACATCTAGCACATTTTCAGAAACACTGACTTTTGCATGTGAGAGACTTCATTTCTCCTTTAAGTCGCTGCTTTATTTTCCGGCCACTCTTCCATAAAGCCAGCTCTGTGGAGGGCTTAGAGTGCTGCTGTGGTCAGATAGTCCTTCAGGGTTATTTCTGGGTTCCCGTTGTCTCTCTGACTAACGTCCTCCTTACCTGCTCTATAAATAGTGGTCCGCTCTCGGCAGGTTGATTGTGCTGCCATATTCTTTCCTTTTTGTAATAGTGGACTTTACTTCACTAATTATGTGACTTCTGTAGACTATTTGGTAGCACCAGATCTTTTTAGGGGCTTCATATCTATTTAATGAAACCCAAATAAAGACATTTTAATTGTAGGTTGTAATGTAACAAAATAGGACATGAAGGGGGGGGGGGGGGGGGGGGAATACCTCTGCAAGGCTCCACGTGTGTCCTGACATCATTATGTGTTATAACTTCACTTTTATAACTATATTTTATAACGGTTCGTGAGCCACGTCTAAGAATAGCCGAGGTCAGCGATTAGAGCTCAACACATGTAATCACTCTTTTATGACTAATGAACCGCTCCACAGATGAGCATTAGCGAGGCTAATACCTGCCTCAGCCTTCACTGCTCCGCCTCCCTCACTGTCTCAACAGACGTCCATCACTAGAACCATCATTCAGGAAGACTTTACCTCCAGGCTTCATATACCGTTAATAACCACAGTTTATTGTAATTATATATTATATTATATTATATAACATCAATTGCATTGCATTTAATATTGTTATATTGACCACAAAATAAACATGATTATTGTGTTGTAATATGTTGTGTTGTATTTAGAATTAAAGTACATGTGCTGGGTTTTCTTCTGTATTGTAAAAAAAACACAAAAATGATACATTACATTTTGGCATGGCCATATTCACAGGGGTCCCTTGACCTCTCACCTCTAGATATGTAAATGAACATTTTTTTTTTGCATGCAGGATAAATGTGTGTTCCTTATCTAAAAATGGTGTATTTAAATGTACATTTCTGCATACAGTCTTTGAATTGCATAAACTGGGTGTGACTGGGTATCTGAGACTAATATATATATATATATATATATATATATATATATATATTCATGTGTGATGATGTCTCCAAAGTAGCCATTTTTTTAAACTTGACGTCACTGAGTAAAATGACCTGAAGTGACCTCGAGGATAATCACAGTCTCATGAAACTTTACATCCACAAACTAGAGACCGAGGATCTTCAGAGGATGTATGGCTTCTCTATGTTTATTGACAATAAGGTGGTTTCTGAGGAGTTTCCAGGACAGAAGTGCTCCCCTATCAATTGCTGAAAAATGCAATTCTTGCAGAAATCTACAAATGTCAAAAGTTGTTAAGACTAAATCCCAGCATGGATCCTTCTGTGGTGTTCCTCTAGATCTTGGTGTCTTAATGTGGTATTCTGGAGAGATCTTTCTTCATTTTTATCAATCGTCCCGTGGTACTTTAAAAAACACACTTCCATCATAAAGTTCTAAGACCGTATACACATTCACAATCTATTTTAATGAATTAATATGTTGTAATTTGTGATTTAAGACTAGAACTACTGTTCTACTGTTGACCTGCTATCTCATCCTAAAGATCCAGCGCCCGCCCTTAAGAGGACATACATGGGTCTGTGTTAAAGAGGGGTTCATGGAGACATGAGACATGGTCTGAAAACTTACAGTTAGATATGCGAGCTGCTATTTTTTCAATTGTTGTACTCCGTAGTGTCACACAGACGTGTGCGCTCGTTGTATTCTGGATCTAGTCTATATTGTGTTGTTTTGTAAGCCCATGAAGGCTGGACCTGTGTGAAATAATACGATCTTCATACTGACCATCATCTGTAAAACAATATTGTAATTTCCGTCACTAAAATGAAGATGTTGTGCTACAGAAAGACAGTCATTGTTAAAGTGGACCACCACAGGTGTCCACGCCATGTAGAGTACAATCAGTTGGTTGACCCCTCAAAGATCCCTCTGATGGAGGACCTGACAGATCTCCTCTAAGCTGGTTAACCCTCCCCCCACCCCTCACAAATTCAAGCCTTGCACAATCCCTCCACCACAAGATGTGCCCGATTAGCAACGATGCTTGGAGAGTGAAAGGCCAGCAAAGCCTTCTCTGCACAAAATTATAGCTATTTTATAATTTAATAATTTTTCATAAATAATAATTATATATATTTTTTTCCCATTATCTTATTTTCTCATTGCAAGAGAAGTACGTCAGCATTAACGTGCAGCTCAGCAATAACGTGCGGCGTGATTGGTCAATGGGCTAGCGGGACTGTTGTGACGCTGAAGCAGCTAGCAGAACTTAGTAGTAACAGTTCAAGTTGAAAGATATGTAAGAAGTTATGACATTTTTAGCATTTTGCTTTGTGTAGATTCTTTTTTTTTTACCTAGCTTTGTTTTTTTAACACTCAATGGCTGAAGGAGGAGAAACAGATTTCTCAAGAAGGACATTTCCAGAAAAGCTGGACATCGTAAGAAAGAGTCGGCTAACCCCACAGCTAGCAGCCCTGACCCTGCCAGGAAAAGGATTTGTACGAACGGTATTCCTGGCTGACAGCGTCGGAGAAACGTTACACATGTTATGGCTGGGAATGTGTTTTATTTGCAACTGAGCGTCTTGGTGTTTGGAGCTGTTTGGAGCTACGCTACGCTAACCTGAGTTGGCTAACCAAGGTAGCAACACGACACCATAGCATGGCATGACAATTACAAGCTACGGTGCTTTTGAAAACTTTAGCTGAGACCCGAGTGGATCTACAACTCAACGAACACGTTCGCAGGAGGACCTCTGGCTGGAGCTGAACCGCACCGATGTTCTGTACAACCGCCTCATTAAACTCTTCGTTATCAAAGAAAGGAGGATGGACTTTGTCTTTAAGTGAATGTAACAGAGTTACCATCACTGGCCATTATTTGCTAATATTACTGTATTATTTAAGTTATTACTAAGCCATATCATTGTCACATTATTTCCTCCTTCATTATCTTTATCCTTATTATCATTATTTTCCCACGGAGACAAGTGTGTTGTGTGTCACATCAGCGCCCTCTGCTGGCCGCCTGCAGACTTTAGTGGTGCGCCCTGCTTTCTGCAGCACGCCGTCTCCGTGGTAGCTTGATCTGTGACGAGCTCCGTTGTGATATCTGTATAAGTTCCTTTTTGTTTGTGGAATTGTTTTAATTTATCATTTCTAGAGCAAATGCTTTATACTGCTAACTTTATTTAGCATTAGTAACATGCTAACAACAGCTAGCTTAAGCATGTGTTTCTTTACTTTGGCAGTTCCCGGAGTTTGTGACCACGAGGTGCGCTGTGAGAAACCCTGACATTATTCTGTTTGTTACCAGATGTGCTGTATATGCTGTCCTGTGAATAAACGGCTGGTTGGAGCCAAAAAGACAAAGTGTGCCTGAATCAAAACACAACGCAAAGAGAGAATAAACTGCTGCATGAACAGCAGCTTTGGTAAGTGAAGTGCTTTTGTGTTTTTACATCTGCAGTAGCGTTACTACTGTGTTCATTTGTCTATGGTGTCGTTTTTATGATATGGTTAATATTGTTCCCTCTGATGTGAATCATATTTGAATGGCTCGTGGTCTTCAGTGTGCGGTGGAATACGTGTTTTAGCGCCGCAGAGTTGCTGGATTGATTTGTTGCTTTGTTGTCATATAAATATATGTGACTGGTTCTTGTGAGTTTGTTCTTGTCATTGTGTTAATTACATTGATTTTGACTATATGCATTGTCCGTTAATGACGAAGCATCCCGTCATGCGCGGGGTTAGGGTTGGACATGATTCTCTGTTTGGGGTTTTGTTTTCTTTAAAAAGCAAGAATGATGGTCTGGAGAAATGTGGATTGTGTGGCGATTGCTTTAGCCCTGTTTGAATCAGTAGGGAACAGCTAAACGCTGCGGGGAGAGTTCGTAGCTCGTGTGTGAAGACAGTGGTGTTGAAACATCAGTCTGTTTTCTCTATTAAAGGTGGGCCTTTCTTTTCTCTTGGAAGTTTTATATGACAGTGGTCTTCTCAATGAAAATCAATGATTCATCAAAAACAACGAATTACCGCTAGATTCATCGATAGATTACATAATAAGTCAAGTACCAGCGACTCTGATACTTAAAGCCATTTCTTTTTTCCAATCTGTGTTTCCTCTTGTTTTAATGAATACCTCGTAATGTTTTATTCAGCCGATATGGTGGAATAGCGGGAGCTGAACGGGTTGCTGTTCCTTAAACCCTGCTACTAACTAACTACCTAACGAGACTACGAACACCGTCTCCATGTCTTTTTGGTGGAGTAACACTGCCTGTGGTAGAGTGGTTAGAAGTTGCTAACGTGCCATCAAAGTGTCAAAAATGTACCTTTATCACATCTTCTCTTCTGAGACCAGTGGGTGTGACATTGTGGGGCTTTTGGTTGTGGTGTTGTGCTCACAATTAATTAATCTTGCAGACCTCACAAAAAAAACTCTTTAAGGAAAACTCTGTTTCCCTTAAAGAGTTAAAGGGGGTGAGTAAATGAGAGTGAGCGGCCATTTTGTGGGGGCGAAGCGTTCCTTTAAGGTCACCGAGTACTCACCCTGTAGAAGAAGTGGGAGCGGCCCACGGTTCCGATCTTGCCGATGTGGTTCATGAAACACAGGTTTCCCTCGGTGGAGCCGTACACCTCGCACATTTTAATGTTTCCAAAGCGACTGTGGAACTCCCGCCACACGTCCTGCCGCAGCCCGTTCCCGACTCCCATCCGCACCTTGTGAACTTGATCCGCCGCTGTCTGACGGGGGGGACGAGATGACGTTAGCAGAGTAGATCTGACGGTTGACGACTGATCATTTCTCCATGACGTTAAGGCAACGAGCTGTTAAACTGCAGCCCTCGAGAAAAATAATCTAGCGTGCGTGTAACAAGCAAAGCAATGATGGGAACACACAAACTCATAGAGGCACATGGAACACACTAACTGAAATGCAATCAGCATGGGGCCTTTGGGGCCCCTGAGGGTCTGGAGCAGAGGGGCAGTTCCCTGACTTTTCTTGGTTGGTAATCCAGCCCTGCGTGTATTGACCACCGGAGGCGGCCAACACACCTCGAGCAACTACTCTGTCAGGTAACAGAAGAAGAAGAACTGGTGCACTGTATCACTTTCTATGTACGGTACTTTTCACACAAACATTTGTAGTGCTTCACATAATGAAACATAAAAGCTTTATTACAGCCCTTATATGTGTGTGTGTGTGTGTGTGTGTATGAATAAAATGAATAGTAAATATATAAGTTGACATGAATAGAGATCATTCATTAATAAATTATAACATCTGTTGCAGCTGTGCATCACGTGATATTTAATTGTCGTATCTTTAAATTGGCGGCTCCGAGGCTCCATCCTCACATCTCCCGTAGGCGGGGACTAAGACGTGAGGAGACGAGGCAAGGAAAGGAATCGAGGATGTACAAACTGGGAAATGTGCACTGAGAATGGTTTCATCGCACTCCTTATTGAACAATTAGATTTCATTAGAATTAAAGAATAACGACTACATTGGCATGTGAAATGCAAAAAGTATACCATAAACACTTCTGCACAGCTGATCATGAAAAACTAAATTGGAAAAGAAATACAGAAAATGCGTGCATGGTATTTGGCATGATTGCTCAATGGTCGCTGTGCATAAGACAGCATGCCGGCGGTAAATGGTACTCACGCTTGCGTGTCCACATTTTTAATTTGCCAATCAGCGACGAGGACAGTCCTCGCCAGCCTTCCACCCACGCAGCCGAATAACAGAGAGAGAGTGGACAAAGGGGACTTTGAGTCCGGCCTCAAGAGGCAACGAGCTCGGCCCTCACACTGTGTGTGCGTGTCTGAGCGTCCACCAATGGGACGACGCAAACAGCACAAAACAAAGGCCCCGCTTGTCTTCCTGCTACAGTTGTGCACAATTTGACTTATCGGATTCACAAGTGGCAGCGACTGTAAGGTTAACAGAAATGAAGCGTTCTGGTGCCGTCAGTGTGCCCGAGCAGAGACAGGCGTGATGTTATTTTTGCAAGAGGTTATTAACACTTTCAGGTTGAATGCCAAACAGCACGTTACCTCGGGCTGGTTGCAGAGGTATCTGCAGACTTCACCGATATACTGGAAAACAGTAACGTTGTGTTTTCTACAGTCATTCCAGAACTGGGAGGCTGAGAACTTCTTCTTCAAGACGCAGGTCGCACCTGTGGTAGAACAGATAACAATGACATTCAATCCTCATATTCTCCTGTTTTAAACACCAGCTTCATCTACTCCAAGTGTTTATACATGCAAATGAGAAGCTTGAATCATATTTATAGATTGGTATTTAATTCCCATATACAGTGTACTATATGTTTGAATTTAAATCTCTTGTTGCACTCACAACACAATGCTAAAGGTGAAAGACATGCAAGTGTCTTCTGACATGTTTAAAAGGTAAAAGTGTAGACAGCTGTTTGCAGGTCAGTAACCACACTTCTTCCTTACCCTTGACCCTTGACCTTATTTAAACCGAAGATGCTGCCTGATTTGATTCTGTATGTTTTTTGGTGTCTGTGTTGGAGCAGACAGCACAGAGAGGACAGGAGGGCAGACAAGTGTGTGAATTTATCAAAGAATAAACATGAGCAGTTAAAAAACAACTTATTTCAGTTTTACTTGGACTTTTGATGGAATAATTTTCTGCATTTAACCAATCCATCAGGATGGTCCGGTGGGGTCCGGTGGGGTTCATTGGGGTCCGGTGGGGTCCGGTGGGGTCCGGTGGGGTCCGGTGGGGTACGGTAGGGTCCGGTGGGGTCCGGTGGGGTTCGTTTGGGGTCCGGTGGGGTCCGGTGGGGTACGGTGGGGTCCGGTGGGGTTCGGTGGGGTCCGGTGGGGTCCGGTGGGGTACGGTAGGGTCCGGTGGGGTCCGGTGGGGTCCGGTGGGGTCCGGTGGGGTACGGTAGGGTCCGGTGGGGTCCGGTGGGGTCCGGTGGGGTCCGGTGGGGTCCGGTGGGGTCCGGTGGGGTTCGTTGGGGTCCGGTGGGGTCCGGTGGGGTCCGGTGGGGTACGGTAGGGTCCGGTGGGGTCCGGTGGGGTTCGTTTGGGTTCGGTGATTTGCTCAAGGGGCAACTCTGCAGTGAGGCAAAGTGGCCACACCATGCTCGATTCATACGGGGACTGGAACTGGTGACCCTCTAGCTCCTGAAGTTCTTGGATGACACCACCCTCATTGGACTCATCTCTGGTGGGGATGAGTCCGCCTACAGGTGGGAGACTGACCATCTGGTGACCTGGTGCGGACTTAACGACTTAGAACTCAACGCTCTAAAGACAGTGGAGACTGTTGTGGATTTCCGCAAAGAATGCAGTCCCACCTGCCCCTATCTTTGGCTTCCTGGACTCCACCATAACCCAGGACCTCAAGTGGGAGCTTAACATCAGCTCCATCACAAAGAAGGCTCAGCAGAGGATGTACTTCCTGAGGCAACTGAAGACGTTCAACCTGCCAAAGACAATGATGGTGCACTTCTACACAGCCATCATTGAGTCCATCCTCTGCTCCTCCATCACGGTCTGGTACGCTGCAGCCACTGCCAAGGACAAGGGCAGACTGCAGCGCATCATTCGCTCTGCTGAGAGGGTGATTGGCTGCAATCTGCCGTCCCTCCACGACTTGTTCGCCTCCAGAACCCTGAGGCGACCCCTCTCACCATGGACACAAACTCTGTGAGTCCCTTCCCTCTGTCAGGAGGCTGAGCCAATCACCAAGACAAATTCCTTGTATGTGTAACGTACGTGGTAATAAAGGTTCCCTTGACCCTCCTGAAGCATCAGAATGGTGCTGATGAGGCCCATTCAATCATACTCATGGTACTCACCATCGTACCCTGTACTGGACATTGTCAATACAGTTAAAAAATCACTTTACTGGAAAAAGCTGGTTAACTGATTGTCGTCATCTGCGATTAGAGAGACCTGGATATGACCTGTGGCTGTCTGATGGAAACTGGGACTTGGGACTCATCTATACTGGAAAGATCAAAGTTTAATGACACTGCAACATGTCGACACACTATATTTACTTTTCGACATGTCTGATTTGCTGATTTATTTGCAAAATCACAACATATGATATAGGAGACAACAAGCAAAGGACGTCATTTAAAGAATGTCTTTACTTATTGCTGTAGATAAGAGTATAATATGTCATGTTTTGGGATTATTGTCGGATCAGGAGATGAGGGCGTGACATTCCATCACAAACGGACCACAGATACAGACGTTGGTTCAGTTCTTTACTCAAGGAACACTTTTGTTGTTGACATCAGAAATGTGCTGGCAGTTTCACAGCGACATGACCGACATGAGTCACCTTGTTGTGTAAAATGTCACGGTTCTTGATAAAGATTGCAGTGGTTTTACAACTTGTGGCGCAATTCAGCCACTGTCTGGCCTATTGGCAGTGGGGAGGATACCTTAAACAGAACAAATAATGCTTGGCTTATGTATTTTGAAACTTAGGTACAAAGTATCCAGTGTGGCATTCTCTTTGGCCTACTAAACTAATCTATTACAAATAACACGCACAGCGTCTGACAATGTTACCTTGTGGTTCACAGACAGCTTGATGTTAATTTGCTGACTGTCAGTCCTACCAGCTCATCTCAGTCTTCCTCTCAAATACAATATAACATTGTTGACTGTGACTTGTGTTCTATTAACAGAGTCTTGTATTTGGAGGCAGACATTGCTTGCTTGGTTCTGTTCAGGAGCTAATTACTGGTGGGAGAGCTTTTAAACTTTGAACAGCCGCTACAGTGCGTGAACACGACTCCTGCATGCCACCGGGCCCACCACAAGACTTTGTATTGGTTCACTTCCACACAGTTGTAGCAATGAAACCAGGGACACTGTCTTCAGACTGTAGCTTAGCGAAGCGTTTCAGAGGCAGCGGTACGTCTGGTCTGACAGCCCAATGTGTCTACGTACCTTTCAACATATAAATCTGTCAGGACACCGGCCTCACCAAGGTCTGTTAGTACAACCTGTCGGGATGTTTATCTCTACCAGTGAAGGACGTTGAACTTTCAACTTTTGTAGCAGTTGGATCCAAAGCAGAAGCCAAAGATTCATCAATAGGATAGCCGATAAGAATTTGCTGCTTTTCCAAAAGCAAGGTTCACACAGTGGACCATTCTATGAAGAGGGCAAACACAGCAACAACAAAAGTATTCTCCATAATAGTCTTCAGTGTCCACTTCTTGCTCTAAATCCTCTAATTAAGCCACTAGTTATGTAACAGCGGGTCCTCAAAGGGGTCACTGTTGTTTGGCAGTTACACTGTGGTCAGTGGACTCTGTCTCCTGTCCCCATTATGTAACGAAGACCACCAACATGTTGTTAGGCCTAATGCTCTCTGGTACCGTGCCGGATTTCCTGGTGCGGGGCCGTTTTAGATTTGAAAGTAGATAATTATTTGTCTATGGAAACTGTTGTGTAGCAAGATATATGGCTGTATATGCATGTATACACTGTCGCACGGTGTAAAGTGAATGATGCCAATGCATTAAGGGCTTGTTAAGCCCTATGAAGTCAGGGTTTTTTCTAGATTCCTTATTATTTAGATCTTTGTTTTCTCTAGAACTGTTCTGTGAGGAGCTGAGCCTTGCTGCCGGTGAAACACCGACACAGAGAGGAGAACAGCAGCGTGCCCGTAGATGAAACCAAACATAGTAGCAGAGTTTCTTTCTGTTCATTCCGCTTGGGTGCTGTGAAAAAACGCTCATAAAACCCTGATTTTCATAATATGCATCCACATTTTTGCAAATGTAAGGATATTACGCTCTTTTTGCAGCTGATTTCACTTTAATCAAACCAATCAAAGTGTCATCTCTCATTCAATTTAAAAGCCAGGAAACTTTTCTATTGTGAACCTAATGCAGGTGCTTCTTACTATATGAATAATCTGACTTTAGACTAGTTTTTTGTTGGTCAATGGCACAATAACTCTGGCTGCTCAATGTGCCTGACCACGCTTATTGTAAGACCAACACATCATGTGACAAGCTACTATAAGAGAAACACTGACACAACACTGTTCAGTGATTCTGAGGCCTACCCAGCTCTATGACTCCTCCTATACCGATCAAGGAAGCTGCGCTGTGGTAGAGCGGCAGAGGGATGTACATCACGTCATCTTCAGTAGCTCCAAACAACCAAAACCCTGCTGCTGCCTTCAAGCTCTGGAGGTGAGTGATCACTGCAGCCTTAGGGAGCCCTTGTGGAAAGGAAAAGACACAATTAGGCATTACATGATGTTGCAAAATAATCATTTCAACTGCATTGCCGCCCTGCTGAATCCAGCGTCAGCATGGGGAGGGAGTACATAGCCATGTGCTACCTGCATGACAACGCCACACAATGTCATGCTATGCTGCATTTCTGACTTCATTAATGATTAAAGCACACTGAATTGTAGTCATGTACGGTCGTGTCAAGGTGCTGATGACTCCCTCTGGGTTTCCCCTCACTCCCCCCTGTGTTGCCTCCCTCGCTCTGTTTTAAAGACTCTCGTCAGGTCACAGTGATGCGAGACGGTGAAGAAAGCAGAATTAGCAGAAGTCAGAGCCCGTTCTGTTCTGTTCTGACGGACGAATGACGTGGTGGAAACAAGTCTTTAGTGTCTTTCTGGAAAGTCTGATCTCACGGTACATTCAGACAGATTCATATGAAAATGAATGCCATCTATTTTCCAAGACATGGTTTTCATGAGATAAGTGAGACATCGATCAAAAACCGTGACGCAAATACCCAACCCAAAATGTAACACAGTTTTCTTTCTATGGGTTGTGATAAGTTACGCTCGCCAGTGGTGCACGCTCACATGCATGAACGTGCACTAAAGAAGGTTTTCTTTGGGGAATGTTTCCCTATCCCATCCAATACGTTTTTTTATTTTAAACTGAAATGTCACAGAAGGATAGCCCCAATAACTGAATGCTATTTTAACATAAAATAATAATAATAATAAAATGGTGTAAATGACAGCTACAAAGTTATAGCGTGCAAAGGCCTCATTTAAATGACTGAATAGCTCTACATTACATGTAAATAATGTACATAACTTCACGAACATAAACAGTACTGGCATAACCGAGCTGGAAAGCTATGAAATAGCTATAAAAATGAAACACCATTGCTCCTCAGATTCGGCAGTGTTCACATGTAAATAAACCATAACCGTGTATAAGAAGTGGACGTAGTCATTATGACGTCATAAAGCCTCAAGTTTGGTGATTTTTTCGATTTAGTTTTTTTGTCAACCAATGAACTGAAGTGACCATATTTGGGAATGCAGAGGAGGAATGCAGAGGAGGAATGCAGAGACGCCGTATACGTCTCTGGTAGCAGCAGCGACCTGTCAATCACAGTAAGCCCCGCCCTAAAGCATCCCCTGCTTCATGGTCTGTTTGACTCTAAATGGACCATCATTTACTAAATAAACATCATGCTGTATTGAAGAAGACTTGAAACTAGAGATTGAGACCATCAACTCATGTTTACAATGTTTACTGAGGTAATAAATCAAGAGAGAAGTAGAGTCATTTTCTCATAGACTTCTATAGAACCAGAGGAGTCGCCCCCTGGTGGACACTAGAGAGATTGCAGGTTTTAAGACACTTCCGCATTGGCTTCACTTTTCAGAACCAGAGGTTGTCGCCTGAAATAAAAGTATAAAGAGAGTATAGCCCATGTTTTGCCTTTAGCCATCTTGTGGTAACAGCCCAAGGACGGAACCAGTCAAGTCCCACGTAGCTGAAGGGTGGCTCTGTGCTCAAAGGGTCGGAGGGTCGGTCTATAATCTGTTGTTACATACAGCACATTTGTAGGAGGACAGCGTGCTGTCAAAAGGAAACATGTATCCCTCTATCACAAGAACACTGTGTAATGTGTACAATTACACATTATTAACTGTCAGCAACTAGTATTGTAGTATTGTATCAGTAGTGTATTATTAGTAGGAGCGGTATGCAGTATGATATCAAATGTCACTCCTCACCGAGCTGTAGAAACAACACACACTCACCAGTTGTTCCAGAGGTGAAGATGTAGAGGGTGGGGGATTTGAGGGAGGTGGTGGCACGTAACTCCGCTGGTACAGGCTGGTCGGAGGCAGCATCCATCTTATCCAACAGAGTGTGCACCTGCGGGTGCTCGCTCTGGCTCTTCATGGCCCACACCTGAATGTTGTCCTCCAGCAGGCTGCCGAGGATGCCGTCCAGACATTCCACTAAACCTGGGAGATCGAGACAGCAAAGCCATATTTCATAACAAGGATACTTTGAATATGGTTTGAATTTGTATTGAACTCTTAGAGACCTTAGCAGATCTTTAGGGGGAGATAGCATGAGAAGAAAGCTCATAAACAGCTGTATGTCTTCAGGAAACTTAAGAAGGCTACATTCCTGTGCCAAGTTCTTGTTAACTTTTACAGAGGAACAATAGAAAGCTTCCTGACTGGAGACATTACAAACTAACATGGGATGTTCACGGTCCAGGACAGGAGGCTCTACAGCAGGTGATAGAAACCACCAGGAACATCACTGGTCTACTGAGCATCAGTGATATCGGTGAGAAGAGGAGCCTGAGAAGAGCTCAAAGGATATTAAAGACTAAACCCACCCAGACACAACCTGTTCACCTGCTGCTGTCTGGAGAGAGATACAGAAGTATCAGCTGATGAACCACCAGACTTCAGAACAGCTTCTTTCCTCTGAGTGTGTGACTCCTTAACTCATCCTCAGCCCTCCATAAATGATATAGTTCAATCTGCATTTTGTAGTGCAACACTGTCGTACAATGACAATACAATAACCTTGTAACCTTGTATGATGAGAGCCCTGCTGATTTTGTTACAATTCTTCTGCTCTGTCTGTCCTGGAAGAACATGTACCTGACAGAAAGTAGCTCCTAAAGCAAGCACATTGCTGATATCAATTCTTTTTTTCTTGCTGGAGACTAAGAAATGCATGATACCAGAAAGTTTCTCAGAGCTGGCAGAAGATGCATGGCTCCTTGCAAGAGGCCGGAGGCTGCTGAGGCCAGAGCACCAGAAAGCTTGTTTAGCCTTTGCCAAGGCCCATACTGAGAAAGATGAAGACCTTTGGGAATCCATTTTCTGGTCCGATGTCAATCCAAAGTCACTCTTTTTGGACCGGATAGCATCCAAAATGAACAGACCCTGGGGACATTTGTAGATGAAGGAAGGCATGTGTACAGTGTGGGCGTTGTGTGGATGGGCATGTGGTGTGCCATGGTTGACAAAAGGTTGGGGAGCACTGCTCTTGATCTGATTTACTTTAAAACCCCTGAACATGAGCTCTAGAATGGGATTGTACTCAACAACACAAGTTATTACCACCTACAATCTGATTTTGCTGAATAATTGTGAACCATAAACTTTTGAATTTTTCTTTTTTTGTCAGATTCCTCAACGCTACAAACAGACACACAAGCGTGTTGTCTTGTTTTGGACCAAATACATAACATTCCCACCTAAATCTGGTGAGCTTAAATTCTGTTGTGAGACTTCATAAGAGGGATTGACAGTGGTCAGAAAGAAAAGTACGGCTTTGATAGCAAGTCCGCCTCCTATGGGAACAGTGCTGATGTATGACCCACATCTCTTCTGTGTCTGACTGTTGCATGAATCCCTCTCCTGTTCCACTGGGGTTGTGGTGAGGACAGTGTCCCTGACCAATATCATGCTTGTTTGGTTGACCAATCATGTGTCACATGGCTGCAGCGTGGTGATTCCTATTAACTGTAGAAACAGGATTCTTCCAGTAAAACACGGGTGGAAGCGGAATATGATTCAACGAAAGTTATTATTGTTGTGTCATCAAAACACACAACAAATATTACAAATGGAACCATGTTAATGCAGGGTACATGTTTGGAAGTGTTCAGAGTTCAGCTGTCTGAGTCACAGCTGAGTTTGAAAACAACAACAGTGACCTGGCCTGACATTTAGAGAATGGGGTTCACTATTGGGAATTATAACAAAATCAAGGTGTACTGTGACTTTAAACTACATGTGTCTTCAAACTACACGTGACTTTAAACTACACATGTCTTCAAACTACAAGTGTATTCAAACTACACGTGTCTTCAAACTACACGTGTCTTCAAACTACACGTGACGTCAAACTACACGTGACGTCAAACTACACGTGACTTCAAACTACACGTGTCTTCAAACTACACGTGGCTTCAAACTACACGTGACTTCAAACTACACGTGACTTTAAACTACACGTGTCTTCAAACTACACGTGTCTTCAAACGACACGTGACTTCAAACGACACGTGTCTTTAAACTACACGCGTCTTTAAACGGCACGTGTCTTTAAACTACACGTGACTTTAAACTACACGTGTCTTCAAACTACATATGTCTTCAAACTACAAGTGTATTCAAACTACATATGTCTTCAAACTACAAGTGTATTCAAACTACATGTGTCTTCAAACTACACGTGTCTTCAAACTACACGTGTCTTCAAACTACACGTGTCGTCAAACTACACGTGACGTCAAACTACACATGTCTTCAAACTACAAGTGTATTCAAACTACACGTGTCTTCAAACTACACGTGTCGTCAAACTACACGTGACGTCAAACTACACGTGACGTCAAACTGCACGTGACTTCAAACTACACGTGACTTTAAACTACACGTGACTTCAAACTCCACGTGTCTTCAAACTACACGTGGCTTCAAACTACACGTGACTTCAAACTACACGTGACTTTAAACTACACGTGTCTTCAAACTACACGTGTCTTCAAACGGCACGTGACTTCAAACTACACGTGTCTTTAAACTACACGTGTCTTCAAACTACACGTGTCTTCAAACGGCACGTGACTTCAAACTACACGTGTCTTTAAACTACACGCGTCTTTAAACTACACGCGTCTTTAAACTACACGCGTCTTTAAACTACACGCGACTTTCAACGACACGCGACTTTCAACGACACGCGACTTTCAACGACACGCGTCTTTAAACGACACGCGTCTTTAAACGACACGCGTCTTTAAACGACACGCGTCTTTAAACGACACGTGTCACTACACGCGTCTTTAAACTACATGTGTCTTTAAACTACATGCGTCTTTAAACTACACGCGACTTTCAACGAGACGCGTCTTTAAACGACACGTGTCACTACATGTGTCTTTAAACTACACGCGTCTTTAAACTACACACGACTTTCAACGACACGCGACTTTCAACGACACGCGTCTTTAAACGACACACGTCTTTAAACGGCACGTGTCACTACACGCGTCTTTAAACTACATGTGTCTTTAAACTACATGCGTCTTTAAACTACACGCGACTTTCAACGAGACGCGTCTTTAAACGACACGTGTCACTACATGTGTCTTTAAACTACACGTGTCTTTAAACTACATGCGACTTTAAACTACATGTCTTTAAACTACATGTGTCTTTAAACTACACGTGTCTTTAAACTACATGTGACTTTAAACTACATGTCTTTAAACTACATGTCTTTAAACTACATGTGTCTTTAAACTACATGCGTCTTCAAACTACATGTGTCTTTAAACTACATGTTATTTAAAGCATGTGCAAAGCATGCTTTTTGCCTCTCTAATGTTTTGGATTGCAAAGTCCCACAAATACGCTCTGAGATTAGTATGGAAACAATACATTGATTCATAAATTAGTCAATCCATAATTCATAGAGGAAGCCGGTGCAGACAGCTAAGTAGATTCAAATGAGCGTGTCTGTTGTGAGTGAAAAACCTATTTCTTCTCTAGTTTTAGGTGTTTATCAAGAAAAAATGCCGACATTTTCGCTGGTCCTCACTTCTCCAATATGAGTCTGACATTTTATTTACATTTTCAATCATTTACATGTATCATTTTAGGTTCTAGAAAATTAGGATTCAAGTTTTGCTATTTTCTAACATTGTAAACAGTTAATCATTAACAATGAGAAACAGACTAATCACTGAGGAAAGTAACGGTTGGTTGCAGCTCTATCTGACATACTGTGGGGTTACATGATTGTGTTTGTGGAGGGCCTCCTTCACTATCCAGAGACATGTTTGTGTCTATAGAAGATTTAAATTACTAAATAAAACGAAAAAAATAAAACATTGTGTCCCAATGAAAAACAATGTTTTTGCATTCCTTATGACAGTATATGCATCTAAGGCCATTCTGTGCCTCTCAGTGGCTCTCAACATGACGACAACTGAGCCAGCGGCTCGTAGCTAACGGTGCTGACAGAGCTAACAGCTGCCTGAGAGGGAACCTGGTGGGTGGGCGCTACGCTCGCCAGTGAGAGCTAGCCAGTGGTGCACGCTCACATGCATGAACGTGCACTAAAGAAGGTTTTCTTTGGGGAATGTTTCCCTATCCGGCCCAAGGACAGAACGTGTAAATGGTGAATGCAATTGCCTACGTATAGCACCTTTCTAGTCACTACATGCCATTCACACCCATTCATACACTGATGGGCTACCATGCAAGATGCCACCTGACCATGTCAACAAAGAGAGGAAAAACTCGGATTACAACACACACACATCATTCTCTGCTCAGGTAGACATTACTGGGGGAAATTTATTCTCCTGGAATTCAGATTGGAATTTAATTTGTTGTTCACAGGAGTGAGATCAGGGCTAATGCAGGCATTTCTGTTACAGTGTTGACTATAAACCAGTGGATGAAAGTAACATTTATTTAGGTCAAACACACAAGTGCATTTGTATGGGAGTTTGATGCTACTTTAATTATCTGACAAGCTGCCTTTGATCACTGCTTGCTGCATGTACATGTACAGCTCCCATGAATATCGCTACATTTCTGTCTTTGTTTGTTTTGTTAATTTTTGTTCATCACTCATGGCCTATGACAGAACACATTCATCAACATCTGAAAAGGAAGCGTGGGGATTCAGTGCAGCGGACTTTGAGACGATCACCGCTCCACGGCCGACCAACCAACCAGACCTGCTGGACCCAACGCCACCAAGCTGCCCCCGAGAGGAGAGGGAGGACAGCCGAGATGGAAGCTAAGCTAACCCAGGACCTGAGGCTACTCCACTACCCAGCATGCTCCTGGCTGTCTGATGCCCGGTAGCAGGAAAATACGATGGATGAAAGCAGCGGGAGGTCGGTGACTGTTGAGCCCACGTCTTCACAGAGACCCGGATCCATCGTGGTCAAGCTGCACTTGACGGGGCGGACATCAGGACTCTGGTGGACCAGAGGAGGAGGACTCTGTGTCTACATCTTGATACTTGGTGCTCAAACAGTCAGAGTTGATGCACAATGTTTTCCACATGTTGAGTTTTTTAAGGTGAAGATGTCGGCGATATTGTCTGACCAGAGGATTGTTTTTGTTGATGCTGTTTACATTCCTTATGATGACAAATTTAAAAAATACACGACAGGAATGTGCTGGTTTTCTTTTCTTTGTCATGTGTTTGATGTGTTATAAATGGGCTACAACTGAATTTCATAATAATGACAATAAATGAGCCTTTAGCCCATGAAACTTAACTCAAATTAAAAAAGGAAACAAAAAGTATTAAAAAATAATAATTTAATTTAAAATCAATTATTAGCTATTTCCTTAAAATGTCAGAAACATGTCAGTTTCTCAGTCCAAGGGGACATCTATACATGTGTTGCTCTGTCAGACAGTCTACAACCCACAGGCAGTGAGCAACAGCTCCTCTTTGACATCTTTGATCAATTTGTTATAAATATAAATCAGTTACAAACTATCTCCGCCCTGACCAGCTACTACACTGATGTTAATACATCAATCAATACTAATAATTTACATACTTTTACTTTTGATGTTGTTTACACTTCTGTGAATGCAGGACGAGTACTTGTAATGGAGTATTATATATATATATATTACAGAAAGATACTGTCACTGCTGATTATATATATATATATATATATATATATGAACCAAGAAAGTTATTTATTTTGCAATGCAGAGCTATTGAACTGTAGAACAATTATAAACTAATATAAACTAAGAGAAGGTCACAGCTTTACCTGAACCAACGATCAGAGTTTTGGCTCCACAGCAGTTGAAGCAGTGCAGCAGAGACCTGGACTTGATGTTGGTGTTGAGGAACGCGACCGAGCAGCCGACCTTCGCCAACCCGAACCAAGCGCACAGGAAGTCGGGCTCGTTGTTCATGAGCAAAGCGACGCAGTCTCCTTTCCTCAGCTTCACGCTCTCGAGGAAAACGTTGGCGAGTCTGTTGCTGCGCAGCTCGACCTCCCGGTACGTGTGGACGCGTCCGTCGTAGATGACGAACGGCTTGTCGGGGATGCGCTGCGCCTGCTGGATGAACCGGTCCAGCACCGTGCGCACGCTGGACGTCAGCTTGGACAGCTCCAGCCTCACGCCGTACCTGACCACCTTCAGCAGGAAAGTCAGGTCCCTCCAAAAGTACGGGAAGCAGAGCATCTGCAAGACGTGAGCGGAGAAAAAACCCGCGACCAGGGCCGAGAGCCATCCCATAGACAGACTCATGTCTGCGGCTGTGAGACAGTGAAAGGGAGGGGGGACACGGTGGAGACAGCCGGGGACACGCGCGCTCACTTCATACTCTGCTACTTGGTCCAGTCCAGGTGATAAACACCGTCTGCGTGATGTAAGCGGCCAGCCTGCGGGCGCTAAGCCACGCGACGTGTGACCGGACCACGAGAATCCTGACTTCAAAATAAAAGAAGACCATTTGAGGGGTAGAGAATAACAACATATCACCAGTGCTGGAAAAAAGAAGTGTAGATTATGAAATAATTACAAACAAGAAGTAAAATAACATTAACAGACATAATTATAAACAGAAAACTATAATCATGAATGAGGTATCAAACACACAACACAGAAAGTAAGAGCAGAGTTTGAGGCTTTTATTCCAAAAACAGGCAAAGTTCAAAACCAGGAGATCAGTCTGAGAATACAAACTTAACAGGCAGGGGGGCAAGGGTTCAGGCAGAGAGAGACAATGCTGGAAAGCTAACGGATGCCAACTAGTCAATGTGGCAAATGGATGGATGTGGTCTGGTAGCCTATATCTATGCTGCAGGACTGACGGGGGAACGGGGGGCAGGTGAGTGAGTGGGTGGCCAGCATCAGCACCAAGCTCCTCTTTTGTGGAACAAGCTTCCCGTTTCAGTCCGGGGGGCAGACACACTCACCACATTTAAGAGTAAACTTAAGACTTTCCTTTTTGATAGTGCTTATAGTTAGGGCTGGCTCAGGTCTGCCTTGGACCAGCCCTTAGACAAACTGGTATAGGCTTAGACTACAGGGGGACTTCCTAGGATACACTGAGCTCCTCTCTCCTCTTCTTCATCTCTGTCTGTATGAATTGATGTCCCATTAATGCTCACTACTAACTCTACTTCTTCCCCGGAGTCTTTGTGCTTTCTCGCCCCACAGGTTCCCATGGATCGTGGTTTCATCTGGACTCTGGTCCTTCCACCCGCCATGGCCCTGCAGATACCTACTACCTATTTTATTATTAACATTATCAACCCTATTACCGTTACCACTAAATGCACATTACTGACTTTGTTTCTTCCCCGGAGTCCCTGTGCTTTCTCTCCTCACAGGTTTCCATGTATCGTGGTTTCATCTGGACCCTGGTCCTTCCTCCCGCTTTAACCCTGCTGACTCCCACTAATAAATAACACTCTTATTATTACTTACATTACTATTTCATATTACCGGTCCCATTAATGCACATTATTGACCAGCTTCTTCACCAGAGTATCTGTGCTTTATCGCCTCGCAGGTACCTCTGGATCCGGGTTGTACCTGGACCTGGTCTTTCCTCCTGCCGTAGTTCTGTCATACATTGAATGTGTTGAAATTACATTGCATGTGTTGTAATTCTGTTATGCTGTCCAACACTTGACATCTATTGCACTTCTGTCCATCCTGGGAGAGGGATCCCTCCTCTGTTGCTCTCCCTAAGGTCTCTTCCTCTTTTCTCCCCGTTAAAGGGGTTTTTTGGGGGAGTTTTTCCTGTTCCGATGTGAGGGTTCCGGGACAAGATGATGTCATGTGTACATATTGTAAAGCCCTCTGAGGCAAATTTGTAATTTGTGATTTTGGGCTATACAAAATAAATTTGAATTGAATTGAAAATTTGAATTGAATCAGCAGATACTCAGCATTCAAAGTTACTGATCACACGGAAAAAATTATCGGGACAAAAAAAACAAGCCTAAAAACTTTCCAACAAGAAATAATAATTATAAATTGAAATCTAATCCTCCATGATAATAATAGACAATAGCAGTTGCAGGCAGCAAAAGGACAAATGATGAATTGAAAACAGTCTTGAAGGTTCAGCACAACAGTATTTGCATTTCACAATAATGAGAAAAGTACCAGACAAAATGTGGACTCATTTAGTCACTGAAATACCACGACTACAGGGTCAGCAACAAACAGGGGCCTACTTTAGTCATTTTTAATATACAAAGCCCGGGACCCCCACTGACTCTGACACTTACATTATTATTAAATCATGTCTTGTATTTTGCACTGTGTTGATTGTTTAATGTTATGCATTATCCACCATGTCAAATTCCTTGTATGTGCAACAGACTTTGGCAAATAAACGGTTCTGATTCTGATTCTGAAAAGCACATTTTCTTACAAAATTAGATGCGTCCTGTCAATTGTATTAATGTAGACTAAAATCACAGTCCTGTATCACAAACATAAAAAAATATGACTGTGTTTTGAGCCTGCGATAGAAGTTGTGTAGCGCGAGCGGTTTTTTTTATTTTGAAGGGCAAACTCGCCACACTTCCTGTATGACTGATTTCTTGAGGCAACTTTTCAGGTGTTTCTCTGGAAGTGAAATCACGTGACAGCTCCAGTTGAAGTGAGTGGGTGGGCGTGCTGAGGAGCCCCTCCTCTGTTTACCAGTCAGATAACAGAGGGAGTGCATTGTGGCGGGTTAATGCTGTCTATGCTCCACCTCACAGAGACGGTACACACTGGGTCCGAGGGGAAGCTACTGTAGGCCTACTGTCACTGAGATGTGTCTTCTGGAGCACGAGGAAAAGTAGCAAGAAAAAGTTTCTTTGATCAAATGAAGCACTCAAAAGGCAGAGGATACAGTTCTAACTTGTTGCAGATGTTAACACTAGTGTCTCTCTGAAATAATATATAATGTAATATATAAAACATAATCTAAAATATTCAGCCAATCGTCTCTTACATCTTTCTTTCATAGAAAAGCATTAATGAATATTTCATTGCTGGACTTTGCCATCCCTCACTTGTTATTCTATACAGATTTTTGTATCTTCATTTCATCCTCCTGTGTTTTTTATGTTTTCATGATCCATTTTACTTTGACGAGCGCTTTTACATCACTCCGCGAGCAAAATTCCCTCTCGCGCGAGCAAACGTCGCTCGTGAAACTGTGACCCGCTCGCTCGCGAGTAGTTTTTCTTTTTGACAGTAAGTGGGCGGACCCAGTCTCCCTTGTGCAGCGGGTCAAATAAGTATTGAACACGTCACCATTGTTCTCAGTAAATATATTTCTAAAGGTGCTATTGACATGAAATGTTCACCAGATGTCGGTAACAACCCAAGTAATCCATACATACAAAGAAATCCAAACAAATAAGTTCAGAAATGAAGTTATGTGTAATAAAATGGAATGACACAGGGAAAAAGTATTGAACACGCTTACTGAAATGTATTTAATAGGAGGAGTGAAAATAATTATCAGAAGAGTTGTCCAAGAGCCAAGGACCAGTTGTGGAGAGCTTCAGAAAGACCTGGAATTAGCAGGTACAATAGTTTCAAAGAAAACAATAAGTAATGCACTCAGCCGCCGTGGCCTGTATGCACGCTCACCACGCAAGACTCCACTGCTGCACAACATCTAGACAAGCCTGTGAAATACTGGAGAATAGAGTCTGGTCAGATGAGACCAACATTGAACTCTTTGGATGCCATAATACACACCATGTTTGGAGATCAAATGGTACTGCACATCACCCCAAAAACATCAAACCAACAGTGAAGTTTGGAGGTGGGAACATCATGTGTGGGGCTGTTTTTCATTATAATAATAATAATAATGCATTTTATTTGTAACGCACTTTTCATTTAAAAAATCTCAGAGTGCCACAGAGCCAGTACATAGTTAAAACAAACTATAATACAAAATAAAAATAAAAAACTAGTAAACATAAGCACAATAGAAAACAGTAAATGAACAGAAACTCAAAAGAAATAACTGACAGTGATTTAGCACAAGGTCAGAAACGCCTCCCTGAATAAAAAGGTGTTCAGGCCGGTCTTAAAAGAGTCCAGTGTCTGTGTTGCCCTCAGGTGGTCAGGGAGACTGTTCCATAGGCGCGGCGTCAGTAGTGTTTAGTGGCGGATTGAAAACCACCTCTAACAGACCTCGCGTCTGAGTCAGAGTGATATCCGGTAAGATTGTAATCGTAGATGTAGAGATACAGCGGGTAAAATGAGTATTGAACACGTCACCATTTTTCTCAGTAAATGTATTTCCTAAGGTGCTATTGACATGTAATTCTGTGGGCTGCTGTGGGCTGTCTCAGTGCTGTGGGCTGAACGAAATCCTGACTGACATTTTTCAAACAAGTTGTTGTGTTTGAGGTGGTCCTGAAGTTGAGAAGCAACTACCTTCTCTAACACTTTGGACAGGAAGGCGAGGTTGGAGATAGGCCTGTAGTTGGCTAGAACCTCCGGGTCCAGGGTGGGCTTCTTGAGAAGGGGACGGATGACAGCAACCTTGAGAGCAGGTGGGACACAGCCAGACTGAAGGGAAAGTTTAACAACTTTAGTGATGAAAGGACTGAGAGTGGGGATATGTGATTTGAGCAGAGCAGTAGGAATGGGGTCCAGGGTACAGGTACAGGATTTCATCTTTCTGAGGATTTCCTCAACAACCTCAGCGAGATGTAGAGGAGACAGCACACTCGCAGATAAGGTGTTGGTGTCAGAGGGAAGCATAGATGGAGAGCTGGACATCAGAGAGCCAATGTTGTTGACCTTGGATCTGAAAAAGTCAATGAAGCTGTTGCATTGCTCCTCTGTAGCCTCAGTTGAAGAGGATGGTTGTGGCTTCAGGAGATGGTTTATGGTTGAAAAAAGCTGTTTAGAGTCGCCAGGGTTTTTATTGATTAAGCTGGAATAGTACTGTGAGCGAGCATCTTTAAGGGAGTTGGAGTCGGCCCTTTGGTGCTCACGGAAAGCCTGTTTATGGACAGTGAGCCCAGAGTGTCTGCAGCGTCGTTCCAGAACACGCCCAGCTCATGTGTGAACCAGGGAGCGGAGCGTGAGAAATTGACCTCACGTGACTTGACAGCGGCATGGCGATCAAAAACACTGCGTTCCACTAATTCATCCATTGATGCAGAGGCTGGGCAGGTGATGAGCTGATGACCATGGTCATAGTGGCTGAGTCAATGCTTTTACAGTTCCGGAAAGACATTTGACGCTTAGGTCTAATAGTAGGCCGCACAAAAGTCGAGGCCATTGAGACCACGTTGTGGTCGGACACACCGAGATCATAAACCTGTAGGTTACCGATGAGAGCAGAGTCGGTGATAACCAGATCCAGAGGGTGCCCCTTGGTGTGAGTAGGAACCTCAACATGCTGCTGCAGGACAAGACACTCAAGCACACTCCGGAAATCTGCTGCAAACGGACAGGAGGGAAGCATACAGCACTGGCACACTTCATATAATTGAAGGAAGGATGAATGGAAAAATGTTCTTGATAAAAATCAAGGAAACTCTCAACTGGTTTCAGAGAAATAAAATAAAGCTGCTAGAATGGCCCAGACGATCAGCTGACTTGAATCCAATAGAAAATCTATGGAAAGAAGATCAGAGTTCATAGAAGAGGCCCACGGAACCTTCAAGATTTGAAGATTTGTTTGTGTGGAAGAATGAGTCAAAACCACACCTGAGCAATGCATGAGCCTAGTTTCTCCACAGGAGGCGTCTTGAAGCCGTCAGTACCAACAAAGGCTTTTGTACGAAGTATTAAATACATTTCAGTAAGCGTGTTCAATACTTTTTCCCTGTGTCATTTCATTTTATTACACATAACTTAATTTCTGAATGTATTTGTTTGGATTTCCTTGTATGAATGGATTACTTGGGTTGTTACAGTCATCTGGTGAACATTACATGTCAATAGCACCTTTAAAAATACATTTACTGAGAAAAATGGTGACGTGTTCAATACTTATTTTACCCGCTGTATCTCTACATCGACGGTTACAATCCTGGTCTTTGGATAGACCGGATATCACTCTGACACAGATGCTATCTGATAGACGTGGTTTTCAATCCGCCACTAAACACTACTGGAGGCTACTCCACCACAGCTCAGGATGTTCTACGTTTGTCTGACAGGTTTTGTAAACTTTTCAGACTGTAGAGGCTGATGAAATACAAATTATGTTAATAGCGTTGTTAAATACAATAATTGAAAATGTGTTTCGGTAACACTTTATAATAACTACACACTATGAAGCATTAGTTAAGTATGAGTAAACACTTAATACATCATTTATAAAGCATTGTTCCTACATTAATAATTCATTAGTATGCAGTTCATAACAACAGTTATACATGTTTTATTCTTGATTAATAAGCTCGTCTATTATGTGTTTCATTGTTGTGTTTTCATACTTTATAAATGATGGATTCCCCATTTGTAAATGAAGTATTATATATTTTACAAACCAATAATTAAGGAGTTGTAGATGATTAATAAGATCATTTATAAAGTGCTAGTAAATGATTCATAACTTATTTAGATGTACATTATTCATGCATTTATATATATATAATGATTTAGATATGCACTAATGGTTAGGGACTATGTTAATATATGCTTTATAAATGAGTATTAATACTGCAATTCATGGTTAATTCATGATTTATTAAGGTAGTTACTAGTCCTTAGTAAAGTATTTTGTGTGAGCTCATCTAAAGTGAGGACTATCTATGCTTTGTAAAGAAAAGTCTTTAATAAATAAAGTAGATTATTACTATTATTACATTAGAACCACCCCAACATTAACACCCATCGCTGTATGAAGGGAAGTGTTTGACCTGACAGCGGTACTAGAGGACAGGACGGGGACACCGACATCATTTGGAAACATCCTTTGAGAATCCCCAGAACATTCCTGTCTGTCTGGCCATTAGTTGAGATATTTTGTCGTTTTTGTCCAAAGACCGGTGGAGTGATCCTCTGAGTGAGCTCATGCCACTTATCAGGGTAAAGAAACAAGCAAGAGTCATTTTGGCAAGTCTCTAGAATACATTCAATTTGCTGGCATGCAACTGTCAAGTGTGCACAAGTTGACTCACACAGTCACAAACCAGAACTGTCAAAGGAACTAAGCAGTCCTTCATGATTCTATGTCAACGTTAACATTCCAAACCTCCCACAAAGGCTCTACTTCCTTATATTTACCAAAGGGCCTCGTCGACAACGACGAGAGAATGTTTCCTACATTCACGTTGGAAACATTTCCAAAATGTCAGCCCCACTGGGAGAGCAGTGCAAATGAATGTCTGCACTACACCAAGTCATCCATGTCACCGATATAAACGTCTCATTTTATGGAGTTAATGATGATCTAGTTTCAGAACCATCCGTATCCCTCACCTTCTACACTTTCGCTGTGATCGTATCATATGATCTGTATTATTTTCATATTTAGTTTACATCTATGAACAAGTACTAGAACCTGCACTGAACTGCTGCACACTGAAACACAAAGAGAAGCAGCCATACAAGGAGAACTGGTTCACTGGTCTGTTCACTTTTCCTTCTCTGTAGAATACAGTACAGTATGTATACTGAAGACTTAAAGCTCTTTCCTCCCGGCAAATGTTCAAACCTCATAGCGTGTTGACTTCAACGTTTAGATAGATGCATGTTTCACATTTCTGTGGTGGTAAAGTTTGCCACTGTGAATATGAATGAATAGTTGCTATGACCGTAATGTAACTGTACCTCTGTCTGTGTTGAACTTCCCTCGATCTGTCTGTTGTCACCTGTCGACCCTCATCTACCTGCATGCTTGTCTTTTATTGTTGTTTAGCTGTGTCTGACTGATTTATGTATTTCACATACTCTGCATGCTTTTATGTTTTGTGCCTCTGACATAGATGTGTTTTAGTGTCTAACAATTGCATCATAATATTGTCTATAGCATGTTTCTATTTTAACATAATTATCCCTTATTTTATGTGCTTTGTGTGTTGACTTTGAGAGCCTCTGTGTTGCATGTCTTGTTAGTACATGACAATGTATATGAGCCTCCTGAGTACTATATACTACGTATATTAATATTGTCACTTTTTTTTCATTGTTTGTGCACGCATTGTAAAGTGTCAATATTGTATAACCTTTTAAATTTAACATCTGCCTCTTGGGACTACAGATGAAAAATAGCCTCTTGACTAACTCTGGCGCATTTACAGAAATGTTTTTATTAATGTGCACTGTCCCGTATCAAATAAACCAATAAATAAAAACGTAAAAGTGTCCAAGAGTTTGTGCTACTACATTCAGATTCTTTGGGAAACCAGCATCTGTTATGATGCTGGTTTTCATGTGTGGTTTCATGTAGAAGTGGGTCACCACATCCGGGGTTCAGACCAGGTCTGATTCCACCCTAGTCCCAAAAGTGAGCTGGTGTTTTTTTTAAACTTATACTCTTATCTGCAGTGTCTTCTGTAATTGCTGCATGTTTTATATCGTCCTCACTGTATGCATCATAGCATATTTTAATCTTCTTTTTTATTCTCCATTCTGTATTGATTCTAAATATCGCTGTTCATTCTGTGTATACTCTATACATTCCTCTGCACTTTACTCTATTTGCACTTGTGGTTAGATGCTAAACTGCTTTTAGTTGTGTCACTACATAGTTTGTTGACATAGCCGGGCCGGTCGTGCGTGCTTTTAGTGCGCGCTCAAACGTGAGTGTGCCCCAATGGCTTTGTCATGGAACCATAGCATCCACGCTCCAGTTTGTCCTCAGGTTAACACTGGTTGGCTCGTCAGCACTTTGGAGGTATCAGGTAAAGGTTAAGGAGACTGTGTCATTACTGATAGGTCTGATCTGATCAAGTCTGTACATATATATATATATATACATATATATATATATATATATACAGTGGCGGGCCGTGCATTTTATACCTGGGTCCTATTACACTTGAGCCATCTCTTAATAACCTCATTATGAGCCACAGCTACGGTTATTATTTGTTTCTAGGGGTGTAACAATACACGTATTCTTATTAAAGCGTTCGGTACGAGGCTTACGAACCGAACAATACGTTTGAATAATACTAGTGCATTTGGAAAATGCAGAAGCTTAAATTGTGGGAAATATAATGTTTTCGGTGGACTAGAGGACATCAGGCCTCTCTCCTCACATAGAGACATAGGGGCTGAATCTGATTGGATAAAAGCTCTCCTTAAAACAAGCTGTGCTGGAAGCAGAGCAACAGAGGAAGACAGGAGCTGTGCAATGAGAAAATAAGCTAATGGGAAAAACATTATAATACATGTAGTGTATTTGTGAAAAATTATTAAATTATAAAATAGCTATAACTTTGTGATTCTGTTTAGGCCAGCAGAGAAGGCTTAGCTGGCCCTGACGGCCCACCACTGTATATATATATATATACATACATATATATATATAGAGGTAAGTTATCAGTGAATTGTTGTTATTCTGAGTCTAGATGTCTTTACCAGACAAAGGTAAGTCAGCACTTAAATGCAGCCTTCTGCTCCCAGATTCAGGAGCTTATAACGTCACATGTTTGTTAATAGTAGTATCTGACAAGCTAGCTAACTTTTAATAACTTCACTTTCAAACCTCAGAGGTTGACTAATATCTTACTGAGATTGTGACGATTTTACAGATGATTTATACTTCATATTATGTCCATAAACGGACCAACAGGAGCTCAGGTAGACCGGTTGTAACCCTGAAATATTACTTTTAAGTCCGGTAATGTTACAAACGTTGAGATTAATTACACGGATAAACTGAACTTGAGTATTTTGCTCCTTTTGTTTTGCAGTGTGAAATAAAACTAACTATACATTTTGTTTTGTTATAGCGAGCCAGGAGCTGAGGGGGGAGAACGAAGGCCTCTTCACCGGGGACAAACATTCAGCAACCGTAGCTTGGAATTTAGACATTAGTCCTTTTGTAATATCTCCATTTGACCATCCTGTACTTAAGGTTACAGTTACATTAGCTCTCATCATATATTACAGTAAAATTAGCTCTCATCCTAAATAAAGCCTTTACTAATACGACAACCAGTAGAGAGGACAATACCCTTCTGATGTGTTATTGTTGCTGTCACAGAGATGACAGTTGTGACTTTCAACTTTTTCTTTTATTTATTTAAACCCACAATAAGACATGTAAATGATTTCTGTGTGGATTTGTGTATATTCTGCTGTGTAAAATGTGTCAATCTTCTAAATTTGCAACTTTGTGTTAACATTATTGATAATGGTTTCTCTTTTCATCTCTTTTATATATATATATATACATATATATATATATATATATATTAGGGGTGTAACAATACATGTATTCGTATTGAACCGTTCGGTACGGGGCTCACGGTTTGGTACGCATCACGAACCAAACAATACATTTGAATATTACTATTGCATTTGGAAAATAAAATCTAGCTTAAATTGTGGGAAATATAATGTTCTCTCGGTGGAGCCACTGCGCTCAACATGGCAACCCACCCAGTGGCGGGCCGTGCATTTTATACCTGGGCCTTCACTGCTGAAATACCACCTCATAACCTCATGATGGCCTCCTGTAGTCCTCCGGTAGTCCTCCATCCTCCTCATCTGGTCCTGTAGTAAACACATCCTCTCCATTGATACCTGCGTAAAAGAGACTTGGAAACTTTTCTTAACGTTAGTAATTATTAGTTTACCTCTGTCTGGTTCAGCCACCTTCACCTAACTATAAAAATAGATAGTGAGTAAAATGAACAATCTTTGAATTAAGAGAGACTTTAAGGCAACATGTGTTAATGTTGTTATTAAAGGAGTCTTCCAAATAGGACAGCCTAGTCACATCCGCTGTGACGCAACCGGTCTACAAATGCAGCCTCCGAAGGATGCAGCCGCTGAATTGGGACATAGCTGATGGTGAGATTGGACAGCAGACCGCGGTGTGTTTGGGTGTTGTGCCCTAAACCTTGCCTCAGAGGCAAGACATCCCTTTAGACCCTGTACGTCTCTATTCACAGTCTGTGGTTTGTCCCCAACTCCTCCACCATTCAGATGCTTAAGGAATAAAATCCCGTGTGTTTTAATAGAACTAACTGTTAAGAGCTCTTATAAGAAGACATCCAGAGGGAATGTGTACGGCGCCTAAAGAGAAAGTCTGCCTATAAGGGTAAAATAAGGGCAAAAAGTCGTCTATGACTCTGTCGAACAACACCTTTTTAGCTCAAAGCGGAAGTTCAGAGCGACTTCATAACGGTACAAAGCGAGGAGGGGAACTTGTCAGTTAATATCATTCTTTACCATTCAGCCGGGCGGCAGTGTGAACTCAGGACGGCGACTGAAGGTAAGTGTGTGGGACTTAAAAAAAGAAAGAACTAGCGGAGAGGTGTGGCTCGTTAGCTAACAGTTGGGCCCGTTGTAACGTTAATGTTCCCATGTACGCTGTCACCAAAACAGAGCGGCTCACTGCTTTGATGTGAAGACTCTCCACGTGCCCCACGGCGGTAGCTAACGGTAAACATCAGAACCAGAACGTGACGATAGTCCGCGTGAGACACGGCAGACGTCGCTGTAGAGACCAAACTCCCCAACTTGTTGATTAACGGTAGTCACTGTCGGTGCATTCCTCCGCTGTTGTTGTGCCAGTTATAACCGGACGTGGAGGTCTCTACGAGGACATCTTCGTAACACTGTAAGTTGTGTTGGTCTGCTCTCCTTTACTAAACCAGGTTAGTTAGCTAGCTAGCACCGGTTGGGACCGTGCTACTTTACCTGAGCTATGATACTAAGGAAGTGAATGATGAGGACACTGAAGACCGAATACAACTTGAACATATGTAATGAAACCGAATGTCGCCATTGTTGCTACATTAATGACATGTCTGTTGTGAATTAGCCTTCATATTTTAATATTTTAAAGCTGCACCCTGTAATGTGTCGCTCATTGTGACCCCGATACAAGTTACTTTTGACTTATTACTTCTTGAAAAAGTAATAATAGCACTTTACTTATCACTTGGGTATCAAACGTGTGATATCTTCGGATATCAATTATTAGATGCAGAGACTTGATCTTCAGGTAACACGACTCAACGTTACAACATGACCATCCTGGTAACCGTGCAGGCTACTCTATCCTCCCACTAGGCAAATAGCACGAGAGCCCTCTATTGGTCTGACTACCATAACATTCAAAACAGTCACTACATAACAAGGTCATTAGTGACTCCGTTACTTCCCCTCCTCCAACCAAAACTGGCACAGAAAATGGCCTTTAATGTGATTAAAGCATGCGCCTACCAGCTAAAGCTTGCCATTTATTATTCAAATTTCAATTGAAAATATTAAACTGAGAGTGCAATGCATGCTTTTGCACCCTCATAGAACCAGGTCTGTCTTTCCCTCTCGCTCAACATGAGTTTATGGTCTTAATCTCTAGTTTCAAGTCTTCTTCAATACAGCATGATGTTCATTTAGTAAATTATGATCCATTTAGAGTCAAATAGACTATAAAGCAGGGGATGCTTTAGGCCGGGCTTAGTGTGATTGACAGGTCGCTGCTGCTGCTACCAGAGACGTATACAGCGTATCTACGTCACTAAAAGCAGTTTAGCATCTAACCACAAGTGCAAATAAAGTAAAGTGCAGAGGAATGTATAGAGTATACACAGAATGAACAGCGATATTTAGAATCAATACAGAATGTAGAATAAAAAACAAGATATGAATATGCTATGATGCATACAGTGAGGACGATATAAAACATGCAGCAATTACAGTAGACAATGCAGATAAGAGTATAAGTTAAAAAAAAGCTCACTTTTGGGACTAGGGTGGAATCAGACCTGAACCCAGGATCTGATGAAACCAACTTATTTGGAAGAGGAACTGATGAGTCGGTTAATTATTACCCAACGGGTCAATCAAAATGTACAGACCTACTTCCTGCTTCTGCTGTGAACTACGCTGCATTTACTGCTGCTGGGTGCAGTGACAGTTATAAGTGATTATTTTCAGTTGTGTCGGGTGCTGGGGATGGATACATGTTCCCTCCCCCCTTTTAGAAGAGTTCTGTTTTATTACAGTATGACATTGGGCCACATATACACTGGCCAACATGTTGTTTATTCTATTTTAGGGGTTGAAATAATGTTATATTCCATAATCTCAAAATGTAATTCTTCATGAGCATCTTTCCTGGTTTTGTGTGACTTTGGGCCACTGACGGTTTCACAATGTTTGTTACTTATTACTTGATCTCATAGTAGCTCATTTATACCTCAGGAACGTTTTATACGTTTCAGTCCACTAGATGGAGCTGAGTTTTCTCTGGTAGAGTCAGTGGGACTATGTAGACTGTAATATTCAATTCAATTTATTTTGTAGAGCCCAAAATCACAAATAACCAATTAGCCTCAGAGGGCTTTACAATCTGTACACAGGACCTAATAGAATCCGTTCAGTTTGTCTGGTGCATCGTGCTACATGTGTGACAGCAGTCTGTCTGCTTGACTGACAAACTCATTTTGCTGCAATAGAAATGAGTGAAGTGAGATGAACCGAGCGAAAACCTTTACCGTACAAGATAAAACGGATGTTGACACGCTGCATGATTTGCAGACGTACTGTGGGGCTTCTGTTGGTTCACACTCCTGTTGAGCAGTTGAGCAGATGTCGTTAGATTAAAAAGTAAAAAAAACTCTTTTATTCTTTATTATTTTTTGTCAAACCAGTACCCGTCGGCCCACGAGAGCTACCGACCGGAGCCGCGCTCTGAGCCCATGTGTGGGCTCTGATGAGCCTCCTCTCCCAGGACAGACCATGGAGGAATGCAGCGCGTCCAGCAGCGAGCAGCCTCAGTACTACACACCGCTGTCCACCAAGCTGGAGGATCAGCTCACGTCTCCGGGGCTGGACGCATACGTCAAACAGTGGTAGGTCATGGACGTCATTTCATTCTGTCTGTACATTTTCTGTCAACTTGAGGCGAGTAACCCTTCTTAAATCAATTGAGCATGGAATCGATTTTTTGTGTGATAATAATCTCTCTAAAATATCACTCTTGTGCATGCAATAATAAAATCCCTTTGTGTGATGAAACCTTTACTTGTGCATCAGAATACAGGGAAGCAGGTCCACTGTGTGATGGTTTTATAGGACAGTATCAGCACGCAGGTGGTGTTTGAGTTCAGATACAATTCAACACGTAATCTTGTTTCATGTATGAAATCAGTGATAGTTTTATAAACACGTCTATCTATACATCCATCTCTCGTGTGTCATCCATGGTGATGGGGTCAAGCCCCGCCTCTTCTTTGAGCTCCTCTCTCTGTTCTTTAGCAGATGTTTGTGAAAAGGTCTTCAGAGGAAACCTTTCGTGACTCGTGAATATCTTTAGTATCTCACCCGGTTCCTCTTCTCCTCAGTGCCGGCCCGGAGACCCCCATGTGTCGTATCTGTCACGACAGCGGGGCCCAGGAGGAGCTGCTGTCGCCCTGTGAATGTTCCGGGAGCTTGGCCCCCATCCACCGCAGCTGTCTGGAGCACTGGCTGTCTGCCTCAGGGACCAACTTCTGTGAGCTCTGCCACTTCCAGTTCACGGTGCAGAGGAAGTCCAGGCCACTGAGAGAGGTACGAGCCGCTCACACAGGGGCCGCTCACACAGGGGCCGCTCACATTAGCTGCAGTATGAGGAGAGTTCAGTTTGCTGATTCTTTACAAACCTGTGCTTTCATTCTCGTTTGGGGGGGGGGTAGTGTCTGCAGAACCCGGGTCTCCGTCAGGAAAAGCGCACCCTGTTTGGTGACATGGTGTGCTTCCTGCTCATCACCCCTCTGGCCACCGTCTCCGGCTGGCTCTGCCTTCGCGGCGCCATAGATCACCTTCACTTCTCCAGCCGGCTGGAGGCTGTGGGACTCATCGCGCTGACCGTTGCCCTCTTTACCATTTACCTCTTCTGGACCCTGGTTAGTAGGCTGAGGCGTGTGGGTGTCATGCAGTGTTTATTACACATTTGATTAATAATAAGAGCATTTAAGGAACAGTTGATTCTATTTTGAATGTTTCTAATAGGCAGTATTGAGCTGTACACAACATATAGGTGACTTGCTTCTGTAATATTATGTCAATAAAAAAAGGTTCACAGTTCCATCGTTGTGTCGTCCGCAGGTGTCTCTCAGGTATCACTGTCGACTGTACGGTGAGTGGAGACGGTCCAATCAGAAAGTGGTCCTCCTCCTCCCCCCCCGGTCACACAGCGAAGCGTCCTCTCAGGGCTCACAGCGAGGGAAGCAGCCGGCCACAGACTCGGTGGTCTGAGACGGGCTCGCATCAGGACGCGGACGCTCTCTGAACTTTACAGCAGCGCTCTGAGACGCTCTGCCAGAGCCGACGTCGCATGTGTGAATGGCCGCGAGTAAGAAGCACTTAATCCTCCAAACTCGTAAAGGACCTGTGCACAAAATAACAATGGGAGGGGGGGGGGGGGGGGGGGGCTGCAGTGTTTTGGACAATCAAACGACAGGCGGTGAAACACTGAGTGTAACTTGCAGCAACAGCACCGTACCCATGATGAAGACGTCATGGCTCTCGTATTGCCTCAAAGGAACATTTTGGGGAAACGGTCCCGTTTCCCGTGTCGGTGAGAAGTGGAACATCAGTTTCCCAAAACGTCAGACTGTTGAGCTGGAAACAAGAAGGGACGGAGCGGTGCTACTAAAGATGGACGAGGAGTCACCGGTTCTAGTCTGTGAGGCTCATGTGCCTCTACTGGAGTCCAGCTCAGCCTTAAAGTCTGCTGCTCCACATTCATGCAGTCGGTCTGATGGACGGTTTGGGCTCTTAGGATTGACACGCTTAAACCAAAGGTTATTTTTTATTTGAAACATTTAGTTATTGGTCTGTTTCATGTGTGATGAAATAAAATACAGTGTACATTTGAGTTGGTGTGGTCCATGTATGGTTATATGAGGGTTTCTTCCACTTATCTGACATGAATCTATAATAATGTATTAGCTCTCCACTGTACATATTACAAAGCCTGGCATTTTATTGAGCAAAGAGGTCTTCATGTAGAGTAATAATCTTAGTTATATTCATATGAAATACTTTAAGAGACGCTTTACACAACGAGTTGAATAAAAGATTCAGGAGAAGGCATCCTACATGAAGCGTATTTGATTTGGTGAAATGTACGCAGGACAAAATCAACTTCAACGAACTATTCTTAAAAAGGAGACCATGCAGCTTTGGAACTAAGAAATACAAATTCTTCCTCTACAAAAGAAAAGATGAATTCATAAACATTAATACTCAACTCATTTGATCTGGTGTGACCTTATTGAAGTTAATATTGCTGCAGGAATGACATCACGGAGTCAGTGTGTGGTGGAATGATCCAAGGACTCAATGTATATTTAAAATAACCACTGTACTTTCCCTGAAACACTCATTACTGATTATATAACAGAACTCTGAGTACACTTCATGTTCTGGTTAAATAGACTTTACACGGCGTATTGCAGAGGGGAACGCAGACATGCCTGACCTCTCGGGCGCTACGTTACATTGATACAAGGATAATCTGAACTGCCCGATTTCAAGTTAATTATGGTTCAAACGGTTCACTTAGAACCCCATTCTTAAGGACCCTGTGCCGTGTTCTCCATAGAACGTTACATTGATGCAGGAAACAAGAAACAGAAGTACAAGAAAACTTGTTTAATCATTCAACTATGTTTACAGCCATAGCATGCAAAGTAACACACAAAAAGTACTTCAAACACTTCAAATATCAAAAGTAAAGAATACAATCAACGCTTCTCCATTAGTGGCGAGTCAGTGGAGTGACCTCACAGCTGGAGGAGAACAGAGTTACTCTGACGGCACGAGCTCCTTCAGGTGGTTTTAATTATCTTATACCTTAAAGAAGGGAACGCAACAACTGCTAACACACTCAAACTTCCTCTTCTGAATACAATCAAACAACCTTTTTTCTACAGATACTAGAAGAATGTCAAACAGTTTGTCTTCATTTTGTCTTGACACTTGTCCTTTCAGTGCTCATTTTGTCCACTTTTAAAATCACTATTTCTGTAAACATTACAGTATGTTTAGTCAGCACCGGTCCTAATAGAGTCTCCAACATCCTGTGGCTTTTCTTGTAGCCTAAAATATATCGTCAATAACAAGATACTAAATAAAACAAAATTAAAATCCATTAAAAAAAAATAAAAATCACACTTAAAGACACAAGTCGGTCCTGGAGTTTAGCTACTTGTTGCACAGTTTAAAAACAATCTCAACTACAAATACAAACTGTTCGTTCACCGTGTTATTTAGCTCGTTCAGGTGAAAATACATCTACCAAAAGCAGTTTTGCATTTTTTAAATGAGAAATAAAACCATTTCTTTATTGGAATGCGCTACAAAAGATAGAAAAATAGTTCTAGTATTACAGTTGGCAGCAGAATGGCTGGGCTCAGAGGAGGTGGCTGGTTGGTGCAGTGCGATCACATGATGGAGCAGCCTCTCTTTGCAGCGCGAGGGTCCCCCTGCACACAAAGACAAACACCCACATGTTCACTAAAACAGTAAAACAATCCTAACACGGAGGGTTAGAAGGAGAGCCGACATGTTCGGAAAGGTCAGAAGATAAGCGGCAGCTTCTTGTCTGTGCATCAGAGCTACGTTCCCGTTTCATCTTCTATTCTAGCCGTGTGGCATGGACGAGCCTTATATACATATTTATAACATATGCACATTTAGTAGTTGGACTTTATTCACGTCACATTTTTTTGTGCCCTCAAACGCACTGTTGTCAAAGTAGACGCTGCTGCGTGCGCGTCATGTGACGACGAACAACCAATCAACAGCTGGTAGACATCTTTTCTTTCTTCCGTAAAAACACGTCTCCAGTAAATGAAGGAGCACACGTTAAAGGTTTAGTTCTGGACTCTCCGGAGCTTTAAGATCCGTCTCAGAATATTTGACGTGCTTCAAGCGTTCACATCGAACGGTCAGCAGTCAGACGAATCAAGCAGTTAAGCTACTGTGATTTATGTTGCTGGAAATCCAGTTATCTAGGTTTAGTTTGGTGAGTTAGACTCAATCACTGCAACGGCAGAGCACAGGTCTTGGTTGCTTAGTAACGGATGGATAAATGGATGAACACCACGGCTGGTGTTCTCCACACAACATGTGAATGGACCCTTAATCTGAGGAAATGTTTGAGCTGGCTGATATTCTCACCTGCTGGTGGAAGAGTTCTTCATCAGTGGCCTCCACTCCATCATCATCATCCTCCTCTTCTTCCTCCTCTTCTGTTGTCTTGTATGTTGTGATTCTCTTTGCCACCTCCTGCCACACACACACACGTCCCTCAGCATTACATCTCCACCAACAAGAATCCAACAGTACTTAGTTACACAGAACAGAAGTGAGGATGATGGTGACCATCACTCTGGTCTAGAGACGGTAGCGTGTAAAGACTGAACACACGGGGCTGATGAGAGTTCATGGATGGAGATGGTGGATCGATCAGTGTGTGTGTGTGTGTGTGTGTGTGGTCTCACCTCTCCCTGAGCGTTGATCAGCATCACTTGGACGTCCACCCCTGAACCCCAGGAGGACTGGTTCTTCCACACCAGGTCTGTAGGAGGTTTGGAGCTCACACCAGCATCAGACACCCAGACCTGAGCAAAGCAGCCACAAAGTCAACACAGTATTCACACACACGTCTACAGCCCCACTGTTTAACACTGCACACACACGTTTGAGACACAACCAGACCCAAAGACTGAACAGGAAGCTGCTAGGGACTAGGGCGGCACCACGTTGGTGAGGACAACATCAGAAGTGAACTGAAGACCAACTCTTACCGTGACTTTCTGGCCCGCCTTCAGGACATACTTGGGTGTGAACTTGTAGGTGACTGTGGCATTTCCAATAGTCTTAATCATCTCATAGCTGCCCATTGCCTCGTCCTGAGAGAGACAGTCATTGACACAATGAAGAAGTCAGTTAGTTCTGCCGGATCTCTCAATAGAAGATCTTCAGCTGTATCTCCACTAACGTTACACAGAGTCTCATCGGATTGTCTGGTCGTTCATGAATTCTAAATAGACGTAGTGCTCTGGTAGTGTAAGGAACATAAGAAGCTCACCTCGTCTCCATTGTTGTGGAGGCAGATGAACTTGCCGTCGGTGTCGATCTCCTCGATGCAGACGGGTCCCGTGGCCGAGGCGGAGTGCGCGATGGACACCGAGCTGCTGGCTTCCTGTTCCTCCACGTCGATGCGCTTCCTCTTCCCCTTGGTGGTCTGCACGCTGCGGCTGCTGGACGAGGCTCGAGACACCGTGACGCGAGCAGAAGGACTGGGAGACAGCTTCAGCCTGGGGGGGGACGGACGGACGGACGGACGGACAGTTAGGCTCAGCAGGTGTCACAAATGGAAACGGCGCCATCGCTGCACGCAAACTTTCTGGTCACTCACCTTTCTTCTTCTCCTTCCAGAAGTTTGCGGTAGGCGTTGATCTCCATGTCCAGCGCCAGTTTGACGTCCAGCAGCTGCTCGTAGTCGTTCAGCTGCTGCTGCATCTTGCTGTGGATCTCGGCCAGGTCGCGGTCTTTGTCTGACAGCAGCTTGCGGCTCCGGTCTTTCTCCTGAGACAAAGCCGCCTCCAGCTCCACGATACGATCGCGCCAACCACGAGTCTGAAGATAGACACAGGGAGGTCAGAGTCTGCGGTGTCAGAGCGAGCCAACACTTCATCATCATCCTCATTATTAGTCTCTTTCTCTGCACAAGAAATCCAACCTGGACCGCTACATTTTGCAAACCTCTAAAGGACATTTATTCATTTCACTTCTGAGAGATTAAAAATGTGTCAATGCGTGAGAACAGTTACATGCATGTAGAGCTGAGAATTATGCGCACAGCACAAATTTTACATGCACTGCTGTAATGCACGTGCACGTGGTATTTCAATCCCTCCAATGTGAAGCATCCCTTTAAAACATACTACAGGTGATGCAATCGTTTTATCTGTAACTTGTCCATGTCTGCAGACAATGTGTACAGGAAGTTGATGAACGATACAAAAGTAAAATAAAGTGCCGACCTCCTTCTGCATCCCTGCCAGCTGGGCGGTGAGGCTGTCGATCCTCAGGCTGGACTCTCTGAGCTCCTCTCGGGACATGCTGGCCGACGCTCCGTTCATCTCAGACAGCCGGTGCAGGTCCTCCAGCTGGAGACAGACACAGCGGGGGGTTTGAGAAACGACATCAACACAGTTTCCTTCTCATCGCACCCTAAAGAGGAACTGAGCAGCGTCAGTCACTTCCTGACACGCAGGAAGTTAAGTTAGCAATGTGCTGCTTGGTATGTTGACGTTCTACTGAGAGGATTTAAACAGGTCTGTCAACCAACGAGAAAGCGTGCCAGTGGATTTTGACATTTATATTTATTGTTATGTGTCAGTATTACAAGCAGTTGGACCAGCTGTGTTTTTCTGGTTTGATTGCTGCCAAATCAATTCCACTTCATCTGATCCTAAAGTTTCTTTTTGCCGCTTCACGTTTCACTGAATCACATAAAGGCCCAGTGGACGAGGATTACAAATGCTTGTCGTGTAAAACTGTGAGCAGAAGACTCTCAGGTGAAATCTGCACTCGGGTTAAAAGTTCTGCAAAAAAAACTGAAGAGAAACCAAAGAGTTGTTTAGAAAGATGTGAAGTTGTAAGAAGATAGCTTTAGATATTCACTTCAAGAGCCACATATTCCTCCTCCTGTCACAGCTGGTACACACTCGTACACCTGGACTGCATTACTATGAGAGTGTGTTCATACTTTGGTGACGTAGGTGCTCTCCATGTTGTCCTTGTAGAGCCCGATCTGCTCCTCGTTCTGAGTCCTCATGTCAACCAAGGCCTGAGTCAGTTTATATTCATACTCCACTTTGCGGCCAGAGTCCACCTCCACCAGCTGGGTGGTGTACCGCTGCTGGGCGTCCTTCACTTCCTGTAACACAGTCAGCACACAGTCAGTCCTCTCAAGTCTGATCAACACTGGTTGAGAAAGTGATTCATCAAATTAAT
Organism: Leptoclinus maculatus; assembly: GCA_032191485.1. NCBI lineage: Eukaryota > Metazoa > Chordata > Actinopteri > Perciformes > Stichaeidae > Leptoclinus > Leptoclinus maculatus. Next base: position 1,328,194 of record JAVDOI010000037.1, on the reverse strand, counting down.
ATCATGTGATCCAAACATTTACAATAACTCTTGAGTTGTAAAGTCCAAAACGGATTGAAAAAGATAGATGTAATTTCCCAAATTAATGTTTTTATTTAACAAAATATTCTGCTTCAATCCATATTTGTGGGCATTTACACGTTCACTCTGGTCAGAATAGAGAACGATCAGAGTAGTGCACACCGTGCAGCAGGATTGAGAGCGTACGTTACGTTTCAGACGACTCATAACTCCGTCAGACACACAAGCGCTCTGCATCAGTACCATTACACTCGGTGACACAGTCTGGTTTACCGCGTCTTCAGAAGAATTCTCACCTCCTCTTGCATGCTCTTACGGAAGATCATGTCCTCTGTCAGACTCTGGCAGCGGTTTTCCAAGTCAACGCGGAGCAGCATCTCATCTGCAAGGTGCCTCTTGGCCTGAGCCAGACCTGAATCCAGCTGACAACGCACAAAACAACAGGTCACGCTTTGAAAACAAGTTTCCATGAACAGAAAAGGGTTATTAAGTTAGTTCTCAAGAGAAAACGAGAGAAGCACTCACAAATAACATTTTGTTGATGTAAAAGACATAATAATCAAAAACATACTTTTGTTTTTAATAAGCACAATTGATCCCTCTGCTTAACTAAGTAACAGATACCAATAAGGAACTCTTTCCAGACGCATCATATTCACCTCCTGCAGCTGTTCTCTCAGGTCGGCCAGCGTGGCCTCCAGGCCTCTGTTCTCAGACAGCGCCGTAGCCAGCATGGCTTCTTTAGAGTTCAGCTGAGCATCCAGGTCCTTCAGCCTGGCCTGAGCTCCTGCTGCCTCAGAGTCCTTCTTGTTGTAGCTGGAAGGAGGGCGACAAGACATGGTGCGATCATTAGAGCCGTCTCAATAACCGCTACATTGCAACACTGCGATTTTGACATGCTTGGCTCCACAAACTTTGTTCCTGTTTTTTTTCTTATTTGAATTCTTTGCACTTTATCACTTTTTTTTTGTGCACAATATGGCCTCCAGCAGCGCCGAGTCGGTGTTTGCTCTCAGCGGAGCAATGAAGAGAAGCTCTGCTCACTCAAGATGCACAATTAAAAATGTAACAATTATATTAATTTGTTCCACTGCAAGCCTCAACTTCACACTTCCCAGAAGGCATCAGGCACACATGAGTAGATGGGATGATGGACACAGTATGTTTATGAATGACAGACTTATTTTCCTGAAGAGGACCGTCAGCGGACCACATACTACAGCTTTGTCCTTTAGCTTGCGTTCCCTTTCTCTGCACCATTATTGAACCCTGTGTGCTTCATTGACCAATGTGCTTTACTCTGTTTATACGCTATGGCGGCCCATGCAGTGCAACATACATTCATTAGCCAGTTTATTAGGTACACCTGGTTAAAACTAAAGGTAGAGGCATGATTGGTGCAGAGTGTGCAGCCCCAAAATAAATCTAGATGCTGAGCTGGCTGTTTATATTTTGTTCACTCAATCAGTGAGAGTAGAACAGCGTCCTCTGCACTTCAGGACCTTCACACGAGTAAACAGCGTCCTCTGGTGGCCACAACGGCTCACAAGTGGAAGAATGAAAGAGAAAAGATTCTTATAGTTTGCGCTGCAAAAATATTTTACTTTGCAACAGCCTAATTATCAGATTTTTCCTGTTTTGATTATTCAAAATAAATGTACTTTGTCATGAAAAAAATAATAATAATATATATATATATATATATATATATATACACACACATTATATCTGGAATATAGATAAAAGCCACATATTTTCAAAACGCATGCTGGACGTCTGTTTCCCAGCTTAGAGGCGGGGTTCATAAGTGAACAGTGGAACGGTGTCATTGGGTTTGTGAGTTAAGCCGTCTCTCTGCTGGGACAGAGGCCGGGTTTTTGCTCATGGCGTGCCTGAGGGTTCGGGTGGGCGGGCGGGGCTGAAGTGGACAAACTATGAGTGGAATGTAGAGCGGTATGCTTGCTTTTCACGATTTACTGAGAAACATTAGCGGGGAGACAAAACCACTGACAGACAGGCTCTCACTTCACAGGAACTCTCAGTAGGACCACACCAGTACACAACAAATACCACAGATACTAACACCACGGTACCATTATTACGTTAAGACAGTTAAAGGGAGGCCCAACGTGTTAAATCAATGATTAGACACAATAAGCACACGGAAGAAGCCACTTTGATGGATGAGTCTGTAGCCACTGCATCATAGATACCAGGGATCTTCTAATTAACTCAATTGTAATTCAGCATTGTTGGGATTATCGGAATAGCTTTTAATTTTCCTTCTTTTTGACGATTAAATAAATTAATTGAAAAATGTGCTACTTTTGCTCTGATGCAGCAGAGTCTCTGACTGTAGTCACCACTCTGTCGTCGTCGTCCCCCAGGCGGTGACAGCCACCTGTGATCGACTGTCAGAGGGCGTGACCCCCCCCCCCACACACACACACACACACACACACACACACACAGTGCTCGCTCTGTTCAACACACAGCAGCTCTGCTCAGGATGAACCTGTTGTGTGTAATACACGTGTATCTAGGATTCAGTGTACTCTTACAGGTATTTATGCTGCTTTCATTTAGCAACAACAGTGGGCTTCAAACACAGCTTGGTGTTCATTAGGGGGAAAAACTAACATTTTCTAATACAACAACAAACAGGCGATGTATTTGTGGGACAGTTGCGGGGGAAAGCCTGCACATTGTCTATTCACTCACTGTTGGTCAGCAGCTGTGTGTAGCTGTGCAGCTGTCAAAGTCTGTCCGATATATGAGAATACACATAATCACTCATGTTTCCTGTTTATTAATAGGTGCTGATCCTGCTAATGACTACAAAACCCAGCAGTCAACACAAAAATACTATTTGGATATCAACACGATGTCATATACACATTTCCTCACAACACGGTCATTCTATGTGCCTCTACAATCAGAGCAAAAAAAAACAATTCATCCCTAAATATTCTTGTATTTTCCCTCATAAAATACCAAAAGTACTTTTATTCTCCGCCAGTGTTTGTTTCTGCTGTGCCTAACGAGATACTACCAGGAGACCCTGAAGGCATCATGTCCCCTTCAATGAACGCTTACTCTTGCTTTATCTGCCTAATCTCTGTCTAATGAACCAACGGGTACATTTCCCCAAATAAACGGTTTGTTCGGGTTAGTAACGTTAAACGTAGTTGGCCATGTGTATACTTAACAAAAGACGTGGTAAAAGTTACATTTTAAAAGCCGGGTTCTCTTTCAGTAACAGACAATGGTGGACGGGTGGGGTCATTCATTTTGTAATATAGTTTATTATTATTAAACTAATTTCACAAATTGTAATGCCATCAAAGAATGGCTTCATACTAGCTGCAAAACGAACTAAGAGATAACCCTAAATATATATATATATATATATATATATGTTATAAGCAGAGTTTGAGTCTCGCGCTCACCGGACGATAACGCGTAACGTTATGAGTCTCGCGCTCACCGGACGATAACGCGTAACGTTATGAGTCTCGCGCTCACCGGACGATAACGCGTAACGTTACGAGTCTCGCGCTCACCGGACGATAACACGTTAGCCCCCACTACACGGGTTTAACGTTACGTACGTACGTTAATGTTGCAAAAGTGGCTCGAAAATCAAAGTGAGCAGCATAAAAACGTTAGCCTTTAGCTAATGATTCAAAGGTCCTGACCGTATTAGACCGGTCAACACGATTAAAGGGTTAACGGCTTACTTGTGTTGAAGCTGCTCATGGTCGGATTTGATCTTTCCCAGCTCAATCTGCAGCCAGGCCCGCTCCTTGGAGGACTCATCCAAACACCTTCTGGCGTCGGCTAGCTCGGTCTCGTACAGGGCTTTCAGTCCGGTCACCTCCCGGCTCCTCACGTCTTCCTTCTCGTTAATTTGCAGGTGGAGTACATCGTTTTCAGACTCCAAACTACGGACTTTGTCAATGTAAACGGCCAGGCGGTCGTTGAGGTCCCGGAGCTGTTGTTTCTCCTGCAGTCGGGTTATCCTGTTCGGGCTCAGCGGAGTGCCGCTGCCACACGTGCTTCTCTGCCCGGTCGGAGTTGCAGCCGCTGTCGCCATTGTAGAAGACTAAATAACCCGAGTCAAAGGCGGTAACCAAACCGAAGCGAGATACGGATCGTGCGGGGTCAACGGTTTTGATTGAGGCGCTCAACAACAACCGGCACGCCTGAAAAACTATCCTGGAAGTATGTCCTGTCTTTTCTTATCCGAATGAAAGAGGGGTTTGGCTTCCTAATATGGCGGCTCATTGGATTTTTCACGTTGTGTACCACCAGCCAATGGCGAAGCTCGACGCAATGCGTTCTCCCAGTTTTAACTTTTGGGTTCACTTGGAATTGTGACCAACATGTGCCGGAACGGTCCGGAGTAGGCGGAGTCGACTAGGCGTTCAAAACCTCGTGTTTAGCGGCTGACCACCATGGGCTGATCCGGTTTGTTGAATCCGAGTGTCCCGGCGTGAATAACAAGCGCTGCCTGACTCCTCTGATAACGGCTGCGTTTGAAATCATTTTATTGAATCAATTCTCCCCGTGATGGCTCGTGCACTATCAAAGGCTGCCAAGATAACGATAAAGACAATAGCACAGTGAAAATATAGTAATTCAATTTAAAGATAGGATCCTACTAAGTCGTTTAGTACCGTTGACCGGTGACATGCGCAGACTCTCCTAACGGCAGTGCTGAAAACAAACGAACTGTCCTGCATAGAGAACAACTGAACAAAAGATGAAGCTGGAATATGGAGCCTCTTTGTTTTGAAGGCATCGAGGTGGAGTTTCTGCCATTTGGTTGAATTAAGAGGGAAATTCCTCATACACGAAAATAAATGGGCTGACTGACATTTTTGTTAAGATCATGACACCCCAAATAGATATGTTAGAAACAGGAAAGTTGTGGAAAATGTACGTATTTGGCTAAATAACATAAATGCACAAAGTGTTTTTTATTCTACTAAAATTTTACTTGAATTATTTATTCTTTAAATCTGTGTATTTGTGTTACTACTATCTGGCTGTACCACTGCTATGATCCTTTGTTAACATAGCTTGTGCGATAGATTTCTCTTTGTGTGCTAAGTTATAACAATTTAACAGCTGGAATTTTTAGCAGTAAAAGTGCGTTTACACATTAATTCATAGCATCTTAATGCGTTCCCTGTACTCACATCCACATTGTATTACTGCTCTTAATTCCCTTCAATGAAGCCTTTCTCTTTTTAAACACCGCTCATTCATTTCTGATTATAATTAAAAAATGATTTGACAATATAATGTTAAAGACCTTGGTAGATAAGAAAAGAGTTTGAGTTTGACAGTTATTCACTTGTGAGTGTTATCGTTCATCACTTTGGTGAGTCACGTTAAAGTATTCTACCAAACGTCATCAGGCTGCAGATCCATCTCTCCTCAGCTTTTAATGTGTTCACATTTCAGAGGATTGCCTATTTAGATTCTATATTAATGTAGAAATGTTAAGATCTTCTGTGATGACATGGACAAGAAGCTAGACGTTTTCTTGTGTAAGTTGTCTTGTAATTCACTTAACACATTACTTTGTCATGTGACTCCACCTCTCTAAGACAAACTATTAAAGCGGTCCACAGCACACATATATTCTATAATGTCTCTATTCAAACTAGTCCGGACTGTTACTGGATGAAAAGCTTATGGAATAATAATAATATTCGGCATCTGATGAAAGCTTTCTTTTCTTTTGTCCATGCTTGCAGCCCTGCCGGAGTGAGGAGACTAGTTGGAAAATAATCCCATCAAGGACGAAGAGTGTCTTCAGTTCTCTCACAGATGACATCACTGATGTAGTTCTGCAGTTAAATGTTTATCTCCATGAGTCGATTGACGACCCCCCCCCCCCCCCCTTCTCACCAATATAATCAGCAGCGTAACCCCCCTACATGTTTTCTCATCAATGTCATCATTTATGTATATAATTCTGCTGCCTATGTACAGTCCAGCAGCACCCAAGCATGATTAAAAATTGACGAAACATTGGATTGTTGCTCTGATTTCATTCCTGTTTAACTATGACAGGAGGATTGTAACCCTGTTTGCAGCTATGAATGTATAACATTTAGGAAGACTCAGCTGATGGTCTGATTATTTACGTGATTTCTTTCAGAAAGTTTTCCCTCTTGTCCTGTGCACCACAAGAGAAATAAATCTCTCCTATCATTATGAGTGTTGGGAAGTATCTGGCGATACGATACGTATCATGATACAGGGGTTACAGTATATTGTGATATACTGCGGTATACTGTAAGCGAGACGTTCTGGGAAATTTTGTGAGGACATGTGTGTGCCGACTAAAACCTTCAGCACATACAACAACAATAAACCCTGGTTCACTGCAAGACTCGGGCAGCTTCGTCGGGCTAAGGAGGAGGCCTACAGAAGTGGGGACAGGATCCTGTACAACCAGGCCAGGAACACACTGACGAGGGAGATCGGGGTAGCTAAGAGGAGCTACACTGAGAAGCTGGAGAAAAAGTTTTCAGTCAACGACCCCTCGTCAGTGTGGAGAGGCCTGCAAGTACTCACGAACTACAGGAGAACACCCCCCCCCCCCCCCCCCCCCCACACTGAGGACAATCCCCACCTGGCTGACGACCTGAATGTCTTCTACTGCAGGTTTGATAAGCCCACTCTCACACCCCCCACCATCAAACAACCATCTACTCCCCCTGCCTCCTCCTCACCTCTCCCAAACGACCCCCCATCGGCACTGAGGATCTGTGAAGAGGATGTGAGTCGGTTCTTCCACAGACAGAAGATCAGGAAGGCTTCGGGCCCAGACGGTGTCCCCCCCTCCTGCCTGAAAGTCTGTGCTGACCAGCTAGCCCCCATCTTCACGCAGATCTTCAACCGATCACTGGAGCTGTGTGAAGTCCCCTCATGCTTCAAACGCTCCACGATCATCCCGGTGCCCAATAAATCCTCCATCACAGGATTAAATGACTACAGGCCCGTCGCCCTGACGTCTGTGGTCATGAAGTCCTTTGAGAGACTGGTGTTGACCCATCTGAAGAACATCACAGGACCCCTGCTGGACCCCCTGCAGTTTGCCTACCGTGCAAACAGGTCGGTGGATGATGCAGTCAACATGGGACTGCACCACATGCTGCAACACCTCGACTCCCCAGGGACATATGCAAGGGTTCTGTTTGTGGACTTCAGCTCAGCGTTCAACACCATCATCCAGCAATACTGCAACCCAAACTCTACCAGCTCACTGTGCCAGCCTCCACCTGTCAGTGGATCACAAACTTCCTGACTGACAGGACGCAGTAGGTGAGGCTGGGAAAAACCACATCCAGTACCCGGACTATCAGCACTGGACCCCCCAGGGATGTGTGCTCTCCCCACTGCTCTTCTCCCTCTACACCAACGACTGCACCTCAGAGGACCCGTCTGTTGAACTCCTGAAGTTCGCAGACGACACAACGGTCATCGGCCTCATCAGGGACGGTGATGAGTCTGCGTACAGACGGGAGGTTGAACAGCTGGTCCTCTGGTGGTCAGAACAACCTGGAGCTGAACAAGCTCAACACTGTGGAGATGACAGTGGACTTCAGGAGGAACCCCCCAACACTGCCCCCCCTCACCATACTCAACAACACTGTGTCCGCTGTGGAGACCTTCAAGTTTCTGGGATCCACAATCTCCCAGGACCTGAAGTGGGCCCTCAACACCGACACCATCAGGAAGAAGGCCCAGCAGAGGTTGTACTTCCTGCGCCAGCTCAAGAAGTTCAACCTGCCTCAGGAGCTGCTGATCCTGTTCTACTCAGCCATCATCCAGTCTGTTCTCTGCTCCTCTATCACTGTGTGGTTTGGATCGGCCACCAAACAGGACAGAAACAGACTGCAACGGACTGTCAGGTCTGCAGAGAGGATCATTGGTTCCAGCCTGCCCTCCATCCTGGACTTGTTCACCTCCAGAGTCAGGAAACGGGCTGGAAAGATCACTGCAGACCCTTCACACCCTGGACACAAGCTGTTCAACTCCTCCCCTCTGGAGGGCGCTACAGGGCTCTGTACGCCAAAACCACCAGACACAGGAACAGCTTCTTTCCACTGGCCGTCACTCTCATGAACAATTAATAAGTAACATTGCACTACTACCTCTGTTTGCACTATTGTATTATATATATATATATATATATATATATATACACACTTTTTTGGGGATATATTTATACTTATATTGTATATAGCTGTTAAATGTCCAATCAGAGAACAGAGCACAGAAAGGTGGTGGTTAGGGCATCTGATCAGGATGCCTTCTAGACGTCTCCCTTCAGAGGTTTTCCAGTTGTCCAAACGGTAAGAGGCCCGGGGTAGACTCGGAACACGCTGGAGGGATTACATCTATCGTTAGAATAATGATTCGGACAACAAAAATTCACACAGATGAAAAAAAAAGTAATTTAGAAAAATGATCCTGGCAAAACATTTAATCATTTGTTCTTAAGTCGTAAACACAGAAAAACTCACTTGCCTCTCAGGCTTCCTTACATTACAGAGTCAAATCATACTTATGTGTGGAAGGTATGACAGGTCTTGTTTAGAAATGGTTTACCTCTAACCTGGTTACTATGTTACCACGGTTAAACATACAGCGTTTCAATGAACTCTGATGTGTTACAAGGAGCTGGAATGGTGCCAGACTTTGGTGCCAGTTCTTACAAAAACATGCTCATTTAGAAAATAAATATGTGTTTCTGTCAAAGGTGAAACCACACAGATATGATGGGTTGTGGGACTTGCCATGGCGGCTACATTAACTTCTACTGTCTCTAAAGTCTGGCACCAAAGCAGAATTAGAATGCTGTTAGGATGACGTAATGACCGTTCCTTCTTTTATAGGTTCTTTGCTGTGTTACAGGAAGTTAGTGATGCTAACAAGAATTACTAAATGTATTTGGATATTAAACATAAACCATTGAATGTTAATATTATTTTGTTGTTCAATTTAATTGTATCTGTTGTGAACTAATTATTCGATGCATAATTGATACGATACACACAAAAAGCAGAGCTGGTTGTTAAATGTTAAATATTGATTATATAACAGCAGTTATCTTAAGTGTCACTCAGTTCAATGGAGTCTGATGTTATTCAGATGCTGACTTTAATAATGTTGGTTGAACAAATGTTTTGGCTTTTTCATGTCTAATGAATTTTTTGTCTTACAGTTACTGTTTATTATTGAGTTGTCCCAACTCAAAATACCAAGAAGTCCTGTTTTTACAGTTTGTTTTGGTTCTGGTCTGCACATGGGATTGGTTGACAATAACACAAAAATAGAATAACACGAGACCTATTCTGGCATTATTCTAGTATTTCTTTGGACAAAATTCCCAACAATCTTCGTGGACATACAGTATATACAACTTGTATTCTTTATTATAAAGTACGTCTTTACTTACGCCTGAAGTCCACCTTCTCTGTAAATCTCCCTGATGTCCTGGGAAATTATGCCAAATAACAAATTACAGATAAAAAACAGCAAGGGAGACAATGCACAGATTTGGAAATAGTTTATTAAGATAACTCTGTTTCGCAAATTGAATTGCATTTTTCTGAATGTGCTGTTTTCCAAGCAGACAAGGACACTACAGTGTACAGTAGCACATCACACAGTACTGGGTCTGTGGCTTTGTGTACACACATAGGCTGAGCTACTCATGAGAACATTATTACTCCACATCAGCACTGGAGCTTTTCTTCTTTTGATCATTATTACAAATGCTGTGGAAGCACAGGTCATGATGGAGGTCACAGCAGCAGTGTTTCAGTAAAACAGCTCCACCACAATACTGCAAATCAGAATCAGAATCAGAATCAGAATCAGCTTTATTGGCCATGTATGCATGCGCATACATGGAATTTGACTCCGGTTACACATTACTCTCATCGTACATGCACACACACACATGAAATATATACAATAAACAAGATTTCCCGTTTCCTGATTTCCCGTCTCCTGACTCTGGAGGTGAACAAGTCCAGGATGGAGGGCAGGCTGGAACCAATGATCCTCTCTGCAGACCTGACAATCCGTTGCAGTCTGTTCCTGTCCTGTTTGGTGGCCGATCCAAACCACACAGTGATAGAGGAGCAGAGAACAGACTGGATGATGGTGGAGTAAAACAGGATCAGCAGCTCCTGAGGCAGGTTGAACTTCTTGAGCTGGCGCAGGAAGTACAACCTCTGCTGGGCCTTCTTCCTGATGGTGTCGGTGTTGAGGGCCCACTTCAGGTCCTGGGAGATTGTGGATCCCAGAAACTTGAAGGTCTCCACAGCGGACACAGTGTTGTTGAGTCTGGTGAGAAGGGTCAGTGTTGGGGGGTTCCTCCTGAAGTCCACTGTCATCTCCACAGTGTTGAGCTTGTTCAGCTCCAGGTTGTTCTGACCACCAGAGGACCATCTGTTCAACCTCCCGTCTGTACGCAGACTCATCACCGTCCCTGATGAGGCCGATGACCGTTGTGTCGTCTGCGAACTTCAGGAGTTTAACAGACGGGTCCTCTGAGGTGCAGTCGTTGGTGTAGAGGGAGAAGAGCAGTGGGGAGAGCACACATCCCTGGGGGGTCCAGTGCTGATAGTCCGGGTACTGGATGTGGTTTTTCCCAGCCTCACCTGCTGCGTCCTGTCAGTCAGGAAGTTTGTGATCCACTGACAGGTGGAGGCTGCACAGTGAGCTGGGAGAGTTTGGGTTGCAGTATTGCTGGATGATGGTGTTGAACGCTGAGCTGAAGTCCACAAACAGAACCCTTGCATATGTCCCTGGGGAGTCGAGGTGTTGCAGCATGTGGTGCAGTCCCATGTTGACTGCATCATCCACCGACCTGTTTGCACGGTAGGCAAACTGCAGGGGGTCCAGCAGGGGTCCTGTGATGTTCTTCAGATGGGTCAACACCAGTCTCTCAAAGGACTTCATGACCACAGACATCAGGGCGACGGGCCTGTAGTCATTTAATCCTGTGATGGAGGATTTATTGGGCACCGGGATGATCGTGGAGCGTTTGAAGCATGAGGGGACTTCACACAGCTCCAGTGATCGGTTGAAGATCTGCGTGAAGATGGGGGCCAGCTGGTCAGCACAGACTTTCAGGCAGGAGGGGGACACACCGTCTGGGCCCGGAGCCTTCCTGATCTTCTGTCTGTGGAAGAACCGACTCACATCCTCTTCACAGATCCTCAGTGCCGATGGGGGGTCGTTTGGGAGAGGTGAGGAGGAGGCAGGGGGAGTAGATGGTTGTTTGATGGTGGGGGGTGTGAGAGTGGGCTTATCAAACCTGCAGTAGAAGACATTCAGGTCGTCAGCCAGGTGGGGATTGTCCTCAGTGGGGGGGGGGGGGTGTTCTCCTGTAGTTCGTGAGTACTTGCAGGCCTCTCCACACTGACGAGGGGTCGTTGACTGAAAACTTTTTCTCCAGCTTCTCAGTGTAGCTCCTCTTAGCTACCCCGATCTCCCTCGTCAGTGTGTTCCTGGCCTGGTTGTACAGGATCCTGTCCCCACTTCTGTAGGCCTCCTCCTTAGCCCGACGAAGCTGCCCGAGTCTTGCAGTGAACCAGGGTTTATTGTTGTTGTATGTGCAGAAGGTTTTTATATGATATATATATTATTATATTATACTGAATTGCTTGTGAGGGTGACATTAAGATGTCCTGACGTGTTTATTTACTGCTTTTTTTCATGTTGGAATAAATTATGAATATTTAACTGAAAAGTAGGCGTGGGCGTGTTTGATACCTTAATTTTGTTTTGCATTAAATCATTCCGGGATGTGGCACAGCCCTACCTAGAACATGTTCCACCAGCCGCCACTGCCGGTAGTTGTTGAGACATCCATGTAGGTTTATCAGAGTAACGCACTCAAACGCTGCAGTTAGACGGACCAGATAACATCTCAATGCCAAATAATTCATGCCATACTGATCCCATTTATTGTTTTAGTTCATCATAAATTAGTTTGAACTCCTTTTTGTTATCATCAGGCATATATGTACCTTAAATTGACAGTGTGGCATCTCACGGTGAGACTGCAACTCAAGTCATCTCCATTACCAAGACCTGAGAAATATGAGCCATTGAGTGCAGCGGTAACTCTTCACCATAATAACACCACGTTAGGATCCATTCTCGAGCTAGGAGAACCACAGACTGTATATAAGAAGTGGACGTAGTCATCGTGACGTCACCCATTGGTTTGAGGAGTGACGTAGAGACGACGTACACAGATTCTGGTAGCGCAGCGACCTGTCAATCATAAGGTAGCCCCGCCCCTAAAGCATACCCTGCTTTATGGTCTATTTGACTCTAAATGGACCATAAGTTACTAAATGAACATCATGCTGTATTGAAGAAGACTTGAAACTAGAGATTGAGACCATAAACTCATGTTTACAATGTTTACTGAGGTAATAAATCAAGAGAGAAGTAGAGTCATTTTCTCATAGACTTCTATAGAACCAGAGGAGTCGCCCCCTGGTGGACAGTGGAGATCATTTGGGTTTTAGGACACTTCTTCATCGGCTTCAGTTGGCAGAACCAGAGGTTGCCTTCTGGTAAAAACGAGGTTTCTCTCAAAAGCCAGATTGGTTTGTCCGTACTGGGCTACTGTAGAAACACGGCAGAGCAACACGGCGGACTCAGTGAAGAGGACCCGCTCCTTATGAAGGGCTCATTCTAAGCCATTCTGTGTCTCAGGTGATTATACATTAAGGTAAACATAGTTATGAATATTGTTCCATTTCGGCTGATAGAGCCCCCAGAATGCTACACACCGACCCTTCAAGGAATTTAGTCGACATTTAGTGTTTGAAACTAGGACGTGTGATGTACATACAGCTCAGTCCATATTCTAGTTTATTTCTTTAAAAGCGATCTGCAGTTGGCCCACGGGCCGTAGTTTGGCCTCCTCTCCTCCGTGTTTACTTTTACAACAGAACGTCCCCTTCCAGGTTACTAAAAACACAAAATTCTCTCTTTACATGAACCTGCTTCAAAGGTTCACATGGAACATGAATGTAGCATCGATACCAAGCAGCATGAGAAGGGATTCATTTTATTTGTGTAAAAGGCACATTTAGGGGAAACTACATACACAGAACGTTCCTTCACATCAAACTTTATAAACAGCGTTTAGGCTACTGTGTGAGACGTCTGTTTCTGACAGAAACTAAATGAACGTATCCTTCTAATCCAATCACAGGTTACCGTCATCATCCTCAGGGGTCAAACTGTGTCGTTACCAAACTAATGCAGACATACAACGGGAACGATGTGTGAAATAAAACAAGAATCAATGAATGCTTAACACTAATACATTATATATAAAACCCATCAGTTGCACACTTTATACTGATTCTGAATTCATTTAGTGGATTGACTGAATTAAGCATAAAGAAAGAGCAGCATGCAGCCTTTCAGAGTGAGGCGCTGAAGGCAACGCTGTTACGAACAGAGCAAAGCACTGATGATGACGGAGCGTTTGCATCCAACAAACAGAGACTTCTTCTATTCAGTTGAGGTCATTTAGACCGGATCAAACGCTTCAAAACAATAAACCAAAGTGCTTCATATCGAGTCGGTGTTTAAAAAGCCTCTACTGAAAACTGTCTCAGGACCCCCAAAATCTAGTTTCAATACCGTTATTATTTCACAGTTTGCATAATAACAATTTAATTTGCGTTTAATCAAATTACTACATGAATTTGGCATAGACAATAAGCGTAGGAGTAGGTTAACAGGGCTGCTCATCTCAGCCCCAGGGCCCTCTAGACGTGAAGGTGGCCATGGCTGAGTTATTTACAACAAGAAATAAAAACCATAAGATCCTTAGAATAACATTTGTACCAGATATTTAAAGGGGACATATCGCACTCATTCTGCTCCGATTGGCTTGCGAGAAAATAAAATTTAAAAAATGGTGCTCCGTTGCAAAGGTCGCCCACAAAAACTGACCGGGTGGTTAGTTCAGTTCGTGAGTTGGTTTCCACTCCAGATACCCAAATGCGTGTTCACAAGCACGGAGAACACTTTTCATAATACGCACCCGTTACAGTTTTTAAACGTAAAATTGGCAGTAGTGTCAGGATATCAGCAAATACCTTCCATCGTTTCATGTACAAACATTCATGAACACAAACTACCACAATAGCTCACTGACAACTGTAGTACAGAGTAGAGTTTACAGTGTTGGGCCCCGATCACACTGCTAAGAACCACTAATGAGCCTCAGGAGGGGAGGGGGGGGGGGGTTAACAAAAGGATTCAAGCAGACGTTGAGCTCTTGCATGAGAGGGGAAAAATGATATAATTCACTGTAAATAATAGACCATTAATATCAACCTTTCATCTGCATTTGTCTGTTCCTACGAAATCTACCGGCATCAAAACAGGAAGCTCAATAGAAAAACAACGGTTCTGCAGGAGACAGGTTCACTCGGTGCCTGGTATCCATGGGCCACACTAAGGCCCGGTCCACATTATAGTCGGGGTAATTGGGTCAGGGTGTTCTCTCTGTGTTCAGGTCTGTATTAGTAGTAAACCGTCTGTGATGACCGCTAGTATATAGACACAGTCCATGTAATAGTCTCTACAATACCCATGAGCATGAGAAACAAAAAGGGGAAAACTAGATGTGTGTCGATATGAATATACACGATGTGTAATCTTTTAGGGAGGGTGACGGGATGATTAGTTCGTTCTCTGAAGCCCGAGTAGGAGAGTATTGACCTGATGTCTGGCGGCCTTAACCCTGCTGACATGTTGGAATGACAGGAAACATCTGTGAGCAGAAACGGTAACATCTTCAAAAAGAAATGTGCATTTGGCTTCGCCCCGCAAAGGACAGCTGGAGGATGCACGGGGAGACACGAGGAACCCTGCTGTCCCATCAGCTGGTTTCTCCCTCCGGCGCCTCTCCACCTCCTCCCAGTACGTGACCGACACTGGAACCACTCGGCCTCACACAGTCCTGGGTGGCAGCTGCCGTTTGTAGATTCCAGCCAGAGCTTTGGCAGCGCTCTGGATCATTTGCCGCTGGGTCATGCCCGTCACGGCCTGGTGCCAGTCTGTTCGGTTGATGTTGGGTAGGCTGCGCTCCAGAACCTCGCCCACTGTAACAATGAGACCTGACCAGCGCAGGCTGTAGTCAGGAGGGGTCAAGGACTGAGCCTGCACAGCAGAGGAAACACAAACAGGGGGGTGAGTTGCTGGAGGTGAGTTTTGACTTTTTGCTGGAAATGTGAGATTGTTCCCCAATAACAACCCTATTATTATTATTATTATAATAATAATAATAGAGACATTAGGTTAGTGAAGTGACACAGTGCTGATCTGTACCTGTTGGACATGATCCAGAGCCAGAGGAGTTGTCTGAGTGAAGACCTCAATGTGAATGCTGTGACCGGGGTCCTCCAGGATCAGACAGCCGATGTCAAACCACCTTGACACAACAAAAGGATTCTGAAGATTGGCTGCTTTTAAACGTCTGCATTCATCATCATTTCCTCCCACTGAATAGATTTGATCCATTCAGAGCTGCTGCATGGACAACTATTCTCTGACAGCTCCAATGCTCAGCCTACATCTACGGTGTGAACACATGACTCCGTATCACATCAAGTGTTTTTCTTTGGATTTCACCCTCAGTAGTCACATTAACAGTTTATTTTAGCTAAACAACAAAACACTGAAGGAGTGCAAAATAGGGTGCATAGAATGATATTTGTCTCCTTTATGGAGGAGCAGTTCATTCTATCCACCGATATGACGACATCTAATAAACCTCCTGAGGTATTGGCAGATATAATATATCACAAGCTGATTAGAAGTCATGATAAAGTGGCCGTGGTTACGTTGTTCTCTCGCTTTACTACACAGAGTATAAACTAAGCTTTAGGGACGTAGTGTGAGAGACACCAGCGGTTGTTACCGAGGTTCTCTGTGTCTCCAGTGACGTCGCTGGAGGCCAGGAAGAACTACAGAGTGCTACTTCAGTTTTGGGTGCTTCCAATTCAAAAACGCTTGTATTGCAGTTATGCAGCGCAAACAGCATCCCAAAATAAACGTGCAGAGGATGATTTTGACAGCAGCAGACCGTCCAGAACCTGGTGGTGTGTTTGTGGTTCAGAGGGTTAAAGCAACAATGACCACTTAGAGTGACTTCTATTCACATTAGAATGCATTAACACTATGGGATTATAACACACTCGGGTCCTTGCAAGTGAGTAGCAGTTATGAAGTAATATCATACATGACCGTATAGGTCATTGAAGGCTTGATCATGTGTTATAAAGATTGTTATAAAGCAGTGTGGATATTTATGAGTGCTTACAACTATCAATACTTAGTGCTTCAAGTAGATTTAATGCATTATAAGTATGTTCATAATGCATTATAGACATGGCTGCGTGTGTGTGTGTGTGTGTGTGTGTGTGTGTCAGAGGTTTTGTTCTTACCTGTCAGGAAACAGCTCAGCGATGAAGTTTTCCAAAGAGACCACCGGCTGCTTCTCGTGGATCACACCGGCTCGACGCAGGCTGTCGATGCGCTCCTGAGCCCCCTGCACACACACACACACACACACACGCACACACACACACGCACACACACACACGCACACACACACACACACACACACACACACACACACACACACACGCGTGTGATTCCTCTATGCAACACTGTTGTCCTCAAAAAGTGGACTTGTATTTCTTTCAATATTTAGGACAGAACACTGGAATTGTCAGCCAATGGAAGTCTACGGCTGAAACACTTAGTTGATTAATTTAATAGTTAATCAAAAGAAAATCAATCCGCAACAACTGTGGAATTTTGATAATACATTTTTGGGTTCCAGTTTCTGAAATGTGAAGAATCTGTTGCACAGAACACACGGACACGTCGCCCTGCTGGGGAGCGTACATTTTCTCTTCAAATTACGACTATTCTCAAAATATCGTGATCTTTTTCTCCTAATATGACGACTGAATTCTCTAAATCTAAAATAGAAACGAGCGGAATCATTTCCCAACGTTTTGTGCAGAACTGATGAGTATGAAGGAAAAGCATGATGAAAAATGATCCTGGAGTTCTGCCTTCTCTGTTACTTTAATGCACAACTTTGTATGTATTAAGAAGCAGGTTGAAGAAGCAGCAGTGAACTGACCTTGACGCCGGCTGCGTAGCCCACAGGCTGCGGGGCGATGTTGGACTGACCGGGCTCTCCGGTGACCAAGGCCATCCCAAAAACCTCCTGGAAGGCGTCTCTGACTGCCTCCACATTGCCCTCCTTATCTGAAGTCACCACTATGTCGATGTCCCCGCCAGACTCTGGAGAGCAACAATACAAACGTGCATCAGCGTTTTTCATCGTCCGGGTAATGCAGTGGTGAGGAGAGAGCAGGCCGACTCACTGATGTATGGAGCCATGCCGGGATCCAGAGTGGTGATCATGGACTCCACAGAGTGCTTGGTTTTGTCCAGGACCGTCTTCACCACAGGGTTACCTGCTACTCCCTGAGGACACGCAGACAAAACACAGGACATGACGGTCAGAGCACTGTGCAGGGCCCGACTGATGAAACATCTCACAGTGAGTGCTGCTGGGACACATTCACTCAGATCAATCGCGTTCACACAGTTCACATCACGTCTAATAGTTTCTATTTCTTTTAAAAGGTGACATATTATGCAACATGCACGTGTTCGTGGCTTTGTAAAATAAACAGACCGTCCTCTCTCTCTCTCCTGCTCCACCGATCAGTAAAATGTGTGTACTAACGACCTGCTGCAGGACATGATGTCCTATGGGGTTCATGTGCAGCAGGACCATCCCCGCCCACGCAGTACCTGCTGCTTCAAAACATCAGTCCACAAACCAATGGGTGGCGTCACGATGACAGTCTATGATAGCCGCTAACAACCATTAGCTATGTAAAGGTATAGTGGAGTGATGTAATGAAGTCACTCTCCCTCATGTTGTAATCCGGTTACAGCTGATAACACCGACAGCGTCGTCGCGCCCACACCCTCCGGTGTGCAAAGGGCTTTAAAGTTACGTCAAACCCCACTTCATTGGAGCGGCATTACCTTGAAAAAGCCCCAGATGCCTCCACCGGTGTTGGTGTGTTCAGGGCCCCTGGGGTCCTCCGGCTCCATGGGGAAAGTGATGGGAGATCCTGCATCTAATCCTCCTGTCATGGCTGGCTGCTGCACCATGGGGTTTGGCACTACACCTGGAAGATATCATTTGCATTTTTTTTTAATCTACGTAACAAATATAATTGTACCGTGTGGTTGTGTGTGTGTATTATATAACTATATATTTATATATATTGGAATACCTGTTTTGAAAACACACTGATTGACTGAGTAAGACTGGCTTAACTGGTAATCTTGCTTCATGTGTGTTACAGAAGAAGACGAGCTCTTACCTGGCATGGTGGTAGGACCGGAGAATGTTGGCATCAATGGAGTCTGTGGCGTTCGACCGGCATGGCCCCGCGTGATGTCATATCCTGCACTCATGGAGAAGGTGGACATGGGCGGGCCCGAGGGAGGGGCCGACAGGGGAGGCGGTCCGACGGAGGAGGCCAGGGGAGGCAGAGAGGGGGAGGTGGAGGGAGGAAAGTAAGAGCTGCTTGTGAAGGGGGAGGAAGGGGGGAAGTGGGAGGACAGTGAGGGGTGTGCAGCTAGGGGGCTGCTGAACGCAGGGAGGGAAGGAACAGGGGCGAGAGAGGTGGAGACCGAGGGGGAACCGATGGTGCCAGGAAGGGACAGAGGGCTGGACAGACCTGGAACACAAAGTTACACCTCAGAGACACTCACTGGCTCTTTTGTCAACAGCTCAATGTGCAGTTCAGGTCGTCCATGTCTCTGTCCAACGTGCTTGGTAGTACACCCCTCTGGTACACTCATGGATCAGGTCTTACCCATGGTCATTGGAGGGGCGCTGACTGTCGCCGCCACAGTCATAGGTGTCGGGCTGGCAGGAGGTGTAGTCTCAATCCCACTCTCTTCCATCATCTTCTCTGCCTTGTACTACACTTTCAGCCCACAATATAGCTGCAATAAGATGTGATGAATCAGAATCAGGGTTATTGTAGAGTAGTAGAGTTCACGTACAAGGAATTGGCTTTGTTGTCTTGGTGCACAACATAAAAATAGTAATATAAATAAAAAAAGTACATACAAAAATCAATAAAGATAATTATAGAGAAGAAAATTATAATAAAATACAACTTTAAAATACTATATGAATACTGCTATACTATAGATATACACTATACAAAATATGTACAATATATCTGAAATCAAATGAAAGCTATACAGAAGAGACTTACAATGAAAATGCTAAATATTACTACAAAAATATGTGCAATGTATTTGAATGACAAATGAAAGAGCCGTGCAGTAAGAATAACGGTGACCTTTAATTGGGAATAATTTAGCCGCTTGTTATAAACGATCAGGTGGGTCGCATTCAGGACACACATTGAAACAACACGTCACTCACCGCTCCCTGGTTCAACTGGAACCAACTTTGTGTTCAGTGTTCGCAGCTCTGTCTCAAGCTGTCCCGGGTTAACGCTGCCGTCGTTTCACACAGCGGTGGGCCTATCTAACGGAGACGGTCTAGAAGTGTCGCTTCACCCTGTATCTGACAGTGTTTATATGCGACGCCACATCACACTGTTTTGGACTTAATTCTGCGTTAGCTAGCTTCCTCAAACGTAGCGCGCGCTGCGGTTGTAACGTTACACGTGTACAAACACACTCGGCTCTAGCAAAAGAGAGACGTGGGTATAGAATAGGTGACGTGTAATGTTACATTTGTATCTAATTATCCAGCAGCAAGCGGCAGTGAATATCACGCCTCCCTTTTGACAAGTAGAAGTATCTTGGCCACTCACCTGCTAGCAGTACTGTCTCTGCACTTCCATGAACAAACCACCGACCCTTTTTGATGACATGTCTGCTTTGATGCCACGTCTGCTCGACAGTCGACTCCTCCCATCACCGGGAGCGCCCGGACCTGAGCGTCTTAAAGGGCCAGAGCGCTTTGCGGCCACCGAAGGCCGCGCGCTGTCCCGTGTGAGTCGATACAGACCTATACAAAAAATCTATAATCATATGTATAATAAAGAAATGTATGATCATATTAGCTTAGCATTACATTTGCTTGATTTTAGTTCCGAAAAAACAGTGTCATAGTTCCCACCACAAAATACAACAAGTTGTTAGTTAAAAAGACATTTTGTTTATTTGGGGCAATAATGTGCATAAAAAGGATTCATATTTTACAGACATAAGATGTGCCATGATTAGAAGTTTATTTCATTTTTTTCTAAATATCAAATTCATATACAGCAATACGTGAGACGTGCAGACAGCATGTGAGACAGCATGTCCGATAAAATTTGCATTCTTAGAAAAATATTATCATTTCTATTATGGATATGGTTTACAGTATCTGTTTTTACTGTTCTATCAACAAATATACATAGATATCACGATTCAACTGAATAATTATTTACCACATCAAAAGATTTAATTTTTTTAAATATCACAGTTATCATGAGAACACCCCCACTCTTCTTGTCCTCTCAGACAGATTGTGACATAATCCATCATTTGTGGCAGGCAATTCCAAACTTGGAATCTTTGATCGTCGGTGTGTGTGTGTGTGTGTGTGTGTGTGTGTGTGTGTGTGTGTGTGTACACGGAGTGTACTGTCACCGTTTAGGGAAACCCACTCCCATATGGGACATCATCGGACACCCCATAATGCATACATTTGATCTGAATTCCTGCCCTGATGGCTTGTGAAAAATACCGTACAAAATCATAAATGAACTTGTCAAATCATTATATCCAGACAACGTTGAGGTCTATTGACAGTAACAAACCAGTGATCATGAAAACAGTTCAGGTGGAAATAAGTATTAAAAACAACATTTCTGTTAAAAAGAGAACGTGAGAGCATCAGAGTGGTGAAATGTCGTGACTGATGGACCTATGGTGTGAAAATGTACACATGATGAATACTACTGAACTCAAAATGTAAACACGTAAGAGTTGAGTTTGCATCAACAGTTAATTCAAACGTTAGTAGAACAGAACACAGAGAAGCTTCTTATAAAACAGAAAAGTAGAAATAAAGAGCTGTAAGTAAGAATCTACTTTTGCAAGTTTGGTCCAAAAACATTTAAATTCTCTTTCCTTATTTATAAAACGATAAACTAAATATAGTCACTTGTTATATTTAAGGACTCCTCACTGTGGCACTGATCTCAAACACGGTTCTAAGTGACGAACGGTTACAAAATGGATTGTGTTCATTTGAGGTGTCACGATTTGGATTGTTAATCGAAAAATAAATCAAAACGAGATTTCAAATTCGACCTTCAAACCGAAAGCAGGATCGCAGATTCTCCCAGTGGATCTTTCTCTGCTCCATCCTCGCATCCAAGCGAATAAACAGAGTGCAGCTTGCCGGTAGCCTGTTGCAGTGGGAAACCCTCCGGCTTCCCTAAAGTCATCGCTGTGGTGACTTTTTGCCTTCCCTGTGAGTTATGCAAAAAACAAATACATAGTTGGCAAAAAAAAGACTAGTTTGTAGGCTTTGCTACACGCGGGTCCTATACACCACCAACACAACAAATACCCATAGTATAACAACGGCATAGCTGCAAGTATTTCATATTATTTAAAATCAAATTGAACTAAATTAAATTAATTAAATCGAGTCATAGATTTTTGAAAATGATGATTGGCGACTGCGGCTCAGTGTAGATCAGAGGATCAGAGGATCGGTTGTAGCACGCCGATGTGTCCTTGGGCAAGACACTAAACCCCAGATTGCTCCCGTAGCTGTGCCTACGGTGTGTGAATGTTAGTTAGTCCTGATGAGCAGGTGGCACCTTGCATGGTAGCTCCTGTCATCAGTGTGTGTGGGTGTGAATGGGTGAATGATGACATGTAGTGTTAAAGAGCTTTCAGTGGTGGGAAGACTAGAACGTTCTACAAGTACAGTCCATTTACCATGAATGGTGAGTGTTTATAAACGGATCTTTCCAGTCACAATGTCGTGATACAGACATGCAGTCAGAGGAATATAGTCCTTCTGAGAGACATCTAAGAAATACAGAAGCTCCTTGGCGACATCCGGATTAAAACCCTCCTGGACCAGCTTCACCTTCTGCTGCTTGAAGGTCTCTGTGACATCCAGAGAGGTCTAACAACACAGGGCAGGGATACAAATGAGCAACACGTTCAAAATACAAACGGCAGGTAATGAATAGCTGCATGACCTACCTGCACTCTGAGAAACCACGGCCAGGCGTACGCAGGAAGTGTCTTCACTAAATGGTTGTAAAGTTTTGTTCCATTTAATTTGTGATCCTCTTTTAAAACGATTGCAGCCATACCTGCCCGACCTTCATATCCTGCACACAGACACACACACACACACACATTGGAAAAGAGTCACACACTGATTTGGGAAAAGTCATACTTTACAAACGTTACATTTGCAAAGTAGAAGGCACTGTTGGTATTTCCCCCCCATTTGATATCTTCAATGTTTCTCAACATAATAACAGTGGTCTCCTGAATAATGTACCCTGCTATATAAAGGCTGATGTTAAAAGGGTAGTTGGGGTACTCATCCATAGTCAGAAATTTGATCTTGGGACCTTGCAGCCAGAGATGTGGCTCAAGCTGGTCACTGTCTCACTGGTAGCTGAAACCACAGAAACAGGGAAGACCTGGACACACAGATTCCACAGACCTGGGATGGTGACTCCGTAGATGTTGGCCTCCTGGATGAAATCAAGAAGACCTAAAACCTCTGACACCTCTGTGGTGGATACGTTCTCTCCTTTCCACCTGCAGGACAAGAGGTTAGATGCAGTTAATCCTGCAATAACTCATTTTGGTGGGGCATAGGAAACAAGTTATGAACATTAACACAATATGTCAACATGCTACAGACAGTAACAGTCTTACGTGCTACAGACAGTAACAGTCTTACATGCTACAGACAGTAACAGTCTTACATGCTACAGACAGTAACACAGTCTTACGTGCTACAGACAGTAACACAGTCTTACGTGCTACAGACAGTAACACAGTCTTACGTGCTACAGACAGTAACACAGTATTACGTGCTACATACAGTAACAGTCTTGCGTGCTACAGACAGTAACAGTCTT
This sequence comes from Leptoclinus maculatus, assembly GCA_032191485.1. NCBI lineage: Eukaryota > Metazoa > Chordata > Actinopteri > Perciformes > Stichaeidae > Leptoclinus > Leptoclinus maculatus. The sequence continues at coordinate 1,304,885 of JAVDOI010000037.1, read as the reverse complement.
ACATGCTACAGACAGTAACAGTCTTACATGCTACAGACAGTAACAGTCTTACATGCTACAGACAGTAACACAGTCTTACATGCTACAGACAGTAACACAGTCTTACGTGCTACAGACAGTAGCACAGTCTTACGTGCTACAGACAGTAACAGTCTTACGTGCTACAGACAGTAACACAGTCTTACGTGCTACAGACAGTAACACAGTCTTACGTGCTACAGACAGTAACAGTCTTGCGTGCTACAGACAGTAGCACAGTCTTACGTGCTACAGACAGTAACACAGTCTTACGTGCTACAGACAGTAACAGTCTTACGTGCTACAGACAGTAACAGTCTTACATGCTACAGACAGTAACAGTCTTACGTGCTACAGACAGTAACACAGTCTTACGTGCTACAGACAGTAACAGTCTTACGTGCTACAGACAGTAACAGTCTTACGTGCTACAGACAGTAACACAGTCTTACGTGCTACAGACAGTAACAGTCTTACGTGCTACAGACAGTAACACAGTCTTACGTGCTACAGACAGTAGCACAGTCTTACGTGCTACAGACAGTAACACAGTCTTACGTGCTACAGACAGTAACAGTCTTACGTGCTACATACAGTAACAGTCTTACGTGCTACAGACAGTAACAGTCTTACGTGCTACAGACAGTAACAGTCTTACGTGCTACAGACAGTAACAGTCTTACATGCTACAGACAGTAACAGTCTTACGTGCTACAGACAGTAGCACAGTCTTACGTGCTACAGACAGTAACACAGTCTTACGTGCTACAGACAGTGACACAGTCTTACATGCTACAGACAGTAACACAGTCTTACGTGCTACAGACAGTAACACAGTCTTACATGCTACAGACAGTAACAGTCTTACGTGCTACAGACAGTAACACAGTCTTACGTGCTACAGACAGTAACAGTCTTACATGCTACAGACAGTAACACAGTCTTACATGCTACAGACAGTAACACAGTCTTACGTGCTACAGACAGTAACAGTCTTACGTGCTACAGACAGTAACACAGTCTTACGTGCTACAGACAGTAACAGTCTTGCGTGCTACAGACAGTAACAGTCTTGCGTGCTACAGACAGTAGCACAGTCTTGCGTGCTACAGACAGTAACAGTCTTACGTGCTACAGACAGTAACACAGTCTTACGTGCTACAGACAGTAACAGTCTTACGTGCTACAGACAGTAACACAGTCTTACGTGCTACAGACAGTAGCACAGTCTTACGTGCTACAGACAGTAACAGTCGTACGTGCTACATACAGTAACAGTCTTACGTGCTACAGACAGTAACAGTCTTACGTGCTACAGACAGTAACAGTCTTACGTGCTACAGACAGTAACAGTCTTACATGCTACAGACAGTAACAGTCTTACGTGCTACAGACAGTAGCACAGTCTTACGTGCTACAGACAGTAGCACAGTCTTACGTGCTACAGACAGTAACACAGTCTTACGTGCTACAGACAGTAACACAGTCTTACATGCTACAGACAGTAACAGTCTTACGTGCTACAGACAGTAACAGTCTTACATGCTACAGACAGTAACAGTCTTACATGCTACAGACAGTAACACAGTCTTACGTGCTACAGACAGTAACACAGTCTTACGTGCTACAGACAGTAACAGTCTTGCATGCTACAGACAGTAACAGTCTTACATGCTACAGACAGTAACACAGTCTTACATGCTACAGACAGTAACACAGTCTTACGTGCTACAGACAGTAACACAGTCTTACGTGCTACAGACAGTAACAGTCTTGCGTGCTACAGACAGTAACAGTCTTACATGCTACAGACAGTAACACAGTCTTACGTGCTACAGACAGTAACACAGTCTTACGTGCTACAGACAGTAACAGTCTTACATGCTACAGACAGTAACAGTCTTACGTGCTACAGACAGTAACAGTCTTACGTGCTACAGACAGTAACAGTCTTACGTGCTACAGACAGTAACAGTCTTACATGCTACAGACAGTAACAGTCTTACATGCTACAGACAGTAACAGTCTTACATGCTACAGACAGTAACAGTCTTACGTGCTACAGACAGTAACAGTCTTACGTGCTACAGACAGTAACAGTCTTACGTGCTACAGACAGTAACAGTCTTACGTGCTACAGACAGTAACAGTCTTACATGCTACAGACAGTAACAGTCTTACATGCTACAGACAGTAACAGTCTTACATGCTACAGACAGTAACAGTCTTACGTGCTACAGACAGTAACAGTCTTACGTGCTACAGACAGTAACAGTCTTACATGCTACAGACAGTAACAGTCTTACATGCTACAAACAGTAACACAGTCTTACGTGCTACAGACAGTAACAGTCTCACATGCTACAGACAGTAACGGCACCTGAAGGTGTCTCCGATGCGGTCACGGAAGTAAAGAAAGCCCCTGTCATCGTGGAGCAGGAGGTCCCCTGTGTTGAAATAGACATCCCCAGCTTTAAACACGCCCCTGAGCAGCTTCTTCTCAGACTGGACCTGGTTCCCAGCGTAACCCAAGAACTGGTTCATAGCAGTCAGAGGAGCTACCAGGATCCCTGCCTCTCCTGTGCATGGAAACAGGAAGTGCATTCAGCTATGAACTACAGCTTTTCACACCATAAAGGACTTGTCATGTTATTCACTTACCTATTGGTGCTCGTATGCATCTTCCCGAGTCGGTGCGGACCGGCTCGCATGTTTGTGGATCATATCTCAGGAGCTCAAAGGGCATAGCAAGCTGCAAAGGAGGAAACAACAACAGTTGGGACTTGATGAGCCACTGATTTAGTAGTGACCGTCTGACTAATAGGCTTACAGTGTTTCCCCTACCATTGTATTAGGGGGGCGCCCCGATGCGCGCGCGCACACACAGACACACGTGCGCGCTAACACAGGTGAGCACACCAGCGGACAGAGAGCGTGCTTCGCTAAGTACAGGAAAGAGCCCAAGTGCTGCATTTGTTTGGGTCTTATGGCTCACAGCTCTACGGTTTGGGTCCATTCTCTGCTCTCTCATCATCTTCGTTCACAAAGCATCCTTTTTAAATCATCAGGGCTGTGTAGGAGCCAAAGTAGAAAAAAAAGGTCTATCGATGCCCAAATAACATCTGGATGGGACGGCAATATGTTTTTAGCATGTAGGTTATGGACCGGGGTTCTCCAACTGTTAGTCCCTAGTACGAGTGAACAACATTTGTAAATGGGGATGAAATGTTGCCAATATGACATCGCATCTAAATTCTGTTGCATCTCCAAAGTCACAAGATCTAATGGAATACAGTGTGGCAAGGTCCAGAGAAAACGTCCCTGACCTTGTTGAAATAGCTCGCCCTCCCGATTGGTCCGACCTCATCGGTGTAGTTGAGGAAGCCGATGCTGGCCTCAGTCAAGCCGTAACCCTCTCTGATCTTGATCCCACCGAAGCGTTGGACAAACTCCCTCCAAACATCTGACCTGAGACCACTTCCTGCCGCCAGCCGAACACGGTGAGTCCTCTCCTCTGGAACCTGGAGGCAGGATGAGACGTGGATTAAGAAACAGCATTTCACGTTTTTAAAGGGACAGTCCTACCTCTTGGGAAATATGCTTATGTACGGGCTCTTCCAGAGTAACATGCGAAGATTTATATCACATGAATGTGTGTGTGTCCTGTACAGACATGGACAGACTGGAAGCAATGGGGCAAAGCTATCTACTAATAGAACGCTTTAGATTCCTTGGTGATGGACACACACTACCAAGGCACCAACACTCTCTTCACCCCATGAAGCACAATATTTTCAATTGTTGTGCCAATGTATCAATGGATTGAAAGTTTTTACTACTTCTGATGCTAAACTATGCTATATCTGATGCTCGAGTCAAGTGACACATGTTGGGATAAGAAGAGGGAAAAGAAATAGTCAAATATGGTGAGTAAGACTGGAAAGAAATGGACGGGTGCATAGATGTGTCGGCTGTATGGGAGGCATTTACAATACTGGTATTGGTATCGGAACAACTCTAATTTGGACATATTGAAGCATTTCTTTAACTGAACAAGAACATTACTACGTACAAATTTCACCTTCTTGGACTTTTATTGCGCACGTATGAGATTGAAACTATAACATTAGCAAGGTGTTGTAGTGCTTTTGCAAAAAGCTGCAATTTCTGCAAACCACCAGATGTCACCTGACACTTTTTTTTGGGGGGGGGGGCAATGAACATGTTATTATTTTTGTGTGTGGCACAAATAGGAAGTAAGCCCCCAAAGCTTCATAAGGTTACATCCACCCACCACTAGTGTTCATGGTCCTTTAGCTGCCACCCCACCCAGCCCCTCTACTGATAATGTTGTCAGTCTTACCGCGGGATGGTTGAACAGGTATCGACAGAGCTCTCCTATGTACTGCACCACCGTCACATTGTGTTGCACACAGTCCTTCCAAAACTGACTGGCAGAAAACTTCTTCTTCAACACACACGTTGCACCTGTGATCCAAAGGAGGAGGTAGAGAGAAAATGGCAGGTCAAAAACATTCTACATGACCAACAATGTCAATACAAAGTATTCATAGCTGGAGCTGGAGTGACACATTTCCTCTGCTTTGTTTCAGCCTTTTCTCCCGGTATGTGAGGAAGTGACAATTCCTTATAGGCCAATCAAAAGGATGTTGGTTTCCTCCAGCGCTTGCTCTGGAAACTTACAATGTACTGAATATAAACAACAAATCTTCCAGGAATTGTGTACAAAGTTTGTCCCAAAGTACTGTTCTCACCGAGGTGTATGCAACCTCCGATCCCCAACAGGGACGCGGACATGTGGTAGAGAGGGAGAGTGATGTAGATGACGTCATCGGACGTGGCTCCACACATATGAAGGAAGGCCATGCTGCCAATGGCTTTCATATGACCTACACGGGCGGCCTTAGAGAGACCTGGGAGAGAACGGCAGCAGTCACTGAAGAGACTCGGTGGAGTCATCACGAACATATTCAAAGCGCGAACTGCATTTTATACCCGTTTCTTTTTAATCAGTGTACGGCCAAACTGTTTCAGTCTGGACCACCTGACCAATGTTCTCCACTACATGTTGTTGTTGCACGAGGCCAAATGACTCAAGTTGAGCTAAAAATGCATAGATCTCACTTTTACTGATGAGTCAGCCTCTACAGTCAAGTCAATTTACAGTTTTTCATTGTATTTGTTAATATTTAGTAATTATTTCAGTATTGTTGGTAATTGATTCAAGACTGTAGAATATATTGATCCCACAGGTTGTAGAGATGTCACAATTTGAATGAAATATATATATTTACAGTATATATGCACATTTTGATAGTATAAAAAGTTTAAAATATATTGTGTGTATATATATATATATAGATACATATACTATGCATATTACATGATCTTCCTCATCTGCTGCTTCATCTTACAGGTTATTTGAACAAGTATAATGTTAATACAATATAATATCATGAATACTCATGATCACGTGATGCTATTGTTTCAGGTCCAAGCAGCACGTCCTCCATTGTTTTTTTATAATTAGAACGTCTCTACGAGTGCAGTCAGTGCAGTTAAAGCTGTGACGATATTTCTTTATCTTATGACGATTTATTGACATGACCTCAAATATGTTTACATTGTCGACTTACCGTACGATATATGGACATGACCGTGAACATTTATACGTTATCGTCCGGCGATATATGGGACGGAGCCCAAGACTGTATTTTAATAATGTCTTTTGCTGTGTGCTTATTTTCATATTCTTCACATTCAAATTCCAATGTCTTATATATCAATAGTTTTATAAGTTATAGATAAGTTATATTATCAATATCAGTGGTTTTAAATGGTCTTAAAATGACAATAATATTGTTAATGGAAATTAATTCTGGGACAATATATCGTTATGGTGACAGGCCTATGTGCAGTGTTATTGAATGTTAATGAATATGTAATAACTGAAGAAAACAACACTCGTGCAGTACCTGTGGTGCCTGAAGTAAAAATGAACAGGAAGTTTGACATGATGTCGACTTTGGGAAGATCACTGAGGTTTTCTCCAGACATGTGTTCCACCTTATCTAGTAAAGTGATAAACTCCTCAGAAGGTGACGTGTGATCCACCACCCACAGGGCCATGTGGTCCTTCTTCAGATCAGGCAACACCTCCTCCACCAAACGCACCAAATCTGGAGGAAACAGACACAACGAGGTCTCACTGTTATAGATCACAACCAAAGCCAGTGAACAAACGAGCACATGCAGAGCGGTTCAGAGCTAGTTCGTGGTGTTGTATTGGACTGAATTAGTTTGTCCTCCCCTACACACAGATGTGATCACGCGTGTGAGGTCGGGGTCAACATAACACCTTCCACGATCATTTACAGACCGTGACACAGAAAGAAGTGAGGTACAAAGTGAACATAATCGTCGTATTCAGGGCTTCAAGACATTCAAACACATGGGGGTGTTTATTGACGGAGAAGTCGGTACTTCGCTCTCTCCCTGTCAACTATCAGCACGACTGATAGCATTTCTCATGTGGGGAAACTTCCATAGGGGGGCCTAACATGAAATATGTCAACCTTTACTGGACAATAAAGGACAGATAGCAATGTTACGACAGGGGCTTTCTCCAGTTAACCCACTGATGCTGCTGGCATCATCCCATTCATTTCATCCATTCATCGTTTCTATTAGGAAGGGAACACTGGAGAATATGAGAGCTACAAGCTCATGTAATTCACATAAAACAACTTTAGTCTAATTATTACGTTACGGCAAAATGGGTTTGATCCAATTAGTTTTCTGTTGACGGACTAATCAATTTATTAAATTAAAGTATCCAAAAGTTACAATTTGCTCCGCCTCAATCTCTCTCTCTCTCTTTGCCGAACACAAACTTTCATGCGACTCTTGCAGTATAACCAGAGTCTCATTGATCCAGTCGTATGCTCACTATTTTAAAGGAGAAGTGTGATTTCTTTGAATCCTAGAGACGCCCCTGTCTGATGGAAGGAGTCAACATAATGGTGTTCGCTTTACTTTTCCCGTTCTACTGACATGCTGTGAATGCAACCAAAGGGCCAATGGTAAATACTTGTTATAAATTAACGTTCAACTGTGGAAGGTATATGGAAGTAATCTTTGTTGTGTATTTGTACACTGTGCTGCTCAAATTCTGGGAACCTTAAGTGGACCGTGGAAGTCTTTGTCCGGCCCTGCTAGTAGAGCCATGTGTGGGTTTAACGTCCTGTGTGTGTGTGTGTGTGTGTGTGTGTGTGTGCAAAATACTTCCATGTCTGTGGGGAGTGGCTATAGAAAACTGTGTCCGTGATTATTTGACCCCCCCCCCATAATGAGACATGATGGACTCGGACTCGAGCTTCCTAATCACAGCCCAGAGGGTCGATCGTTTACGTGACGGGGAAACGTGCAATACCTGCGCCGACAACGAGCGTCCTGGCCCCGCAGCTGTGGAAGCAGTGAAGCAGAGACTTGGCTTTAATGTTCACGTTGAGGAAGGCCACTTCGCAGCCCAGTTTGCACAGCCCCAACCACGCGCAGATAAAGTCCGGCTCGTTGGACATCAGCAGAGCAACAATGTCCCCTTGTTTCAGAGAGCCCTCCGTCCTGAACGCGTTTGCGAACCGGTTACTTCTCCTGTCCACATCCCGGTACGTCAGGGTCTGGTTTTCGAAGACGATGAAGGGTTTGTTCGGGTTCTTCGTCACCTGGTGGAGGAAACAGTCGAGGTACGTGACGATCCCTTGCTGCATACGAGCCCGCAGCGTCTTGCCGTAGCTCCGAAGTTTCAAGTAATAAATCAAATCCGCCCAGAAGAAGGGATAAGTCCTCCTCTGGTAGAGGACGAGAGTCAGCAGTCCTGCGAGGACGCTGCTCAACACCACCGTGATCATCGTAACAGCCCGCGTCCACACAACACCGACACGTTAGAGGAACCTGCGGTCACGCTGGTGGCCCACTCATTATGCATTCCACAGTAGTAGACAGCCAATGAGCACTGCAGCCTCGCGCTCCCACAGAGTGGCCCCGCCCCCGCGTTGTTTACTGTGAGACCGTGCTTCATTATAAAGCTCTTTATTCATAGACTGACATACATAATGCAACAAGTATCAACTTGTGTGTAAACTGTCCAGATCATGTGATCCATCAGTAAAGGGTTTCTTGTAGACTCAAAGTTGTGTCAGATGCTGATGGAGCTCTCAGGTCAGAGGTCATCCTGGCGGGTCTTCTCCTCTGATGGTTTCTCATACTGAGGAGAGTCTGCTGGGTTCAGGAACACCTCATCGACTCAGTCAAGTGATCAGGACTGTGGATTTGAGGAATTGCATTTGCTATCATCTCTGCCTTCTCCTCGTCAGACGCTGCTGCTTCCTCCCCAGTCTTCAGACCTGGATCCTGCCATTCCCCTCTGATTCCTCTAAAGCTCTTAATCATGTTCCAAGCATCTCCCGCAGCTCTTTATCCACCAATTGAACCACAAAAGGTCTGCCAGCTTTGCTGTTTTCAATTTTGTATGATTTTCCTATCCTTAGCTTGTGTTTGATTATATTTAATTGAATTGCGGAATGTAGGACGTCTTCATAATATCCTGAGAGCTTTATTCCTTTCTTTCACTACTTTGGTTAGCCGCTTCAAGTAATGTGGTATTCATTTTTAAATGTTGTATCAATCTCCTCAATATCTTTTGTGCGTTATTAATAACAGTATCAAAACTCCAAATGTCAAAATAAAGTGCTCACAAATTCCACAAGACGCCAAATAATTTCATCATATTATGTCAATTTATTGTAAAGCATTTGCACAAATAGCACTATAATGAAAAATAAAAATCCCCCAAAACATAACAAAACAGAATCCATCGTGGTTGTGGCTAAATCCTTGTCACCTTGTTGGGGAACAAGTGTGCATTGGCAGCTTGTGTGTAAATGATTCTCCTTCTAGAGCTTAACGAGTAAAGAGTAAAGAAACAAATCAATTTGATGTATTTGTTAATCTTGGGTAAATCTCAAGCATTCCTTTCAGAGCAATCACTTTAGTGGTCATTTTAATACACAATCATCTCTACACAAGGAAGTATTTCAGTATTTCATCTGTAGAGGATAAGAGTCAGTGCTAAACCAAAAGCCACATTTGTTCCGGTTTTTATTTCGGACATCGCTGGGTGATGTGAATATTTTTACAGAACTGATCAAACTATGTACAATATATTACAAACATTTCAACAGCTTAAGACTGTTTGCTATTCAGGCAATTCAAAATACAGGAAACGCAGAGAAAGAAACAATCGTTCAAAAGAAACCATTTCCTGTCAATATATGTCAATGCTCATTACAGATTAATAATGTGAACTGGTCCTGTTGCTATTATCCTTTCAAAAAGCCAAAGTCCAGCTTAAGCTTGCATTTCATTAGAGCATTTCATAAGTAATTGAGATCAGCAACTGTGTTTAGTCTTATTGTTCAGTGGACTGGGTTCATTTGGTGGTGTGAAGATGTTTACTGAAGTGGTACTATGAGACAAGATGAGGAGGGAATGATTTGGGGACTAGTCCTTGGAAGTAAATGTGGGCTCTGCTCAGGTGGCGATACAAAGTTCCAGGTACTTTCAGTCAGTGATGTAAGGTAGTTAACATGTTTTTAACACAAAAAACATAAAGAAACTCTATTTGAAGTGTAGCCACTGTCAACGGTTTTGTTCGTTGTGGAACTAAATGTAGGCATTGATCAGGAGAGGACACTAAATGCAAGGTTCAGGAACTTCCAGGTGTTATCAAGCCCATGTGTCATAACCACCATGGGTTTACTGTATGGTGTACCAGACATACACAGCCAAACAGTGCAGGGAAACATCTAGATAATAAAACAGGATAAAATGTGCACAGGGGAGCAAAAACAAAAAAAGACAAAGTACTTCAATACACTGGACCCTATTTTGGACCAGCTTGTGTGGGCCCTAGCAGTGCCATGGATTCTTCATCTTCATATAAACGAGAGAGAAAGTCCATATTGAAGCTGTCCATTGTTCATTGTCTGTCCCACATTCAATTACTTCTGTGCTTTACGATTCAGAAGTGTATATCTAAAAACAGTGGATATACAAGAAGAGCCTTGTACGTACCAGGTAAGGGATTGTCAAGGACTTGCAGTAAAAGATAGCCCATTGTTGCCTGTCACGTAATAATGGTGAAGTGGGTCTCACTTTTGCATTTTAGATGCTATCTAACCAAAACATTCCGGTTTGTAAAATGCAGTGGAGACAAAAGGAACAACTGTGTACCAAAGCTCACAAGGTTCTTAAAAGTTCAGGTTAGTCAGTACAGAGCCCGGGCCATGGGTCCCTGCAGTGGGAAAGGGCTTCAAATGCTTCCTGAACAGTACTGGGCTGATCAACTCATTGGTTGTAATCCTACATCTGCTGCCATCTAGTGAAATCTAGTGGCTAGGGAATAACACTCCATTCATGCATAAAATAAGATTCTTCAGGACATCAACACAATGAGCAAACAAACAAAACGTAATGCATTATTTTCAACATTATCAAATTAAACGGGATAAATAACAGAATATAGGAAATTGTGATGAGCATTTTACAGTATATGTGGTACAAGTAACCAATTCATTCAGTGGCAGAGACCGCAGCCTATATTCTGTCAGGCACCATTCTTAAAGTAAACTCAATGTAAATACTGTGCTTGGAAATTTGGGACTCTTATGGATGTTTTTGTTATTTTGATTCTATCTCGATTCGGCCAACATTGTGATCGGATGTTGAAATCCAACTTAGGTAGGCACCCTTGACTAATTGAAGCAATGATGAATACTCTATGCAGGACAGCTACATGCAAGGCAAGGGTCACGGGACAGAGAGAGACAGATGAAGGCTACTGCAGGCGTGTTTAACTAGGCTAACATTACTTATACTGGAAGAAAGTTGGTCCCAGGATTCACACATTGCTCGTTATAGTGGTCCCCCAAAAGTCTCCTACAGCTTGTGCAGGAGACTTGATCAATGTGTAAGTCAGATGACCTCCAGGTGTGGTCTGGCCAATTCAAAACCAATCAGATTGCGATGTGTTTGCAATTTCACCTGCATCAATATATTTTACCTGATACAGATAAGATATCCAAACACCGATCACATGTTAATACAAGGACCCCCTTACACCTTGAACGTTTTGAGGACAGATCGTGATCTGATCGGCCAAACCACCATTGGTGGTGGTCAGGGACGCATTGTGACCACACTGGACACAAGTGTAAATGCAATTGCGTTTTCAATCCACATACAAAAAATGTGAATAGAAAAACGTAATTGCACGCGACTTAGTTGCAGCCATTGGCCAGTTGGCGAGCAGAACTACTACTTGTCAAAATGGATATTCAAGACATTTGTGGATTGAGTCAAGATGAGACCAAGTGTCTGCTTTCAATTTGGTCCAACGAAAGAATAAAAGCAAAACTTGGCAATTCATATCACAATCAAGCCATTTATGAAGCAATGGCTAAGCAGCTGTTGGAGAATGGCTACAACTGGCCATGACTGCAATGCGAATGATTGGAGGATGTTACGTTCAGTTTTCTGAGATGGACAGATTAGGATCTCAATGTGGACACTGGAGACACACATTAATACCAGGTGTAAATGTAATCAGATCACATCATATCTAGGTACAATCTCGATATGAGACATTTTAATGCAAGGTGGAAAGGGGGGTAAGGATCTCACTGAACGTGAGGCCTAAGGAGAGTTTATCAGCTGTCCTGATGTAATACTACCCACACCTTTGGTGGTTATTTTAAATGAACTGCAATGGCTTAGCAAGACGGATAAATCAATCAACAGGACAAATAATGAATATGTATTGTACACTGAGTGGTGATAATGGTCACTGAGCATTATGTACGACTAATATGATATTCATAAATTATAGTATTCATGAATTTTTTTTTTTTTTGTTTAAGATTAAATGAAATAACTGTCTTCTATCTACTATATTATCCTGTATGGTGTGTTGATTAACGACAAAAATCTGTAATTGGTGGGAAATGACTTAAAACCAAGTACTGTTACAATGAGAAGAGGCTCAGCTCAGAACCTCTTGGATAAAACAATTAGAGAGCTTTGAACTACGCTGATTAAAATAGCATTTAAATAGAACTTGTACCTTTGGTTAGCTAATCCAACATTGACTATTCCAACATGAAAAACATTGTCAGCAGCATGACAACTATTCTTCTTCATGAAAAAAAACCCATTTACATACATCCAATCTTTGATATAATTGCAAATATGCCATCACATTATCCATTTTCTAATACTGTTGTTACAAAAATAGAGATTTGATTGGTATTGAATGTTATATGCAAACAATATAAAGGCTTCAGTATACTTGAAACATATCTGGAACCACCTTGTCTGGCTGCGTCCGACAATTTTCGGAATAATTCAACAATCACGCCCTATTTTAAGCAGGGAGGTGTAACCAGGTGTGCAGAGGTATATAAAGGTCACTTTTTAAGGGTGTAACCAAGTGCAACACCACAAATGCTTCGCCGCCATTTGAATGTGTGGTATCGCCATTTGTATGATGTGTCGCATTGAGACAACAAGACACTCAAAAGACACTGAGTTCTCTGTAGATAGATCGGTGAGGCAGTCAGAGGGAGGCTGTGACAGCAGGCTGTTTTAGTCCGCCTTTATGTGTGGTCATTTGGAACAGGTAGGTTTTGCCGTGAGCAGTGGTCACACTTCATATGAACAGCTTCGTTCAAAGTATACTTACAGACTGTACCTCCCAGGCATGTGGAATGGCCTACGAAGACTTCATCGCAGTACACAAATGGCTGTAAAGAATAACAGCTATACCTCAAAACTAACCTCAGAACTCTACATACCCACGTTGTTCAGGATGAAGCCATGATACATAATTACAACGATAGTGTCAAAGTATAACAGCAAGAAAACAAGTGAAAGCATGTTGTGGGTATAAAGTGGAACAGCCAGTGCCGAAGCTGCAGACTTTAGGTGAGACCTGGTCTCTGTACTGAGTCTCTGTGGCATCATTTACTGTCCAGCTCCTTGTGCTCTGGGGATGGACTCTCTCTGGCTGGCAGGAGGTCGTAGTGACAGGTGATGTGACTGTTTTTTGGTAGATCGTATGGATCTTGACCAAACTGTACGTCGCCATTGCTGTCTCCAGTCAGCTGGATGGTACTTACAGGCTCTGAAATCAAAGACAGGAAGAATAAAGTACAGACCGACATTTTGAAAGATTCTGTAGCACTAAACTCGTCTGAGTTTAAGTTGAGGTGAATCAACTTACACGTACGAACACTTCAATAACCCTTATTTAAATATAGGTCCCAAAAGTTGTAAAATGCACTAATAGCTGAATCCAGAATTATTTTCCTTCCTTCATGTTAATGAGCCCGAGACCGAAGTTGGAGGCGGGGCTAAAAGGAACCGCTAGTGGGCCCATGGATGCGGAAGATTGCTTAAATAATTCAGTAATTTTATACTCAGAAGTTGAACTTTTTTCGCTTCATACGCTGAGAAATTTTCACAGGAATGAACGGGAACCCGCCTTCAACGCTGTATCCAGTTCTCTTTATACATCCATGGTAAACACAGATGTGGATTCAGATTTTGCAACCTGGAAATGAATTAAAATGAGGTTTCAGGAGTTCTTCCTTATCTGATTCGAGAATCTTAGGACAGAGGGTGTTGTAGACTATAGATTGTGAAGCCCCTTGAGGCAAATTTGTGATTCAAGGCATTGAACTAAATAAATAACGTTGACTTGACTACTATGTAATGTTACGCACCATCCACCATGAAACATTCCTTGTATGTGCAACATACTCTGGTATGTCTGATGTAGTTAATGCAATTGAAGCATACATAAAGCACAATGACAACAACACATGTAAACACGAGCTACTCACCAACTTCATAGACATTGCGGTTGTTGGTGGGGCTGTTGTTGCTGATCTCAGCGTATGGTGAATCCCGTCTGGCCGGTGACTTCATTTCTACGTAACCACACTCCGTGTTTTTGGCTGTCAGCGGGGGAGGGTCCTTTATCGTAGCATATGGGTTTTCAGAGCTGTTGATGGAGCAGGAGCTGGTATGATAGTGTGTGCCCTTCAGATCTGGATGACATAGACAAAGGAGCCAGTGAGATGTGAATTCCAGCAGTAGTAGTTTCTATGTATGTAATGTGTATGTACAGGACCTACCTCGTAAAGATTTCCCCATGTATCTCCTGTCAACTCCGTAGGCTCCTGGAATGAGGAAAAATAGAAATGAGAAAGGTCAGTGAATGGTGGAAGCAAAAGTTATGTGAAAGACTATTATGGCAAGATTAGGCTGGGATTTTCTAAAGAACGTGTTCCTCAGATCGATTAAGAACTGTATGTTCTCGATTAAGAACATAACTAAACATCTCCATACATAATGGTAGTGGCTTATGAAAAATAGTCTTTTAGGATTAAACATCAGGTGGATAGATATAGTGTGAAGTGGAACAGATACCCCGGTCACATAAAAGACAGGAATAAGAGCCTCCAGAGAAATGGGTCATCTGTTAAAACAGAAATATAAGTGCTCGGCTGCAAACCGCCCCAGTGTATGCTGAAAATCACGAACCACATCATCTGCAAAGAGCAGAGACGAAATTATGAGGTCCACAAACCAGTTTTGCTGCGCCTTGAAATCCTGTCCATGAAATCACATACATGATTGGTTGCAGTGTTAAAACCCTGATGGAGGACAACACGCACTAGAAACGTGATGGACTTTATGTTGGGTATAGGGACAAAGCTCTCACTTTGGTCATAGAAGGACCGAATGGCTCGTAGCTCCGACCCCGGTACACTGTACTCCCGCAGTACCCACACGAGACTTCGGTCACGGTCATAAGCCTTGTCCAAGTCCACAAAACACATGTACACTGGATTGGCACACTGACCTGCAACGGTAAAGAGCTGGTCCACTGTTCAACTACCAGGACAGAATCCACATTGCTCCTCCTGGATCCCCCTTCAGCTTGACGGCCTCCTTCATCGCTGGTGTCCACCAGCGGGTTCTTACGTTGCTGCCACGATAAGCACTAATGACCTTCCGACCACAGCTCCTAGCAGCTGTTTCCACAATGGCGAATATGAACATAGCCCACTCGGATTCCATGTCCCCAGTCTCCCCCAGTATGGACTTCTGGAGGTGGGAGTTGAAGACAGGGTTCTCAGCCAGACATTCTCAGTCCATCTTTGCTACATGCCTGGGTTTACCAAGTCTGTCACCACCAGGTGGTGATCAGTTGACAGCTCTGTTCCTCTCTCCACATAAGTGTTCCAAGACATGCAGCTGCAGATCTGATGATACGACCATAAAGTCGATCATAAATCTTTGGCCTAGGGTGTTCTGGTACCAAGTACACCGTCCTATGCTTGCACATGGTGTTTGTTAGGACCAATCCAGGATTAGGGCAAAAGTCCAACAACAAAGCATCACTTTGGTTCAGATCAGGCCGTTCCTCCCAATCACCATTCATTGTTACCCACGAGAGTGCTGAAGCCCCCTGAAAGAACTATAGAGTCCCCAGTCCTCATTTCCAGAACGCCAACCACAGATTCCAGTGGTCAGAGACATCCTCACAACAACTAGCACTTGCATAGAGGCAACCCTCTCATTGCACGTGGAAAGCTCCAACACAGCGGCGCTCGGTCGGGGTTTGTGAGTATTCCCACACCTGCCCGGCATCTCTCACCCTGGCAACTCAGGAAAAGGATAGAGTCCGGTCCCTCTCCAGGTGTTTGGTCCCAGAACCAGTATTATGCATGGAGGTGCTCTCAAATCTATCTATAGTTGGTACCGCTCCCACACCGGCTCCGGTTCCTTCCCTGCCAGACAGGTGACATTCCATGTCCCTAGAGCCAGTCTGTCCCAACCTTTACCTGCCACCCAGCTCACATTGCACACAACCCCCTGCTTTCCCTTTTCAGGGCAAATTGCATACAAACCTCTCCACCACGTTACCAATGTATAAGAATTCCATTAACTTCACTTTAATGTATTCTATGTCTCACCCAGTTCATTGAAGCAGTCTTCTTGTTTCCAGTCTGCAGGCAGTGTGCTGTTGTGCTCAGCTAGGGGAGCCCTTTTTCTCTGATCTACATTCTTCAGGTTCACAAACAGCTGGCCGCTCTTGGCCTGAAAAATGAAAGTGAAAAGGATAAACATCAGTTGGAATATATATAATTATAAAAAAATAATAAATAGAAACATTTCTCATGGCATTCTTACTTTGCCATCTCTTTGACCCTCTATATAGACTCAAAGTACACTTCCATACCTTTCCAAATGGACCATTGTTAACATGTGGAGAGCTGGTGCACTGAGTCAGAGTATGGTAGCTGGGGTTGGTAAAATAGCTGCTGGGGTGGGCCTCGCATGCTGGTGGGTGAGCATCTGAAAAATGAGATAGTGACAAGAAACCAGGAAGTTTGTCAGTGCTTTCAGAGCATGAAACCCAATATTATAAGCATCTCAATCTCAACAATCAAGTGTTCATTGGGTTTGCTTAATAGCAGTCCTCTTCATCCTCATGTGTGTGTACAAGTGCACTAGAACATTGGGCCTCATGCAGGAAGTGATACAAATACTAATTTCCTCTTACTTTTATTTGCATCCATGATTTGTTCTTATTTTGTTAGTACCCTTTGATTTCTGAGATTCAACAATGTGATCTTATTTTGGCACTTGTTTTTGAGTGGTCAAGAGAAAAAAAGATCTTGTCTTCAGTTCACAAATTGTTTGTCCATGGCAAGGACACAACTTTTAAATTTGATGAACAATCCCCTTTTTCCTGTAAAATCAATTAATTCATCTTTCCAGCACTGTGGGAAGCGATTAAGCCCCAGTTCCACCGAAAGCCGGATGTCCCCGGATGTCCCCGGTGATCCGCGGTGATCCGGGAAGGAAATCGTCCCGGATGACAACACATTTGACATGTTTCCCGGCTCTACTACGGTCCTACTACGGATCACCCCTGTTCAAGCCTGGTTCATCCCGGATGGCTACGGTCTATCCCGGATGGCCACGGTTTGACCACGGTTCAACTACAGATACGCCACGGACACGCCCCGGATGAAGCGTCAGGGTATAAATAGTCCTGATTTTCAGAGACAAAATCACTCTTCCGAAAATATTTGAAAGGACAACAACATGCCGAAAATGAAACCCATCCGGGGTGCTCCGGGGTGTCAACTAGCTCTCGTTTCATCCCGGATTAACACGTTTATGCTACGGTTCATCCCGGTCTTACTACGGTTCATCCCGGTCCTACTACGTTTCTTTCCGGATGCGCTACGATCAACGCCGCCCCCCTCTCCATTCCCGGATGTCCCCGGATCACCCCGGATGTTAGTTGTACGTCCGACGAGCCGCTCGTCTTCCCGGATACGCCACGGACGGCCGCGGATGGCCACGGTTCATCACGGATGGCCACGGTTTTACTACAGTTCATCACGGAACATCCCGGACTGACTACGGTTTCACTACGATTCCACTCCCGGATGACCCCGGATGACCCCGGATCTGATCCGTAGTGTATCCGGGGACATCCGGCTTTCGGTGGAACTGGGGCTTTAGCAGCCCCAGTTAAGTGCTGTTATAGAAGCAATACAACATTCAAGGAAACAACTGATGACCCAATACCTGGAAAGACCAACCTAACATGCCTTGCAGTTTGAAGCCGGTCAACCTATAATGTACCTGCAATGGTGTAATCAGCAGTGACCCTCATAGCAGGAGTGTAGGTCACAGCTGGCATGGTAGGCTCTTTTCCCTTTTGCTTCTTCCTGTAGATGATGAAAAGGAGGAGGAGGAAAAGCACCAGTAGCACCAGGACAATGATTCCTGCGATGGCTCCGATCTGGTAGGTGTCCACGTGCATGGCTGCACTGGTCAAACTGTTGAGGCTGCCCACCACTACACCGGCTGCAGACAGGAGGATGAGGACATGTAGAACCAGAGTTAGTCTGTTCGAAATGAACATTAGTCCATTTTCTTTTAAATAAAACTTGACAAAGTAGTTCTTCAATCAAACGGCGGTGACTCTCAATAATTAGACAACCGAGGTGATTTGATTAGAGTAACAGGTCTGAGGACTGACTACAGACAACAGGATGGAACACACCTTGGTCACAGCGAGCTCCCTTCCAGCCTGGGTTGCAGTAGCATGTACCAGTCATGTGATCACATGTGGAGTTATTTAGACAGTCACACACCTGACGGCAGCCATAACCATACGAACCATGAGGACATCCTGGAAATAGGAAAAAAAAGGAATAATTTAATTCAACTTTAGTAAACTATTATCATATGTTATTGTATATATATATATATATATATATATATGTAAAGTATAAGCACTAAGAGGAGCTGAGAAAAAGAAGAAACACAGACAGGATTAAGACAGCGCGACATACTTTGTTCGCAGTGTCGTCCCATGAAGCCGGTGCGACAGGTGCACTGTCCAGAGATGTGTTCACAGTCAGCTCCATTCCTACACTGGCAGGTCAGAGAACAGTCCTTCCCATAGAAACCTAATGGACAACCTGTAAGGGCGCAATCATACATCACATGAATGACCTTAAAATGCTCTATTTCCAAGATGAACAGCAAATGCTAAGTGACATAAATGTCTCAAAAGGGACTTTTTCTAAACAATAATAATACTGTTTAGTTTGATCATACAGAAGTTATTTACTATATGTGATGAATGTCACACTTGTGTGTGTATCTGTTACTGACGTTGTGTGCAGTAGAGGCCGGTCCATCCTGGGGTGCACTTGCATTCTCCATCATAAGCGCTGCAGTAGGCTCCGTTGTGACAGTTACATGTGTGGATGCAGTTGGGTCCCCACTGACCAGGAGGACAGGCTGCAGCACAGTGATGGCAAAATGTAAGTGCATATCATCTTTATTCATATACCACCGTGTCTCTTATTGATCATTGTATTGAGTGAACCCACGCTGGGAGCAGTCGCTGCCGATCCATCCTGGATAACACTGACAGGAGCCATCGATGGGGTTACAGGTGCCGTTGTTGGTGCAACTGCAGCGCCAGGCACAGTTCTTCCCAAAGTGACCACTTGGACACACTAAACACAAGACAAGTGTTCATTATTCATGTGCTTACTTTTTAAGTATCACTGCCATGCATCTGACGGACGGACGGACTGACGGACATCAAACATGGTTCAAACATTTACAGTGTATAATCATAGACTGTGTATAAGAAATGGAAGTAGTCAATGTGATGTCACCAAATGGTTTGTACAACCGAGTGGTGAACAACTAATTTGTAGGCGACCAAAACGTTAACTTTTTAACAAATAAACTTTCATGAACTGAAAACACGCCCTAAAGCATACCCTCATGATGTCATGATGACAAAGGTATATTCATATATATATATTCATGCAGGAAGCTGTGACCGGTATCAGTCTTTGAAATCCCACATAGGTTGAGCCCAGAAGCTTTTGTAACACGGTAGCGTTGTAATAGTGTGCTGCAGGGTGGACTCACCCTCGTTGCACAGCGCCCCTTTGAAGCCTGGTAGACAGTCACACTGTCCTGAGACATGGTGACACGGTCCGCTGCTGTGGGCACACTGTGGACAGGTCTGACTGCAGCGGTGACCAAAGTAACCTGGAGAGCAGACTGTGGGCAAACCAGGGGAAACACGAAGATGAGTTAATTTAATCTGCATATAGTGTCGGCCAAATCGTTATCTCTGAAAGAAGGATCATGCGATCGGTCAGGTGTGTGCATCCCCGAGTAAGTGTGCACCTCTGTGTTTGTCCTCGGCTAGTCTCGCATTCTGCTGCAGCAAACTGCACAATATTATCGGTGCCCAGCTATGGCTGCATGCTCAAGGACCTCTTATATTTTATTGCCTGTTTTATACTGCAATTGACTGCCTGATGACTCCTCCCTCACTACTCTCAACCAGCCCCCAGCCGGAAGGGGCCACTAGTGATATAACAGCTGAGTGCACCCCCAATCTCCCATCTGCTACTCTGCACCCATAGGATGATAACGGTTTGCTGTGTACAGTACAGTTTGGCTAACAGCTAACAAAACAACCAGTACACACTCTGCTGTACCTTACAGCAACAAGGTTGACAAGGTTGTATGAAGTGTATTATGAGAAGGTTGTATGAAGTGTAATATATGACTTTGGGCCAATTGCTTGCATACATCGCTGCTTGTTTTTGAGTTTGAATGAAGTGTGTATTATGACACCTTACAGCCTATTGGTGTCTAGACCCACAATTAGCCAATGAACGTGGATGAGAGGTCCTAAAAGTTCTATGGAATAAATCATAGCAATACTCATACAAACCAAAGATCCATCTCCATCACTAATGATGACTCGAAAGAAGTTTTAAGTTGTGAAAATGTTTTGCATGTGAGGGTTGTGTTACTTCTTCTTTTTCAAAAAAGCATTAACTTTAAAAGAGTTTGACCAAAGTCACCAAAGTAAAGGGCAACATTTATTTGCTGCATATGACGCGTGTCCAAACCCCCGCACCCATCCAGACTACGTCCAGCTGTGGACGTTTTTTATATAGTAATACTAACGGGAGAACTTTCAAGAGTCGCAAACTTGTCAGTTATCTGGTGAAGATTTGAAGATCCTGTTCTTTGCCAAGTTTTGGAGATTTTGCAAAATTAATTGTGGATTTATTGCTGAAGAAGTCTGGGAGAGGAGAGACTGAACACGGAGACATCACTACAATGAAACACGAGCATTCACAGGACAAGATTATCTAAAGCCCTTTATTTGTAGGTCAAACTGAGAGTGAAATGTCACTAACAATCCCTCATTGCACGGGCAAAGTGTGTGAACTACAACAAGTACAGTGCTTTACGTCAAAGTTGAAACAGGAAGTGGGTGTTTAAACTGTGATGGGTGTTTGGGTAGTCATTTTACATTTCAACTTCTCTTCCAAACTCTTTTGACCAAACTGTCTGATCATCCTACTCATGTTTCTGATTTATTTGTAGCGATGTCACCACGTTCCCAGATCTCGGCTTTTAACGTGTAGAGTACAATGTTATTATTTCTACTAGGATTGATGGACAAAACTATGAAAAAAAGACAGAATATGAAATAAACTCCATTATCCTTTAAGTCAAGCGTCAGCTGTGTGATGATCTTGCAGTTGAAGTGGTAGGACTTACTCCGTTGACAGGTGGTGCCTCTGTATCCTGGAGCGCACTCGCAGGTCCCTTCATCTGGAGAGCAGGATGCTCCGTTCTTGCAGTTACAGGGTAGGGAGCAGTTTGGGCCCCAGCGGCCCTGTGCGCACACACTGTCACAGTGGATACCTACTCGCACACAAATGCAAATACCTTTCAGTGTATTGTGTACAGAATGCATGCAAAAGTGTAAACTGAGTACTGACCCTAACCTTAACCTAAAATGAACACAGTCTGAACCCTCAAAAAGGCCTTTGAAGAAATGAGGATGTAATCGCTTTCCGAAAATGTCCGCACTTTGTTGGTTGAAAAAGTGTACGGTCCTCACTATGTAGTAAGTACAAGAATACATACACATACACACACTTTATCACCAAAGATCAGCACCGTAGAGTGCAGGAAGTTGGTCATATTTTTGGTGTACTGTGGTGAACTGTAAACATAAACATATTCAAACAGACTATGAGAACATTGATACTGTATTAGGCCCTTACCAGTCCATCCGGCCAGACAACGGCAGTGACCAGTAGAGTGGTGACATCCATCAGCATGACTGCAGTCACAACGTTCCTTACAGTCCAGACCATACGTGCCATCCTGAGGTGGAAGAACAATAACCATCACAGGTCCATTCACGTTTAGACTTGAATGAAACTCTTTATGGTTTTAAATCCTATTTTACTTCCACAGCTTCCTGTGTTCTTACTGTACAGGGCAGTTCATATTCTTAAAATATCCATATTCTTTTGGAAAAGTGCAGTCCCCTACATGCCAAATGCCCTATTTCACAGCTGTTGGCAGCTGCACGACTACAATTATTCACGGAAGTTTAATTGATTATTTTCCGCACCCGCATCCCATGAAGACCCGCCCTACCCTCTTTGCAGAATTTGTGAGGTTTATTGCTAATGAGCAAGATTGGTGGAGGGTTGGCAGGGTAAATGATTTCAACTCAGAAGTCAAGATGGCAGCCTCTCTAGTATAGTGCTCTCCTTTATAATTACAATGTCCTTGATTATGGGAAGATTTAGAGTAATAATTAAACTTGATGTTAATCTTAATGTTGCTAAGGCTTTTGAAAATATCAATACTATCAATAGCTGTAATTTGTAGTGTTGAAACCAGTAGAAAAGTGAATTTCAGTGGACTCTAGAGCTGAGATTTCCTCTTTCACACTTATTAATATTGATCACATTCAAAATCTCTGGTAGCATCCATGTCCTCTCACCTGGCAGTGGCGTTCACACCTCTCTCCTCTCCAGCCTGGAGCACAGGTACAATGACCGTCCAGGGCGTTGCACGCTCCTCCGTTCCCACACATACAGGTGAGGTTACAGCCCAGACCCCAGGTACCACTGGGGCAGTTGATGGAGCAGTCCACCCCATGCCACCCTGATGAAACAATGTCAGTGAGATTTAAACACACCCTTAACTTCAGTAACAGTAACAGTAGCAAGCATCACAGCCATTCAGTGTACCATGAGGATTAGAATACACAGAAAACAGTTTCCCTGAAAGAACGCCGAAAGCTAAAGTCATCAAGCTCTGATTTAAAGAAGTAGACTTCAACCAAAAGGTTGGTTTGAAAAGAGTCATTGTGTTTCATCATGGAGTCATTCCAGTCATTACGAGGGAGTCATTCAGGAACACAGAGAGAATCCACAGAGTGGTGTGGTACCCTAAAGGCTGTAATAGTAGATCATTCTCAGACTTTTAACAATTTTAGTTTAAAAAAAATCCCGCAGCATGAAATATCTTTTCATATTATTGACATAATTACATACAAATACATTGCACAATTACATTTTCAATATGTTTTTTCTATGCTCCCCTCTCACCTGGTTTACAGGAGCAGGATCCGTCCACAGGTGAACACTGAGCTCTGTTCTTACAGTTGCAGCTGGAAGAGCAGTCCACTCCATGTGTCCCTGCTGGGCAGGGGGCTGTACAGTTGGGACCCTGAGAGGGTCGACACAGAAGATGAATAGTCATATCACACATCCTCTAAACGCACAGCTCCGTAGCACTGAAGAAACATGATCAGTTGCTGTATTTGACTAAGTTCCACCCACAAGTTCCACATTTCTTTTTCTTGTCTAGTCGTCACATAATTGGACACCTTTTGTGACATCAGATGTGTTTAGCAGATGTGTGACACATCTGCAGAGCTTCTATATGTGCAGCAGAGCTGTACGGCGAGGTACTGTGTGCTTGTTCATATCAATTAACCGTTGAACCTCATTCTGTTATTAAAAGCAATATCAAGAGCGTGCATCAAGCAGCCAGGATGAGACATCTGTTTTTGTCACAATTCACGTTGAAGACTTTTGCTGTGAGAAATATGCTGGTTTTCCCCGGCAGTAATGTCTCCACGACAAGCACTACTGTGATGGCTATAAAAGTGCTTTAAGCAGATACAGTAAAACGATGAGGACTTGTCTGCTAGGCCTGAGTTCAGAACAACACACTTGGAAATGGTTGTGGTTGTGTGTGGTGTGTACATCTGAACATCTGCTCAAGAGGTTCGATGAGATTGTTTCAATCAAATTAAATGACCGGATAGTTAAAATAATCGTTAAACATTTTGAGAAATAGGCTTATTTGCTCTCCTTCCATCTGTCTGTGTGTCAAGCTTAGCATTAAGACTGGAGGCTCTGCCCAAAGTGAACACACCAACACCTCTAAAGCTCACTGACTGATACATTGTATCTGCTGCATTTATTCCATAACTACAAAGAAAAAACAACTATTTGTAGTTTTAGTGGGAGGTTCGTGTTAAATTTCCTGGAAAACAACAGCCAGATGAAGTGTCTGGATACCTTCTTAGAGTCTTCACATTACAGTGTGGGGGGTATTATCATATCTACAGAGTGTGACTCCCCCTAAAATGACAAACTTGTATGTTTTTAGCTTTAGGGATGTATTGTTGAACTTTGGACTAGTTGTTTCCCCCCCTGCCTCCAGTCTTTACGCTTAGATATCTGCCAGCCTGCCAGATATCTAACCCTTTAAGACAGGACACAGGAACATACACTACATGTTTAGCATGTGCTCCATGCCCCAGTATGCAATGTAAGCAGTGTCTTGTAAGCTCATCTGGACTGGGCACACACTGGTGTATGACACCACATTTTATGAATTAATTAATTTATGCTAGAAAACCATGAAAGAAAATAGGATTAAAGGACAACAGCGTTTGCTGATCTTGCGATAGTTCTTCCTGCTGCCACTCGATGTCACTAAAGAGCTGCATTCTCACTGATAGCACATTTGAGGTGTACTGGGTGAGCACATGGAGCCATGCACTGCACAACTGACATGTTCAGTGTTAGTGAAGATGTTCAGTTCCTAAAGTAGGCTATTAGTGTCTTCTGGCCTTGGGTTGCTGGCAAAGACTTGCCTCAAGGGCTGTGAGCCAGAAGACGTGCCCACAACCACACGCCTCATCACACATATACTGTATAAGCCTCATGAATTAACATGATAGGTGACCTAAAGCACATTGTGACATGACAGAAGTGGGTTTTTACCGTGAAGCCGGGAGCGCAGATGCACTCTCCGGTCACACTGTGGCAGTCGGCACCGTTCTGGCACTGGCACACCTGCCGGCAGGACTCTCCGTAAAATCCCGGGGTGCACGTCTCGTTGCAGTACAGGCCTGACCAGCCAGGCTGACACGTACACTCCCCTGACATCGGGTGGCAGCTGGTGAAAAGAGAGGAACATATAGTTGTACTTTTATTCTTGTTTAGTTATTGCTCATACTGTAGGCCTATTATTGCCTGTCAGATTCCTAACTTCCAGTACCTGAATCTTTATCTAAAGAGGGTCTAAAGGGTTGATTGTGCTTGAAACAAATGTGTTTGTACTTGTCAGCACACAAAACAACACGTGCTGTCTTATGCCATCCTGAATCAACAGACAGGTAAACTAAATACCCTGCATTCCAACAGCATTGTAAACAATACAGACTCATACAAACAGATTTCGCCCCGCTTGTAACAGCTAAATTAAACTGTAGTATCTTGGCAACCACTTTAAATCAGTGAGAAATAAATACAATTTAAGTTCAGCATAGTGTCTCTACCACCTGATAATCAGCTCATGAGAGATTCAATGTCTGACCTGGTGCCTCATATGCCGCCTACACACATTTTATGGACTGACAAGCACTGAAACATACTGAGGCCTGAAGGATGGTGATGTTGTTGTTCAGATCATAGGCACTGAACATGCCTATCAGGCTCAGGTCCAGGGGGCCTCACTTTGGGCCCCCTGGACTTCGCCTACAAAATGTCATTAAACGAGACAATGATCAACAAGTTAAAGACTCAAAGTGACCACAAAGAAACATGAAACGACTGCAAAGAGACACACAATGACTACAAAGAGAGTTAAAATCACAACAGAGAGATGCAAAGCAGCATGACGGTGAGTATCTACTTGACACCACAGACTGTATATAAGTAGAGGACGTATTCATCGTGACGTCACCCATTGGTTTGTTGACTGATGTTTTGAAGCCTTAAATTCGGCAATTTTGCCGTCGCCATCTTGGATTACGGCCTTCGCCATGTTGTTTTTTTGGCAACCAATGAATGGAAGTTACCATATTTGGAATGTGGAGGAGTGACAAAGAGACAGCGTATACGTCTCTGGTAGCGTCAGCGGCCTGTCAATCACAGTAAGCCCCGCCCTAAAGCATCCCCTGCTTTATGGTCTGTTTGACTCTAAA
Source organism: Leptoclinus maculatus (assembly GCA_032191485.1). Taxonomy (NCBI): domain Eukaryota; kingdom Metazoa; phylum Chordata; class Actinopteri; order Perciformes; family Stichaeidae; genus Leptoclinus; species Leptoclinus maculatus. The sequence goes on along the minus strand of JAVDOI010000037.1, from coordinate 1,278,823 downwards.
TGGACCATAGTTTACTAAATGAACATCATGCTGTATTGAAGAAGACTTGAAACTAGAGATTGAGACCATAAACTCATGTTTACAATGTTTACTGAGGTAATAAATCAAGAGAGAAGTAGAGTCATTTTCTCATAGACTTCTATAGAACCAGAGGAGTCGCCCCCTGGTGGTCAGTAGAGAGAATGCACGTTTTAAGACACTTCCTCATTGGCTTCATTGCCAGAACCGGAGGTTGCCGCCTGCTTGACACACATGATATAGCTACACATGACAACAAAAAGGAAGACACCAAACCTGAGCTCCCCGCTTTATACGTCGAAATGTCCGGAATCTAAAACGAACCACAATATTTTGTGAAACAATAAGAGAGGCACTATTGTTCCTTAAAAAACTGGAGCAAAAAAACTGTGCAGGTGTAACTGACTCTGATTCTGAAGCACTCTGAAAGTCTCCATGCCAGCAGGGTGGGGATTATCTGCAGTAACACAGGTGGAGCCGGCCTGTGCTAGTCAGTGATTGTGTTTGACTGACAGCTGGCCCACCTGACACAGCACTCCCATTGAGGAGCAGCAGGACAGCTGTTCTCTGCAGACACATGCAGCCCCCAGCTGTGCCGGCCCAACCGATCACTGGCTACTGGCCCACAATGGTCAGCTGTCTCCAGGGTCAACCATCAGAGTGACAAACATACACAGACAACACATGAATACTTCTTCCCGACAACATACAGATTGGAACACTGAGCGTCATGTTTTGGAATATTACATGCAAACTCTGTTTTTCAAGATGTTCAAATTAGAGAACAATAAATTGATCCCGCCTATTATATGCAGGATAAAGTTTGAAGACTATATACTTGCATACCTGCGTGTGTTCTGGGCGTAGCACGGACACTTCCTGTCACACCGGAGGCCGTAGCGTCCTTCAGAACACAGTCGGGCGTCGCACGTCTCCCCTGTGTATCCTGGCTCACACAGACACATCCCGTTGGTGTGGTAGCACTTGCTGTTGTTCTCACAACGACACGTCTTTGCACAGCCGGCACCGTAAGTACCAACCGGACACTCGTCCTGGCACCTGTTCACAGCGAGAGACACAGCGGTGGAGGTGATCAACAACTTGTTCACCCAAGAGAATGAAATGCCTCTCTATGTTGTCACTCTTATTGCAGCGGTTTCTTTTTTAATTATGTAATGGAACATGTTTTGTTCATATGGGACGAATATGCTTTTGGCGTATTGTCCCGCATATTAAGTTGACACATTTTTTTTCTTGACAATGATTTTTTAAGATGGGGAAAAAAAGGGACGTTAAGCATGACTCTCCATTTAGCAATAAGTGCACACAAATGAATTACAACAAACAAAGGAACCCTGCACATTAAATAAACTGTGCAAACATCGTGCATCGGGCATTCTGATTGAAATGAAAGAATTCTGTGTACATTTTTTAGTTTTAAGCAATGTAATACAATATGTCATAGTCATACATGACTCATAACTTGTGCCAGAAAAATAGTAAACAACATACTAAATACTACATGTGCTGTGTTTAATAGACTGCAAACAACTGAGTCACAGCCCACGCACAGTCCCTAGTTCCAGCTCTGCATTTGTCCTTTTTGTATTCAGACTTATCCTCATCCGCTTCACACACACACACACACACACACACACACACACACACACACACACACACACACACACACACACACACACACACACACACACACACACACACACACACACACACACACACACACACACACACACACACACACACACACACACACACACACACACACACACACACACAGTTAGTAGTTTCTAACTGCTGACTGTGTAAATTCAGCAATGAGAATTGATTGGAACTATACAACCTGTAAATATGAACGCCTCTTCACATGTCAGCAATAAAAAACACATGTATTTACACTGCGATTGGCTGATGGATACTCTCATGCAGAGTATGTCAGAGTATGCTATTTTCCTGACACTGGTAATCAATTAAATGAAAAGTTATATAATTTGAACATTAACCCTCTTCTGCTTTTATTGTGAAGGCAGCAACAGCATGTGGTAAAGATTAGACAAAGACATGAGTGGATCAAAGTGTCAGAGTCAAGCATGCTCATCCACCCCCTGAACTCCGTACTAGGAACTGCCTGCTCGACGTACAGTTCAACTGGCTCCATGTCCTCAGACAGTTTTGACACAATCGGCGAAGTTAAAGCTCCGTGCCCCTCCCCCACCTCCACTACTGTCTCCCCTACCTGATAAAGGCAATAATTGATATCTTCTGGGTCCAGGCTACAAGGCTAATGACACCAATGATTCTCTCCAGGAGAAGTCGGGGCCCTGTGTGCAGCGAGCCTTCTCTATTCCTGTCCTGATAGTTCATAGAGAAAGAAAGGAGGCTGCGAAGAAACAATAGTAAACCTGCAAACTTATCAAACTTAACATTCATTCCTCGTCAGCCTGTCCAAATAAAGCTTTAACCACATTAAACTTAGCTTTATTAAATGTCAGGTCTCTGTCAGGAAAAACATTTTTAATCAATGCTGTCTATAATCTGTATTGATTTTGACTGTGTTGTTATTGTTGGTGATTTTAATATCCATGCTGATAATCCCCAGGACAGAAGGTCTATAGAACTATGTGGTGTCCTTGAGAACTATGATCTGACTCAGCATGTGACAGGACCCACCCACACCAGGGGGCACACTCTGGACCTAATCATCACCAAAGGTCTAAACATTTCCACGGTCGCTGTGACTGATGTTGCACTCTCTGATCATTTCTGTGTTTTCTTTGAGAGTGCAATCTCCTCGCACACAAATGTCCAAACCGAGGTTGTGACAAAGCGTTACATCTCTGAAAACACCGGTGAACTATTTATTCAGAAGTTCTCCTCCACACCAGCCCTCTCTTGCATCTCAGCCAATGAGCTTGTAGATAGCTTCAATTCTAAAGTTAAACATGTTATTGATGCCATTGCACCCACTAAAGTGAAGGTTGTCTCGGGTAGAAGACGTTCAGTTGTTCTGCTCCACATATCTGGAACAAAGTCCCAGAAAGCTGCAGGTCTGCTGAGACCCTCAGCTCCTTTAAATCTAGACTGAAGACTTTTCTGTTTGCTGCCTTTAATTGAACCAGATTCAAGGATATTAATCAATCTCCTGTATTTCTGCATTTAACTACTGTATTTATTTCTTACACTGCTTTTTAATGTTTGAATGACTGTTTTTAATGTTTCAATCAATGTTCTTAATTGTTTTTAAATCTCCTTTTCTTTTGCCTCATGTTTTGATGCTTTTAATGGTTTTATGTGAAGCACTTTGAATTACCTTGTTGTTGAAATGTGCTATACAAATAAACTTGCCTTGCTTGGCTCACCAAACATTAGGAATGAACCTCTGGGGTCCATGAATATCCAACTAATGACAATGCAGGTATCGATATATAGACAGCATCAACTATCATCAAGAACATCAATATTCACTCTAGATATAGAAGATATAGAACTTTGCTGCACGTACCAACTAAATAAAATACATCACCGTCCTGAGTGAAGTAAAACACCACACACTGCTGACTGCAGTAAAAGGCTGTGTGGTGGTCTTAATCACAGTCATTGCTGGAACACAGAGCTTCAGCTAATGTGGCTGCAGCTAAGCAAAACAAACTGTGGAAATGAGTGCAGCGGGTCCTCATTATCTCATCTCAGACCAACCACCAAATCAAGCTGGGTTTGAAGAATGAAATGCCCTGCGCTGGTCCCGTCATTCAGAGTAGAGGCAAGAACCTTCACTTTGCACTTCACTTTTTATTCTGTATTTGTATTTTTTTATCTTAACGCCCCATTTTATCATCCACATTCTTGCAAAGCACTGAATGCAGCCAAAATGCAGTGGTGCCCCCCCCCCCCCCCCCCCCCCCCCCCCAGGTCCATTGGGTTCGGGTGTGGCACGGTTAACCCAGTCCTCAGCAGCGCCACACTGTGACGTTCAGCTTCCCTGAAACCCTCATTTACTCATGTAGGGGCTATTCCTGTCTCGTCCCTGGTCTGCTTAAGTATATGGTGTGTGCTCTCTGATATTGCTAATTATATGGGCCCGGAGCCCTGCGTGGCGCTCTGCTGAGATCTGTCAGTGTAAACACCGACTGGGCTTCCTGGTTTGGTTTTTCTCTCAGCTCTCTTGAGGATGTGGAAGAGTTAAGCAGACACACATGATCTGATTTGGATTTTTAGTGTGTTTGCTCACACAACCGTCTTCTGTAAGGGCAATAAACTGATAGTAGGTTTTGCACTTAGCATCTTAAACTAGGAGGTACAATAACTGCCTCTGAAATGTAGAGTATTAGACTATCGAGTAAGACAAAGTGTGAATACTTAAGTACATTAGAAGTAGCTCCATTGAACCTAAGTACCCTACAGTACTTGAGTAAACATACTTTCCACCACTGAACACAAGTCTGAGTAACTGGTCCTGGGTTTGATCCCCTCTAAGCCAACTTTCCTCTTACAAGTGCAATGACTGCATTTTTGCATATAATATGCAGTTTTTTAAAAGTTATTCATCTGTGCATATACTGTTGTACTTTATTGGCACAGAGGAAGAAGACATACTGACAGCTGTCTACCTCGAGTGTTGGAAAGTGTGTTGCATTATTATGACAATCAGCGCCCATGAGCTATAATGTCACCAACCTCCGCGGTAGCAGAGCTGCATATTTAACATCGTTTTTAAGGTGGTGATTTGTTTTTTTTTCTGTTCTGATGTTTGGGTTTAAAAACACACTATAAAATTGTGTTAATCTAAATGTCAGCTCATTTCTTCACTGTGGTGAAACTTCATCAAAAACACCCACTAGAAAGATTAAAGGGACAAATCTTGCGACACCCTTAGCCCGATCCTTTACTTTGAAGGAGCTTTCAGACAATGAATGGCTGCTGCTGCTGCGGCTCTCTGTATCTTGAATTGGCATATAAGTGACGGTGGAAAACTAGGTTGAATTACAGGGACACATTATTGCTGTGTGTGATTGCTCGCTTGCTTTATGGTGCTGTTTATTCACATTGTGTCGCTCTGCACCGTTCAGACAGAAGTATGATTTCCCAAAGAAGCTTTCTCATTTAGTTGATCCACTGTTAACTAGCTAGCACTAGCGTTAGCTGCTAACTACTCCGGCTCCACCCTCTAGTCGAAATACGGTCACTTCTGGTTCTGAAAAAACAACAGAAAAAAGGCCAAAGTGGTGGCTCAACAAACCAATCAGTGACGCCAGGGTGACTACTTCCACTTTTACAGTCTATGGTTTTAACAAATGTTACGTGTTGTGTTTTCTCCCCTCCTGCCCTTCCTTCTCTCTCTCTCATGTTCCTAACGGGTGTCAATCAGTTGATTGGGTTCCACCTGTGGGGGCCGGTCGTGCTGCTCGGTGGGTTGCACCAACTGCAGGCCAATCGTCAGAGAGGGAGCCGAAGATAAAAGCAGGAAGACTCAGGAGTTCAGATGGGCTGGTCTTCAATTGTTTTCTGTCGATGCGGAGCTAGACTTCAGGTTGATGTTTGTGGTGAGAGGTTGCAGACAGTAGGTGAGTCTGGGGTAGCCTGTACATTGGCAAACACGTAGTAGATTCTCTGTGTCTAGATACACCAGGCTTACTGGTCGGTGCCCCATCTGTATTTGGTTTTGGTCGAGTACATTTAGATAAGCTAGCGAAGCCATTTTGTTTGTTGATTTCAGAGGTTAGTTAGTTAGACCAAGTGTTGTATTGAGTGCCTTGACAGTAAGCTCTATCACTACAACTGCTGCCTACTGTAACAGTGTAGCGGTTGCTCTTACCGTTCTCCTGTGTACCCAGGACTGCACAGACACTGTCCAGTGGACAACACACAGAAGCCGTTGTTGTGACACTGACATTCCTGGGAACAGTTTTGTCCAAATCTCCCCTTTGGACATGGCTGGCCACACACTGTACCCTGCACACAGCAAAGACAACGGGAAAATACACGACTGTTGATCATGTGAGCCTTTACACCTTCAAATCCTCAAATGCATGTCTCTGTTTTCTAGGACTGCTGATTTGTGTGATTGTAGATTGCGATTGGATATGTTGAAAATAGATGAAAACCAAACAGTTTAGAGCTCCTTTCACATTATGACCTCAAGATATTGAATTAGGAGACTGATATGCATGTGTGTTGCCTTTCTTAATAAAGCCGTTGTAGAATCTCTGTGAGACACTTAAAGGGACAGTGTGTAGGATGTGGCGGTATCTTGCGGGGTGTTTACAGATTGCAACAAACCCCTTCGCTCACGCCGCCCTTTTCAAGACTGCGGTAAGGTGAGCTGTTCCTTCGCCTCATTCAGAGGACATCCATACCATAATATAATACTTTAGGAGCAATGGAAGTCAAATGGCAGCTGGTGGAACCAGAGTTTGGGGGTTTGGGGGTGCGTGGGCCTACCATCCATCCTGCAGGACAGGAGCACTCTCCAGTCACATGGTGACACACTCCTCCGTTCTGACACGGACATCTCTCCTCACACTGCTGCCCGTGTTTACCTGCAGGACACAGGTCTTCACAGCTATGAAAGGAACCAAAACACCGTCCGGTTATTATTTGCCACTTTTAAAGGTCACATATGGAAGTTTTGTTCATATAACAATCGTAAAACTTGCTCGAGGTGTGGTTAAGTGAGAGTCACGTCACTTATATTTTTGGTTCCAAATTGCAATTACATGGTAAATAGAGCTAGCACAACAGGTGTTTCTCAATGAGCTTTTACTATAATGACATTATTGGAATCCGATTCTCTGACTTACAAAGCTCCAGTGTATCCTGGTGAGCACTTGCATTCTCCGGTAGCATGGTGACAGGCAGCTCCGTTCTGGCACTGGCATTTCTGCTGGCACCCGTTTCCGTAGGTGCCCACTTCACATTGGGCCTCGCAGCGCCAGCCTCGGTACCCAGGAGTGCAGATACAGGCTCCGGTGATGGGGTTGCACAGTGCAGCGTTCTGGCACTGACATCTGTTACTGCAGTGGGGGCCCCAGTGGGTACTGTCACAGGCTGAGGGGAAGATGAAAGAAAAGAATCGAGGTTGAGTTCATCTCGTTGTACGTGTCTCATGGCACAAGTTGGTTCTGATTGTTGCCGAGCTTCAAGAGGGGAGAGCTGTTCTCATGATCTTTGTTAGTTATTTTATTCTAAGTCTGCTCACATTCATTTGACCAAATATCCAGGGTAGTGCAATCATGCTCTTTGAACTGAAGACAATAGCTAAAAGCAAAGTAAAGTAAAGTAATCAATGCTTTTATTGTCTTCTCACTTGGACTGTAACTCTCATGAGCTAGTTGCTCGCTACCAGCGCATCCAAAATGTTGGTGTTGGGATTTTAACAAACTCTAGGAAATCACCTTTCCTTTTTGTGTTGGCTTTCAAGGCTTCACTTGGTCAAGCTCCAAGTGACATTGTCTACATGTTAATCCATTATGAGCACCAGCACAGCCTGAACCAAATGTAAGATTGGCCTCTGAGCCGCGTGCCACCACATTATCAATCATCAGGCTGTTGAGGCTGAGACCGAAGCTGGCCCCTCATCACCAACATGAAAACCATCTGATTCTACAAGTAGCCAAACTCAATGACTTTCAATCACTGTGTGGCTACGACCTGAACCCGCCTCATTAACCTTCTGTTGGGTTCCAGCCTTAATCAGACCACACCTTATATACACGAGCAAGCGCTGCCATGTGTCTGGCCTTCCCATCACCGCTCGCAAATGGTAGCTTCACCATGTGTAACCACAGTGAACTGGTAAATCTGAGAATGTGTTAGCTCTAGACGTCTTTCATTATGTCACGTCATATCTCGCCACTGCCCGCTCGGGGCCTGGCGATGACTGGGGGCTAAACAGGAGAGAGCCAGGAAGGTTTACAGTGATTGTCAGACCTTTCATTATGGGACTCTGCGTCATTGGAAGTCTATATTAAGTTCAGGGGAAAGTGAGAAAGACAGAAATTGAAGGTTTAGATAAGGACTTTATAACGTACACCGTGTGTTTTATTGTAGCACAGTTGTCAGCTAGCGGTTTAACAGGTCATTAGCCACTAAAGGGTCATTACAGTTCTTTTTAACATTTGTATTGGTTATGATAACATTGCACCCCCCAAAGTATCTGATTGACTCATTTCAATGCACAAACTCAACAACCTCAGACATCGGTCATATTTCGGCTCCAATGCTAGATCTACGCTTTGTACTACAAACTACAAAGACGCTTTAAAAATGGTCAGAAGATGATGTGCATGGGAAAGAGAAACAAAAGACACATTTAAAGACACATTTTGTGTTTAAGTAACTAGTACAAGAACGTTGAAACGAAGCCTCCAAGCTAGTGCAGGCAGTCAACTAGAGTATAATACTACCCTTAAGCCAAAGTTATACTGTCCGCGAGTACGCAATTGTCTTTGTGAGCAGACCGCCAATCTGATGAAACTGTGCGGACCCGTCCAGTCAAAGCCCAAACTGTTCAATTACACCTGTCACATGATGTCATTGGACCCAAAAAGTCCTTTCCCCTCAGACTTACATTGGGAAAGAGATGTCTGTAGATCTGGAGATATTATTATGTCTTTTTTTAAGTAAATCAACTTCCTACTATGGACACTTAAATAGCACTTATTTAAATCATTTAAACAGAACGTGTCCGTGTCGTCTGCAGCTGTCAGTGTACGTGTCTCTTTGGGAGAATAACCGACACTCTACTGTACATGCACATCTATGTCCAACACACCGATCATGTTGGAGTTGTCTGACTGAACTACAGTGAGTACAGAAGGTCAGTAGTGGGTCTGTAGACAGTAATGATGTTTATAACAGACCTGAGGTCTTGTTCACAACCTTTGTCTGACTGCTCATGTTTCTGATCCATCAGACTTGTAGTGAACACGGTTCACTCTCAGCAAACTCCTCATGTGTGCCGGGATCATGTTGGTGTTGCACAATAGATAATCTGAGGAATATCATTTTCATTTGTCTCCAAGATGTGAACCGGTTGCCGAGAAGTTTTTGTCAACCCTCGTTCCACAAACGTTTATCTTTACCTTCATCTCAATCCATAATCAACAGCTGACTTTAGCTCTCCGGAGCTTCATCTCTGATCCTAATAGTTCCATGCGTCTGCTAAATGAATGTGGTACGGGATCCTGCAGGCAGCGGCTGATTGTGGCTTCACTGCTCTGACTAGAGTCAGAAGCAGCAGCTGCGGTAAAAGGAAGTGATTGCAGTGACGTGTGTTTTGTGGACTGATGTGACTTTCTTTCTGGATGTGTGAAGAGAACAGATTCACTGCTCAGCAGAGGTAGAACACGTCAAGTTAAGTGGAACAGTTTTTTGAACCACGTGATGGGACTATTACTAAAATGAAAGGCAAGCAAAGAGGACGCTCTGAGCATCTAATGAAGTCTTCAAAGGAAAAGTCACAACATATTGAACTTCTAAAAAACTAAGCGTCTCTTCCGCTGCACACAAAGGGAGACACACCTGTCTGTAACTGACATCTTCATTCCAAAGCCTTATTAGAAGATTTGAATATCAAACATCCACTTGATACAGCACCAGCGGCTCAGTCAGATCTAGTTTGTGACACTGATGACCTTGTGTTATGGGCGTGACTTTGGGAGAGGAGGGCAGTCAGACCACGCTCAGTATGCAATCAACGCACAAACAACCTATGATGTCGTATATTTATTGTTCAGGTTTGTCATCATTTTCTTTGCGGCCTGGTAGCAAATGCTTTTCGGACTGGTGGCTGAGGGCCCGCTGAGCTTTGAAAGTATTGATGCAAGAAAAACCACATCTGATTTATTGATTGCTGTCGGAATGCAAAGAAGTTCTCATCAAATATAACAACAAATGCCTCTAAAATAAATTGTCTTTGCTAGCTTACAGTTAATCTTATTTATCACAGGTTTTGCTCTCTTACATTGTTGTCAGAGGCCACAATTATTCAACCAAACAGTGCCATAAATATATATTTGTGTACATTTCTTTTGAGCTCATGGTCCTCTCCTCTCCTCCATTAACACAGCCTGGTGTTTATGTGCCCAGCCTGCTGAGTAACACAACCATCTCCAGCCATTCCACAATTCCAAAGTTGTTCAAGTGATTAACAGGCTCCTTTTCTTCCTCCCGCATTAGCCTGCTTCACTCTGACCTGATTAAAAACAGCCTACAGTACTTCCCTTTCCCTCAGGCGGTCTGGCCCTGTGTGACACACAGTGGGACCGAGGGGGAGGTTTCGGGGACAAAGAGGAGGAGGAGATTAGAGATAATAAGATGCACACGTAAAAACCCTCCCGCATTCAAATCTGCCACCCTGGTACCTTTGTGAAACCTGACCTAGATCGAAGAAGGGCCAAACTCCAGGAGCTCAAGGCTCCTCATCTGCTTGCCGAAGAACAGACTGTTCTCTTTCATCGGCCTATTCAAGATGAAAACAGACTGCACTGTGCCAGGGTTTGGTCACGAGGCTGTGTCATTATGCAAAGAATGAGAACTAGAAACACAGTGAAACTTCTGCACACATCATTCTTTTTTTGTATCCATGCAGACACAACAAGTCATAAAAATGAAAATAAAAAGCTTGGTCACACCGAGGGAGATCTCGGGGGGGAAAGGTCAGTCGAGAAGAGAAGAAGCCCCGAGCCTGTAACTTGAGCCGCCAGTTGTTGAGAGTTGGCTCGGCTCTGACTGTCCACACTGGGGAGGGATTTGGGGGCCGCGATGTTTTTCCCTCTAGTTGGTGATTACCCAGTCTACATGGCATGGTGCACTCATGGGAACAGAGCACGCCTTTCACACTGATACGGTGGATTCCCAGTGAGAAAAAACATCTGTAGTAGTCCTCCAGTTTTCAGCTGAAGGGAAATGTGTGTCCTCCGGATTGATATTGTCACTATGAACTATCTCATTAAGCGGTGTCTCCAGGAGGAAACCGTGCTTTTACTGTAAACGTCCTTCTTTAAGATGCACGCCTTCATTTTGTTATAGTTCCCAGAGGCACTCAAAAGAGAAAAATGTCCTTATTACAATATTATTTCTAGCTAAAAGGCGAACTCCACTAGTTTTACACATCAAGATCAGTTTGTCATGGTTAGACAACATGATGCCTTCTGTGGCTCATAGGAGCTTAACTCTGAAGATAACCCTCATGATGTCAGAGTGGGTTCAGCTCGGGCTCTAAAACTACAAATTCATAAGAGAAAAGTGTTTTAAAAAGACATGGGGTGTTGTGTCCTTTAAATGGAAGTGTGAAAACAGAAATCTCTGTCATACTATATTCATTTGAGTAACAATTTCTAAACTCATCTGGCTGAAGAAATTACTCAACTTCTAAAATACAAAATAAAGTAAAAGTTTGACACGTGTAACGTGTTTATTAAAAACAAACAAACACACGTGATACTGAGTACTAGAAGACTCACTACTGTATATTTGTTTATAATTATGAATTTATTTACCTCACAACAATTCATATTTGAAGTTGAAAATTGAAATAAGTAAAAGGGGAATAGATTTATTGATTTGTTTTTATTCTCCAGAACATTTATCGGACATTATACTCGTATGTAAATACGTTTTTCTGACATTTCACAAAAGTTTGGGGACAACTATTTTTTTGTAGCATTTTTCAAATATTTTTCAGACATTTTCTATTTTGTTATTCTGACATTTTACGATTTCTTTAAGAATTTTTCGGACAGTTTGCTAATTATTTTCTGACATTTTACAAATATTTTTCATATTTTTCTATTTTGTTTTGGATATTTTTCTGACATTTTCTGATTTATTTTCTTCTTTTTTAAACATTTCACTAATCATTTCACATTTCTGAATATTTTTTGGAACATCTTTGCGGTCCCGGTATCCTGGGGCTCAGAATAAGACCATCTTGATGGAGACCAAAGAGCTGACATCTTTATAAAGGAAGTAAAGAATGGTATTTTGGAGAAGATTTGTTCAACTTGTGTAACTTTGATGGACTCATGTTGAATAAAGTCACGTACAAACTGTGATGTGAAGACTGTTATCAGGTCATAAAAGCATGACAAAGTGAAGAACTGTGGGTCTACTGGGTAAAACAGAGACTCTATGAGATATACAGTGTTGTTTTCTTTTTTGCTATATTCTCAGAGCTGAACTCTAGGCCTCCTGAGCAGCTTGTGTTGTTATCATGTGTATTAAATCACAAGCTCCAGCGCCCCAGGTCATTTCCTTCCACACAATTTTCTCCTCCTATTATTCCTGCTTCTCCTTGAACACAGCCTTCCCCCATTTCCTGTTCTTGGCCCTCAAATTGATCCTCAGACATATTGTTGGGGCCCACTGACCTGTAAAACACAGTCAATGCATCCAAGTCTTTTCTGTGGTTCTTGAGGAAATTAAAACATGTTACTGAAGGGGATGGTGAATGAACAGAGGCTGAATGAAGACCCTGACCCGATACAACTACAGTTTTCTCCTTAATCCAACATTTCAAGTAAAGACATATGGATCAAAGCAATGCTATGTTCCTGTATGTATTGATATATGTTTCCTCCTAAAGAAACAAAACATTGTATGCATTCAAAATACTGAATATTTACAAGTTCAGTGCCATTGAGCCTGTTCTCTCATGACTGACTGAGAACATCCCCCTCAGGACCTGAACAACACATCAGTCAGTGGAGGAATCAGCAGCTTCTCAGCCGTGTATCACACACTGACCGTGACAGAGCTCAGCTCAGGTCTGTCTGGGCTCATACGAGTGGTTACTGGGGAGGAAGAGATTAAGATTAAGAAGAAAAAGGCCCAGGAAGCATGTATTCGTCAACATAAAGGATGATGCGTTCTCTGCATCTGTTTTGATGTAGATTCAGAATACCTAAACTTGGTTACTTAGTAACCTGGTTGAGTTAGAATAACACTGTATTTAGGCCCAATGGGAACGTTTGAAGAGGCTCAACATAGTCACCTTAATGAGACCTTAAAGGTAATGGTAAATGGACTGTACTTGTATATCTATTTTCAAGTATTCCGACCACTTAAAGTACTTTAACACGACATGTCATCATTCACCCATTCACACCCATTCACACCCATTCATACACTGATGACAGGGTTCAACAAGTTCCATGTACAGAGCCAAACTGACAATCAATGTAAATGCTAACATCCAGAGATGTCACGTTCATGAGAATGGACCGGACGGGAGGTCACATGACCTTCACCGTTGACCACCAAAATCTAACCAGCTCATGCCTGAGCCCAGGTGGACGTTTGCGCCAAACTTGAAGAAATTCCCTACAGGCGTTCCTTAGATATCACGTTCACGAGAATGGACCGGACGGACAAAACTTCATTTGAGTCCTTTTTTAAGATTTACGTCTTTATTATGAGTCAATGGGTTTGGAGCTGAGAGAGACAGAAGGTATCTGGATTATGTCACACAATGCTGTTGAGAGAAATTGTTGCAATCAAACTTCAACTGTAGACCTGTGAAATTTGGGGGGGACATGGTTTTGGGAAACTGCATGTAACACATTAGAATAACCCAGAGTTAACCCAAGTTCATCAGGCCAAAAGGGACATTAGGCACAAAGCATATGGACAATATGGAAAATGATCCACTACAAAGGACAAGAAAAAACTAAGACGGAATGCAGCAGCCATGACCTCGTTGTTCCTCTTATTTCTGTGATAAAGCATCACATTTCCAAAGTCAGACTTTCATTGAGTCCCTTTAAGAGAAACATTTTTACAGAGTGTGTGAGGGCAGACAGACAGTCCGGGCCTAGTGGGGCCCAAGGGAACCCCAGGGCCCAGACACAACAATAAGCCCCTTTATTACAAGCTGAAACTGAAGACAGCAGGGGCCACACCCTGTGGGCTCCTCGTGCATATCGCTACATAAGCCTGCATGGAGACACATTCACAGGCTCATAAGCAAAAGCAAAAATAACCTCCCACACACACTAAATGGACACTGTCTGCAAGCTTCCAGTGCTAACTTGATCACCGTGAGAATATCTTCTCCACTGAGGAAATGGCTGATAGGGATTCTCCAGAGTTTAGTACTTCCATGAAGAAAAGCAAATGTTCAACATCAAAGCAGCAGCAGAGGCTTTGCCTGATATCAGACAGATACCACTTGATGGAGTGGGCATATACAAAGGTCTGGACCGGGGCAAGCAGACTAGTACAAGTCACACTGCAACAACACTGGATCCTAAATGTCCTCCTTGGTAAACGCCCACCTCGCATACTCTCTCCTCCCGTGACCCGGAAATTGTTCCCACTCCGTTATGGCTCCCCGTGACGTATGAATGCTGCATCTCTATGCGGCACACCTTTACATCCATAGAGGCTACGGAACCAAGGATTTCTCATTTGGCATGATGGGTTCGTATTGGAATTAGTTGAAAGCGCGGTGCGTCTCATACAGGCTCTAAAGGCTACTATCCAAAGGGTCGGTATGGGACGCCCCAGTGACCAGGCTGGAAAGTTGGCAATCGTCTGATATGGAATTCTGTTCTAGGGCTGCTGGGCCGCAAGAAAAACAGTCAGATGTGTAAATCAAACCCGGAGCAAACTCAGAATGCTTAGTTGCAGAAAATGGCAACAAAACACGGAAACGTAATCATTGATTCCGTCTGAATCTGAACGTGAACTGATGTGATTTCACAAAAGGAAGCAAAACACACAGAACACAATTCCAAGCTTGCTGATCAGATTCTTGGAAATGCCTTTGGTGTTGAAGTCTGAAGAAGACTTTGAAATAACCAAATATTCTTCTTTTTTTACCCAACACTGTCTATGCTCTAACAAGTGTAACTTTTACTTCCAGAACTAGATGAGTGGACATATGTCTCTTGTGAGTTTTTGCTTTCCTTTAGCTATTTTTACGTTGATTTTAGATGGTTTGAGAGAACATAAAAACCTCAGGAACTACCAAGGAGAGGCGTGGGTATAGCACATTGGAACATGTGAAATAAACCAAATTGTCCAATCTAAGAATATACATGTACTTACTCTGAGTGAAACTCACCTGGATTCCTCATTTGAGGAAGCAGGAGTGAGCATACATAATTATACTCTATTCAGGAAATGTAGGAATACATACAGAGGTGGTGTGGCCCTACAGAGGTGGTGTGACCCTACAGAGGTGGTGTGACCCTACAGAGGTGGTGTGGCCCTACAGAGGTGGTGTGGCCCTACAGAGGTGGTGTGACCCTACAGAGGTGGTGTGGCCCTACAGAGGTGGTGTGACCCTACAGAGGTGGTGTGGCCCTACAGAGGTGGTGTGACCCTACAGAGGTGGTGTGGCCCTACAGAGGTGGTGTGGCCCTACAGAGGTGGTGTGGCCCTACAGAGGTGGTGTGGCCCTACAGAGGTGGTGTGGCCCTACAGAGGTGGTGTGTTCCTACAGAGGTGGTGTGGCCCTACAGAGGTGGTGTGACCCTACAGAGGTGGTGTGACCCTACAGAGGTGGTGGGACCCTACAGAGGTGGTGTGACCCTACAGAGGTGGTGTGGCCCTACAGAGGTGGTGTGACCCTACAGAGGTGGTGTGTTCCTACAGAGGTGGTGTGGCCCTACAGAGGTGGTGTGACCCTACAGAGGTGGTGTGACCCTACAGAGGTGGTGTGACCCTACAGAGGTGGTGTGGCCCAGAGGTGGTGTGACCCTACAGAGGTGGTGTGACCCTACAGAGGTGGTGTGGCCCTACAGAGGTGGTGTGGCCCTACAGAGGTGGTGTGTTCCTACAGAGGTGGTGTGGCCCTACAGAGGTGGTGTGACCCTACAGAGGTGGTGTGGCCCTACAGAGGTGGTGTGACCCTACAGAGGTGGTGTGTTCCTACAGAGGTGGTGTGGCCCTACAGAGGTGGTGTGACCCTACAGAGGTGGTGTGACCCTACAGAGGTGGTGTGTTCCTACAGAGGTGGTGTGGCCCTACAGAGGTGGTGTGTTCCTACAGAGGTGGTGTGGCCCTACAGAGGTGGTGGGACCCTACAGAGGTGGTGTGGCCCTACAGAGGTGGTGTGACCCTACAGAGGTGGTGTGGCCCTACAGAGGTGGTGTGGCCCTACAGAGGTGGTGTGGCCCTACAGAGGTGGTGTGGCCCTACAGAGGTGGTGTGACCCTACAGAGGTGGTGTGTTCCTACAGAGGTGGTGTGGCCCTACAGAGGTGGTGTGGCCCTGTAGATACCGAGTCAAACACCAGCTAAAGAAAAGGCTACAATGCCTTGGTGTTGAACTGTTGTCCTTAGGGACCGTATAGTATTTTCTCAACAAAATAAGCTCTGTGGCAAACAAACGTTTATGATACTTACACGTTTTGTTTAGCAAGATAATCCTCACAATTCAACACCACTTTTATGATTTTTGAGGCGTGAATGCTATCGTCATAAGCTAACAATTAGGTCATAAACAAACTATATGACAGTCGCATGAGCACGGGTATAACAAATAAGGCTGAGAGGTGGACTGGTTGTGTAAAGACTGTTAGCCGTGTTATTTTGACACTTGTTAACAACCACCTATTTTAAGACACGTAAAAGATTCACATTTCACCAGAGGGGTATTTACTGACGTATTTAAAATCTCTTCAGCTTGTGTTAACCACAGACCTTATTTCAGGCATCTTACCAAAAACCTATTTAAAAAGACAAGACGAGGGGACAAATCCACTAATGCTGCAGGGAGGAAGAGGAAGCAGCAAAGATAACAGGGGACTTTTAATTTATAGGAAATGAAATGTGTTTATCTACCATTTTACTGCCATTCCTTCTGGAATCTGGAGAGGTACTCCTGTGTGGGGGGAAGATGATGCTGATCATACGTTGGATGAATTGTCCGGATTGTGCCCATGTGCTGTCCACATCTCACTGAGATCCGAACTCAACGCGAGCCAGGACACCTAAAGCATGTGTTCTGGCTGATGGGATCCCAATGTGAGAAAGGTCTGATCTCGAAGTGTACAGAGTTGATATATAATGCACGATTGAATGAAAAAACAGACTAAATGACAGAATGGTGAAAGTCGCTTGTAACCACAGCCTTTGGAAACATCACAACACAAGCTACATGCCAACACCACTTTTTCGCAGCTAAATTCCTGGAGGAAAGCCACAAGTTCTGGTTATTGAAATCGCAGTGTCCCCAGGGGATTTCTTGGGCATAACATACTCAGCCCGAGTGCTGAGGAGGGCTCAATGAGGTTGAGTAGATCCAGTAAATACAACAGTGTTTCCACAAACACACACGCCATTCATAGACTGAAGAGCTGACCATTGTTCAATCTCACTTTAGCTCATTTGACGGACCCACTGAGCTGGTAAACATGTACAAGCTGTGTTGACATGCTCAGAGGAAGTGGCCCTGTACAATTGTATTAGCGGTGACTAACTGCTTACAAAATACTAATTCTACCCATGTCGGGAAAATAGCTTTTTTTGCAGCTGGCCAAAAGTGAAACATGGCAGCAGATGGGTGACGGCTACAGAGACTGTGCGTGGGTATCGTGGATCATGTGGATGTCTCGATGAAAGGCAGAACTGTTATTTAGCTACTGTGCAGCCTAATTCAACTGAAAAATGATAGCAGCCTCAATCAAGGGCCTGTTGAGCTTGGCCAGACCACAGTGAAGGAAGAGAGTTCGTGACAATCTGTCTTTAAAATGTTGGTATTTTGTTAACATAGAAATTGTGGTTTAATGGTGGTGAGAGGGTTACCATTGATTCATGCTCAGGGACCATGAAAAGCACTAGAAGCTTCATAGAAACAAAACGTTGGACAAACAGATGGACTGACTAACAGCACCTTTGGACCCCAGTGCTACAGTAAACAAATACATCTAATACCATGAAGATCAACACATAGCATATAATTCATTTCATCTACACACAGTTGTGGAAGAATAATTAAAATCCTTAACTAAGGGACAGTTCAACATTTTGGGACATACACGTATTGTATTTCTTTCTGAGAGTGAGATGTCCAGTGTGTTAAGTACAGAGCTGGAGTCAGGATGTGGTTAGCCTAGCTTAGCATAAAGACGGGAAACAGGGGAAAGAGAGCTCACCTGACTGTTGAACCAGTCGTTAAAGTTAAAGTGGTGTTTTGATGGCATAATGTATGTATAGTTGAGGTATAGCTAATTTGACCTACTTTATATTGTAAAGTAAATTTTGTAATAGATTAGCATATATATATATAATAACATATATTGTCATTTTGTATCTCAAATTTGTACTTAAGTATACTTGTATGCATGTCTAAAAGATATAGCCATGAGAACAAACAGTGTTTAGCTCCTGTGATACAGTGCAGCAGTCAGTAAGACGACACCACAGTCTGTTTTTCCTCTTGTGAGTTCAGAGTGCTTTCACAGAAAACCAGAGTCACACACACAAAGAAATGACAGCAACAGCTGGAGGACTTACCACTGGAGCAGTTGGAGCCCCCCCAGCCGGGCTCGCACTGGCAGGTGTTGGGGGCCATACAATGGCCGTGGACACAGCTCGCCGCACAATGAGCTGGACATGGAGGAGACAGGAAGACAGGGATCAGTACATTCACAAAGACTTGTAAAAAGATATCTGCTTTAAGAATGAGTCATGTATGGGTACATCAATTAAAGAATTGTGTTTTTATACTTTCCCTGCAGAAGCTGTAGAATTAAGATGTTGTAAACCTGGATTAATTGAGAATTCCAGGTCTGAAGATTCGACTTGATTTAATCTAAATTAGGATTGGACCACTTTGTTTTGAAGCATGTCACTCAAGACATAAATAATCTTTGGTTTCAGCACTAAATGATTTTAACTGGACAATACCCAGATTGTTTTCAAAAGAGCAGTTTGAATTAAACGGATTTTCAACGACGTTTTCTGTCTCCATGCATACAAAAGTGAAGTTTTCTGTTGCAAGAAGACACTAATCTTAACAGTTAACCTTAAATGATGGCCAAGATTAAATTAGAATTCAGCTCAGAAAAGGCTAAAAGTGTGCGAACTCATTTAACCCTATATGCCATTTGACTTCCTTTGCTATCTGACTCTCATCTGGGAATGCCATGCTGCCTGGAGTATCTGGCAAATCCTCAGTGAGACTCTCAGAGCAACATGTGATCGTTGCTTATACAAGAGAGCCTTTTTCCTCTAAAGTAAATTCCCCTCTGAACTCCCGGGGCACACATTTTCACAGCCCGTGCGCATGAATCAAACTGTGGTCTCCACTAAAGCACACAGCTTCTATCACCAACCACTTCGACCATCACAATAGCAGGCTGTGTTAGCATGATGATTTCTTTTACTGTCGCTGCTGAACAACAGTTGTTGTTTTTGCCATTGGCGCTGTGGCTTCACACCTGTTACTGACTGCTGGCTACTGAAAGGGAGGGGTGAGGGGTGAGGGGGGTGCACACACAGTAGCCTCAATGAAAAGTGAAGTTACAGTGATGACAACACATGTAGATGACAAAGGTTCTGTTTTTCTGACTAATGGCAGACAGTCATTCAGCTGAACCAAGTGTTCCAGTTTCTCCTGCAGTGTGGTGACTGTCTTTTAGCTAGCTAGCTTTAGCTAGCTTTTTTGTCCTGACAACGGAACCTCTGACATGATTTTGACAGCCATGAGAAATGTCAAAAACAACGTCTACCTTGGTATATGGCATTCATCGACCTCACAACGGCTCTGTGAACTGATGCCAAGACAAGTATCTCAAGTTCTTGCGTCTCTTACAGAAGGACATGCCTTGTTGCTCAATCTGACAAGGACCTCAAGAGCATCATGAATGCCTTGCCTGGGACTTTGTCTTAACATCAAGAAAACTCTACATTCTACACCAACCAGCAGCTGACCAACCTGCCCAAGTCCCGACAATTTTTGTGGACAACAACATCTTGGAGAATGTGGATCACTTTGCCTACCTTGGCCTACCTTCTTTCCACGAGAGCTGTCATTAATAAGAAAAATCGATCGAGAAAGATCGGATCATCCAGACCAAACTTCTCGTCTATCAATAGGTAGTTCTGCCTTGGACACTGCAGGCTTGACCCTGCTGGACCACCTATAGGATGGTCTATGAAGGCTTAGCACAGCAAGAAAAGGACCTCCCCACGCCACAAGAGAAAAAAGGCAACCAAAAAAGGAAAGACCCACCACCATAATGACTCCACAAACCACCCAATGCCACTATTGCAACAGAACCTTTGACTCAAGGATCAACCTCTACAGCCACCTGAAGACCCACAAATGACAAAACCCACCAACAGGAGGACACTCATACTCGACTTGGAGTGATCCTCGATGATGATGATGATGATAAAGATACTCACGAGCACAGATCTCTCCCTTCTCGTAGAAGCCTGGGCAGCACTGGGAGTTTCTCCGGTACATGGTCTTCTCTCCCCTTCGATAGGCTGTCCGATAGCTCACCCTGCTCACAGGCGGGAAGTTCAGTCACATACACGATCAGACACTCAATAACAAGAATTGCTAGATACATGCACAACGTTGGTTATTCTGTGCTCATTTGATCGTGTGGTATAACATGTGGAGTGGAAAAGGGAGTCTGGGTTGTCTATATAGGGTATGGAACCTTTTAACTCGAGATTAGCAGATCGTAGACAGAGTGGTACAAATGTACATGGATGGATATTATAGTTTAACTAATTCCCTGACATACAGATAAAGCACAGCAATAGATATTAGTTATTTATGAAATTACTTTACTATTGCTTATTATGCTGCAAAAAGCATTACAGCTTGTTGTTTTAATTGTTGTTTTAAATCAACTACATTCACACTGCAGCTGGAAGTTTTTGTGTTTTAAGCCACATTAAGTGACCTGAAAGCTCTAGAAAAAGGAGAAATCTTGATAAAAAAAACGACTAAACAGTCTGCTTTTAATTGTGCCTGTTCTCATTGTGTGGTCCATGTAGTTGTTAGTGCACACTGATGCAGCGTTAACCATGCCACAAAATAACTTTCAAGTCTGGATGTAGTAAAAACACTGCTGTATGGTTTGGGAAATGGTTGACAGGTAGGTGACGTATACTGAACTGTACGGTGGCTCAGGAGGTAAAGCTGGTCGGGCTGTGCCACCAATGTGAATGAGTGTGTAGATGGAAGAATGTCGGCATGTAGTGTAAAGCGCTTTGAGTGGTCGGGAGACAAGCCAATTGAACATGGGCTTAAGCATGCAAAAACAATGGTATGGTCTTTTAATAAACCACCACTCTCTCCACACTCACACACATTCTGGTCTGTATCCGGCCTCAGCGATGGAGTTCTCACCTGTGTCTGGTGCACTTAAACCAGTTGAGGATGTCGGTGCAGCTGGTGTAATAAATCTGATCAAAGGGATGGGCGTACGACTCCTGCACTGTCACCGAGTAACTGAAAGCACAGGAAGAGAAAGGAGAGAGGTATCAGACATAAGGAGCAGAATCAGAGTGTGTGTGTGTGTGTGTGTGTGTGTGTGTGTGTGTGTGTGTGTGTGTGTGTGTGTGTGTGTGTGTGTGTGTGTGTGTGTGTGTGTGTGTGCAGAGGTTTCATGCATAACATCCTACCACCCATGTTTATCCAACAGGACACCCCGTGTGCACATTCTTCAGACCACTGACCGTTTTAATCATTAAGCTGCTTTTGCGTGTGTGTGTGTGTGTGTGTGTGTGTGTGTGTGTGTTTGTGTATGTATGAAGGCAGGATCAACCCCCCCCCCATGCTCTGTGTACCACCACTGTACTCGGTGTGAACACACCAGTGGTGAGTATTGTATAACGACTTGAATTATAATGTCTCACAGTCAAATCAAAACGACTTTGTTGGGGTGTACCTTATGACTGCCTCGTGACCTTATTGGTTTCCCCACAGGCTCTTTGGAGGCATGCCTTTTTCACTTACTGTATCACTTGTGCTGCAGTTAAAGGGGAACTACACCACATTTCCAAATTCATACATGATATTCTTAAAATGTTCTCCTAAAATATTAGTAAACATGAAAAACTCTCATTAATCTGAAAGCTAGAGTGATAAAACTCTACTAAAGTGTAGAACTGCTCTACTGACAATGAATTGGGAACGATGTTACAGATGACACCGAGAGCACCCACGGGAATGTTCTGAGTATATGGTACACTACAACAGCATAAAACTCATCTGGGTATAAAAGAAGAAACCACAAAATCAGTCTCCCATTCAATGTCTATGGAGCAGCTCCAGACTTTATATTTAACAAGTGTGAGACTTACTTCTCTGGTTTCAGCACTAAGTAAAACATCTCTGACACTAAAAAGTTCTGCAAACATTTCTGCAAAAAAAGATCAAAGAATGCTTGCAAATTTGATCCGTCACCACCATATTACATAAACATTATCCAATTCAAAACTACTGTTACAAGCCTGGTCAAAACAAATCCAACCATGACGCCAATAAATACTAAGGATTCATTTTCCTCTGACTTTATTTCCCTCTGAGGCAGAGATCCAGCTAGCTTTACCAGATCAAATCTAAGCAAACCATTTAAATGTGATAAACCATCTCTAACACCTGACCTGAACTGTTAAGGTATTTAATGGTGAACGCTGGTTTCATTGAGTTTCATAAGTTAAGTGTGTTTTTATACATGGTGGAATTAGCAAGCCAACTGGTGGATGGTTGCCTACTTAGCTAGCTTGCTAATTCCACCTTTTCATCCAAGGAGCCAGAAGAAAAGGTTCTTACGTCACTGCACACATTGTGCCAAGCCAGTTGTATTTTACATGTACTAGATTGTACTCAGGAGGGCTAACATTGGCCAGCTCTCTCGATAATGTTTCCTATATTATTAGGAGGTGGCGCTAATCACCAAATGTGAAATGTTTCTATAAATCTGACCTTGATTCCACCGTGCCGGCGGCTAGCAGCTAACAAGGCTAACAGTGCAAACAACGGCAACAGTGCTAACCTGGAGGGGGAACTCCCGATAAGATGGGTTAAATGCAGGGACTATATTTCACTTTGGGCTGCGCTGCGTACATGCGCGACAAATTTGCATTCGACTTTCTTTACACATCCAGCATTCAGCAGTCAAAGTGAAATGCACTCAATGAGCCGCGGTGTGGCCCCTGCAGACCACATCTTCAGTCTTCAAATCTTTGAACGCTGCTACATAGAGCGTTATTGGCTTGTTTATTCAAAGGCTGTTAATATTGAAAGTCCCGAGTCCAGATTGCACCAAATTCAACACTACACTCCCTTGGGTCCCCAGCAATACACCCCCCCCCCCCCCAAGTGTGAAGTAGATCCAATGAGTGGTTCTCAAGATATGCGATGAACATACAGACAGACACACAGACAGAGATTCTTTGCTTTATAGTTCAATTTACATCGTCCTTTTCAGGAAACATGATAAGAATAATAAGATATTACAGACCCATGAATTAAAGTGGTACCATATACTTACATTCTAGGCCTTGAGTGCAATGAAACACCCAATATTACACAATACAGTCAATACATTTGTTGTTCTCTGCCTTTTGTATTTGATTTCTTTGTTTATACTAATACCAGAACTTATCACTATATGCTATGGTTGAATTCCTTAAACAATAATAATAAATGAATACTAATAATAATCATGAATACCGACATTTAGAAAAAAGGCACATAATATTAAGTTTACTTTTTGACATAAAGACCTTGGTGGTAGCGAGTCTGTCTGAAGAAGGCTCATTATCATCAGCTTGTGTGTCCTGTCACTCTCTTGTCTTCCTTTGAAGTTTTCTCTGCCGTCAGTCTTCAGGACAACAACACATGGGGAGTCTCTGAGTGAGGCAGCTGTTTCCTCAGATTAGTCAGGGAAAGACAATATAGCTGGGAAATCTGCCCCCACCTTTCTCCTTTTACGTCTCACTTAACGGATTTCCAAACTTTCTTTTAATTCAAAAATCAGCCAAAAGCTATTCAACACTTTAACAACGATTTTAAAAGCTTGCAAACAAGATACAACATGTTGATGACAACAAGAATGCAGAGCTTTGTGCTTTGTTCCAGCTGCGTTCCTCACGCGTCATACCACACCGGGAGCGTTTCAGAAATGGAGCGTTTTGCCTGCACATCTTGCAGATTTCTTTTATTTGGTCACATTTCCTTGATATTTGTAGTACTACTAATAGGCTATGTAGTTAAATTGATCTGTGGCGCTCTGTGAAAAACCGAGCATTCACATTCAACACCAACACATTCTCTCTCCCAACTTGTCAAATACCGACACTTGGTCGGTGGCCCAACGCTTAAAACTTTAAAGCTTTAGGTACCCCTCTAGCTTCCTTATGGACTTGTCAGGTACGGCATGTCACTTTCCACTCATTGAATGCATAGTGTCTTTACAAAATAAACTTTGTGTTCACAGGAAACCTATAGTTCTAACTCACACAGACTCAACCCTCTGCTGGACTCCATGGGGAATACTCAGGAGTCGCATGAATATGTTTGGGCAATGACAATTTGCCCACTGTCTGCCTCCCTCCTCGGATGGAGTTGGCGCTTCAGTAACCTCGTCAGTGCACATCATGTACCAACCTCATCGCCGGGACGGATCCTCACAACGTGAAATGCTTTGGCATGGACCGCGCAGAGAGTGGTGTTCTGCAGCCACCAGCCTGCCCAACCTGCCTGAGTGCTGTATCAGATTCAATGCCAGCAGCGGTGGGATCACTTCCGAGGCTTCGATGTGATGATTTGCTGGGATGAGAGTGAGCTGGAGCTGGAGATCAACGCCATTGAAGTCCCCGCCCCAGCCTTCAACCTTCTGCCACAGACGTCCGGTCATTCGGTCGTCCCTGCTGAGTGAGACGCTGGTTTCGTCTGCAGATGACGATGACGACAATATCTCATCGGTGTCTGGTACATCAGCCTCCCACAGAAGCCCACCGCCAACATCTCTTTGCCAGGACTTCCTGCTAGTGATGACCACTGCAGCGGGGCGTGTTGGACCTAGCCCCCTCGCTTCCACCCAAATTAATAATCTGATTCAGGGAGCATCAACGGCAGTGGGCCGTCTGAAGTCTCTCGCCACCATGAGCTCTACCCATGGCTCCCCATAACGTCTCGTTGAATTCGGCTTGAACCAAATATGACGTTTCATGGCTGCCCAGTGTCAAAGACACTCAAACACACACTGGCCGTAACAGTCCCACCTCTGGTGGAGGCAGTGGGCCGCGACAATCATGCTACTACAATCCATCACGGCCAGTGGCACAGTTTTTGTTTGTGTGCTTCAGGTAAAGCCCTATCCAAGAAATGCCTGGCAGGATGGCTTTGAGGGTTCATCTCCCAAGTCCATAGATGGCAGCAAGAGACCCTCCCACTGTGGTCTGCATACAATACAGCGTGGCGGGCTTGTTCGTGATGTGAGTGTCGACGACATATGTTCGGCAGCATCATGGTCGATGCTTTCTACGTCCATATGGTTCTCTCTTGGACATGTTGGGCTCCTTTTCATGGTCTGTGCTCGCTGGAACGATATATCACTGGTGAAACGGGTGGGGGGGGGTGTCGGTTGTGTTGCACCTGACCCCTCCCCTTAGGGCATGATACACCTTTATGTCCCTGTGCTCTTTGATGACCCGGGTAATGTGGTGTGCAGGGTGTCTACCGCTTGTCTTTTGACCCCTGCAGTTCAGTTACGTACTACCTGGGTTGGCTGGGGCCCCCTACTTCTGTGTTTACAGAGGTTATAAATCAACTGTGAAGTAGGGTCATTTTCTCATAGACTTCCATCTGACGTCTTTATGCAGCCAGCGGAGTTGCCCCCTGCTGGCCAGTAATGAGAATGCAAATTTAAGACACTTCCGCATTGGCTTCACATTTCAGAACCTGAGGTTGCCTCCTGGTTAGAACTATGTTGTAACCCTCATTCTATGCACAGGCAGATCCGTCTACCGAAGGTGGCCCTGCAACTCAGACGCCGCTCCCTAAAGACGGTGTAGTATGCAAAGCAGCAATGTGTGTCACCCGCGCCCTTGAGGTCAAAAGCTTTTAAAGAAATGATTGCAGCATTGTGACTGACCTCTCCCAGTGGCTGCAGACATTGGGATCCTCCAGGTTGAGAGAGGAAGTGATGCAAGGCAGGAAACAGAAGGCCACAGCCAATATGACCATCCTGTGGTGGCGCAGTGACATGGCCATCTCAGTCAGAGCTGCACCTTCAGACAGGAAAGGGTGGGGAAAAGACACATGTTAGAAATTTAAAAGGTATAATATGCATGAATTTCCCTGCAAAAAAAACAATGTATGAACTTATACAAAAAGAATACAACTCCCTCAACATCCTAATACTACTTGATGTCAGTGCAGCCTTTGACACCATCAACCCCTCTATGCTTGAGTCATCCCTCCATATCACTGGCACAGCCCTCTCCTGGTTCAAATCCTACCTCTCCGACAGTTTATTAGTATCAATGAATTCAAGTCTGACACAGCCCCAGTCTCTCACGGTGTCCCCCAAGGTTCGGTACTCGGTCCTCTCCTCTTCATCCTCTACCTGCTCCCCCTTGGCAACATCTTCATTTTCACTGCTATGCTGACGACACCCAGCTCTACATCTCCACCAAATCCATCACCCCCACCACCCACTCCACCATCACCAACTGCCTCACAGACATAAAGACCTGGATGCGAGCCAACTTCCTCAAACTCAACAGCAACAAATCTGAAATCCTCATCATCGGCCCCAAATCACTAAACAAATACCACCACAACTTCTCCCTCTGCATCAATGACTCCACTGTCCCTGCTTCCACACAATCACATCACAAAAACAGCCTTCTTTCATCTCAAAAACATCGCCCGTCTACGCCCCTCCCTCTCCTCGTCAGTGGCTGAAACACTCATCCACGTCTTCATCACCTCTCGACTGCAACGGCATCCTGTACAGCTCATCCACCAAAATCATCAACAAACTACAATACATTCAGAACTCAGGTGGCCGTCTGCTCTCCCACTCCACCAGAGACCACATCACCCCAGTCCTTCAAAACCTCCACTGGCTCCCCATACAGCAAAGAATCCAGTTCAAGATTCTCCTCATCACATACAAAGTCCTTCACAACCCTAAACCCCTTCATACCTTCCAGACCTCCTGCACCGTCACACTCCCACCCGCAACCTCAGATCCGCTGACGCCAACCTCCTTACCCCCCCCTACTCTGTCGAAGCATCAGACCTGGGGGGACAGGGCCTTCTCCATTGCTGCCCCCTCCCTCTGGAACTCTCTCCCCCAGCACCTCAGACATTCTCCGTCACATTTAAAACTGCAATCAAAACTCATCTATTTAAATCTGCTTTTAACCTGTGATGCTTATGTATATGTTTATGTAATTACTTTCATGGTTTCTGTTTTTACCATGTAAAGTGCCTTTGAGAACCTTTTAAAGCACTATACAAGTTAAATGTAGTATCATTATTATTATTATTATTATTATTATTATTACTACTACCACAGAGACCCGGCTCTCTGCCTGCATTTTCTTATTTTGCTGTGTTCGGGGTTTTTCGGGGCATTGGCAAAGAGCCTTAGGCCCCGCATGAGGGTGTAACCCCCCAATAACAATGTGCCGGGTGTACAGTTCATGTCGTCTCTTCTCTGCTCTGTGTAGAGTCAGATTGTGTGTCTGTTTACCAGGGCACACATACGAGCAGAGCAGGCAGGATGAAGTGTGTCCTTCAGCTGCATTCATTGAAAATACGGCAAAGCTCCACCTTCGCAGGGTTGTGCGGAGATGTGGGTGCGTTTTATTTGGACAAATGTGAATGCTGTGTGTTTACAAGCAGCAACGACAAATGCAACACATTCAACTTTTAACTAAGGTCGTTAAGCAAAGTAATCAAAATGTAGACATTAGAAAATGTTTGATCTTTGGGGATTTTTTGATGATTTTATGTTTCATCATTGAAGTCTTTTCTTTTGCTTTTGTTTGTACAGTCTGGTCCGAATGAGAATTCTAGAAGTCCTGCAATTTGCAGTTGGTTCACCACTAAACACATCAGTCACACACAATTTCAATGGGAACCTAACATTTCCAAAGTGGTGCCTTTAGTCTAGCAACATAAATGTTTGATTAAAACTAATCTGCGTCATGTAATCAATAGTATTCAACACAGCGCCATCTTTACTGGCTGAGGGACCACAAACATGAAGATAATCAGTTCTCTTTTACACAGCTGTGGTTTTTCGTTTACCACAATGACAGAATTCCAGTAAGCAATTGGTGGCTCCCCAGTGCTCGGGTGTTATTTATGTATTTCAAAGCTTCTTATAATAAGTAAGGCCTATATGAGGTACAGACGGGTTCTGTCCGGGGAGCAAAGCTTCTGTGCTTACAAACTGCAACCAACAAATGCAACATATTATGCCTGCAAAGGGGTCAAATTTTGATAAAAAACATTACAATATGTCAATTACCGGTATATGTTTTTTATTTAGGTATTTCAAAGCTTTTATAATGATATGTGAGACAGTTTCTGTCCGAGGAGCAAAGCTTCAACAGTTTGATAAGAATTCAGCGTTAATTTACTTTAACAACAAATAAACAAGAATCATGATGCCAACGCTGAATTCACTAAAAAATATATTTTTTAATTAAAATATAAAAACTATGATATAAATGTCCAGCTGCATTCCATCAGATGGAAATGTTCTACATGTTTACATTGCATCATTTTATACACAGAAGTTACGAATCACGGGGCGAGTACACCTTATTTTTCACTTTCATTAACGTTGTGAGATTGGGCATTTGACCTCGGCAGAGATCTGTGCTCTCCGAGTGCCCATCCGGTGAGATTTGGTATCGAGGCTCTGAACTGGTCATACACACAAAGAAACACCAATCTCAGCACAGCAGGGAGTAGGGATGAGGATACAGTACAGGGGAGGAACATACAGGTGGATGTAAGTGTACCTTAACATATACTTTGGTTCTTATTTACCACATGAACCCTCCTCGTTCATGCTGCAGCATGTCACTCTTAGAAATTGAATCCTACTTTATTAGCTGATTTTAATTGATTTTATAGTTCTTTTGTGACGTAGACGATCACAAAAATATTTGAGCCCAAGTTCAGTCATCATTCTCTACGAGATGTGCTCCTGTGCTACCAACTCTCTGTGTCAAATTGTTCTCACGCTGTTAAACTGAGTGCACTTGGTTTCAGGGTTAATTTGCCTGGACCTTCTAAAAGGTCCAGGCCCCAGGGAGGCCCAAATCCATAAAGTGTGCAAGAATGGGCCAACTACTTAGGCAGATCAGATCTCATCTCTTTTTTTAATGTCATGTCTAAAATCACTATCACCCTGAAACTGTAATCACGTGGAACTAACTGTGAGTGATCGACGTCTCAGAGCTAGTCTATTCAGGACACAGAAAACCCAATCCCTTTGTGTGTGTCCTACAGCCCAGCCCCCGTGTGTTTCTCACAGCCATTCAGCAGAGCATATCTCTCTGTCTGCCCAGTGAACGGCCTTACAATCCTGAGCATCAGTAGTCCTGTCACACCACCTGTGTGGACGACTTCATCTGAGAGACAGATGATAAGCCCGGGAAGAAAGGAGTAAACTAACCACAAGCTGCAGTGATGATTACCTCACACACAAGGAGTTTCATCATCAGGTTTTAGAAAGGGTATTTGTGATTTACAAAGGTCATTTTTATTAATTTTTAAAGTGACCTGCTGTGGTGCATGCTGGCTCACTGTAATGGCTTTCTGGGACACTGCAATGCAAAACTATAGAAGTGTTTCTATTCAATTGTCAAGCGAATTTTAGCAAACTTTTAAAAGGTTACAGAAAAGAAATGCAAATTATGCGCATTTCCTGGTTTGGAGTGAATAAAATCGGCTGCAGAGTAGTTTGGTCAGAAGTTGGTGCTATAGGCTTTGAATGGTACACAGTACACAGAGTAGAAGAAATAAAGGAACCAGAAACAAAACAAGTCACCATCTAACCATCTAACCATCAAACCATCAAACCATCTAACCATCTAACCATCTAACCATCTAACCATCAAACCATCAAACCATCTAACCATCTAACCATCTAACCATCAAACCATCAAACCATCAAACCATCAAACCATCAAACCATCAAACCATCAAACCATCAAACCATCAAACCATCTAACCATCAAACCATCTAACCATCTAACCATCTAACCATCTAACCATCAAACCATCTAACCATCAAACCATCTAACCCATGTACGAGAGAAGTTTTAATTGTTCTTGTCAGCAAGTATTGGCCATGGCCCATGCATCCGGAGACGAAGACAAGTATTCACCACTTCATGGGAATATCCGGTAAGACGGTTTCATGAGATCATTCAAAATGTGCATGACATTATTTTAATGGGAACACGGCTTGTGTAGAAGAAGATAAGGAAGAAGACATGCCACTTCTCTGCCAGATAGGAAGAATTCATAGGCAATAATTGTTCAATTCAACACTCTCAGAAGATTTGCCTTGGTCTGTATTACCTTATGATCAATACACACTTTATCATCCCACCAGAGGACATTTGGTTTCAACAGAAACACATTCATCATAGAAAACATATAGGCCCCCACATAAAGATAATGATGGCTAACGTTAGCCAGTGTTAACTGCCAGAGACTTATGCAATTGTTACTTGCATGCCTAAACCCATAGTTTATTTACCATACATCTGCCAATTGCATAACATTGCTGTTATGGTTCGGGGCTGTCAATCATGATATCAGCTGTCTAGATCAGCTGGTCTCTCTGTCCAATAGCACAACGACACAAGGACATGGTTAGCCTGTCATTGTGCTGCTGTCTGTCTTAAATATGATTGTCTCTCTACCTTCAGTACGTTCATGCTGCTGTTACGCAACCCTCCACCTCCCCATCTCTACCCAGTCTTCATCAGATGCATCATCTTCATCAACTCATCATTCCCTCAGCCTCATCAGCCACCATCACCACCAGTGTCTGGACTCCACGGGGGGGCTTTATATTGTTGCCGCTCAGGGCAATCACAACTCGATCACAGACCTCCTCGTCGAGTTCAAGCGCCAAAGAATTTCTGTGTAACTCATTAACGCAGCATCTTTCATAATAAATGTTAACTAATCATTCACTTGTCTCTCCTGATTGAACAAACGTTACGTTAATGTGCGCCAGTTACTCTGTTAAGTAAAGTAATGTGCACATTATGACTTGTTTAGCACTCAAAACTCAAAGTTTAGGACTTGAGACTTGTCAGTCTTGACTTGGGACTTGAGTGCAAAGACTTGAGACTAACTTCTGACTTGCAAAACAATGACTTTGCGTCACCTCTGGTTTTGCCCGTTGACTTCTTGCTTCATCACTGAATATTTAGTTGGTAAGCCCTCTGCCCTTTCAGAGAATACTGCAACCAAAGACCATGGTGGACGGACATCTGGTGAGAAATCTTTATATGTTATGTACACCAATGTTATGGTGTCTTTATACATTAAAAGAACCAAACTCCATGTGCACTGTTAACATGATGTGAGAAAGACTTGTGTACTAAAAAGACGTTAAAATCTAATCCAAAGTATCAAGTATAAAAGTACCACTTAAATCTCTGGATTTGTCAGCGTGTCCACATTAAATATGTCTGGTCTTCTTCCTTAATGGTACAGAAGCAGCTGGTGACTTTATTACTCCAGCTGCTTGATGAGCGAGCTGAACTTCTGGAGGCCAACAAGGGTTAGCCCTCTGTCTTCTGGCGGGTCTCCTTCCCTTCGAAAACGTTTGGTGGATCGAGTAAGACTGCAAGATGTCTCCAGTGGCTGCTGACAGTGTGTCTGTGCAGGCAGTTTATGGGCCAACAGGGCCCGGTCCTCTCTGGTTTCACTGAGCAAAGAGAGGGCACAGCTGCAGCAGCCAATGCTAAAACCCTCCCCACCCCAAGACAACTGCACTGCTGCACAAACAAGGGCCATGCTGTGTGTGTGTGTGAAAGGGCTCCAGACTCACAACCCCTAATGGAACGGATTAGGCTGGGCCGCGAAACTTTGATACACTGGTCCAGGCGGCACAGTATCGAAGCTTCTCTGTCCGCTCACAAAGGACTGCAAGGAACTAAGACCTGCTGTCTGAAGTCCTTCCAGAGCCTGACAAAGGCTGCACTCAAGTCATGGACCAATATTTAATTGCAGACCCAGGCAGTTTTTAGGGCAGATTTTCTTAAATACATCCCAATCTAGCTAAAATGAGTTCTCACAGCTACCAATGATCAGAGAGTTGTTTGTCCTCTCACAGGGCTGATATGACTATGAAGTGGCTATTCAAACCCATGCAAACAGGAACAGATTGTCAGTAAGGTGTGTTGCCGGGCCCCTTACCTTGCACGGCAGCTGGATTCTTGTAATATCACAAGATCACACCAGATTTAAGGGCTGACGAGATTACACGAAAATCCATCCAGTTAATGCATTTGTGTCCAAACCACCGAGATTCGGACCAATCAGCTTCCTGTGAGAATCTGCTGGCAGCTTCGGAGCGGTTTAAGGTTATGTGACGCGATATAATGAGGCAATGTCCAATGTTCAAAGCAACTATGGCGGCTCCTACAGAGGTTAGCATAGATGCCGCGATAGCATCTGTTATTTAAGAACGGGAGAGTATTTGTTCTTCCAAAGAGGAGCAAAGAACGACACTGATTTGCAAATCCAATCACCTGACAAGTCATTTTTTAAATGTCAGTCCTTTTCCAATAGTTTCCAAGGATGTCTTCTCAGATGGTTCTGTGTAACAAACGTCAGGTTAACGAGCATCACCCGCATTACCGGTGTTTTGTGTCTTAAAGATACGCATAAACATCATTAACAATATGATCACCTTCTCCGTACAATATTTTAAGTTGTTGTAACTACTAGAGTCAAGGGAAAAAAGGATAACAACACTGGCTCCTCTGGTTTCAAAGCTGTATGTTCTGGCAATATGCATGACGTTGGCAGTGATGGAAAAAAGTCTGATAGGTTGTACATCTCTATACCAGCATACCACCTACTGATGATATCCTCATGATACACTGATGATATGTAAATCCGTTTGTTTGTTTGAAGGGCTCTTCAGGGAAGAAGTGGGCAAACGCAGCACTGTCCCACTGCAGCTCTTTGGTTGTGCCTGACAAAACAACAGCTGAAGCTGATGAGGTAGGCCTACAGCTGACTCTAATGGATGTTGAGCAAGCCTGACGAAGTACAGCTTAGACTGATTATAGTATACAACTCTGCGCATATAGAGTTGACTCTGACTGAGCTGACCCAATGACGTGTCAAAATGATTGACATACTGAGATGTATATAGATGTAAAAGACACATTGGAATAGTGGTGGTGCAGAATGAAAAACAATGTCTGCAGCTGCAGCCGGCTCTCTTGTAGAGCTACCAATCACAGAAAAACTCTCAACATGTGGGAAACACTCATTTATAAGTGAGCACACATTTTGTGAGAACAGTCTGAACTGGAAGATGTTAGCAGGAAATATTGAAATATCTTTTTTACTAAAAAATAACCATCACTTCTGGTTGGCTAACTGAAACATCTGCGGAAACACAGCTGCTACATGTGTGTGTGTGTGTGTGTGTGTGTGTGAGTGTTGTGAGATTTTGTTGGCCAAGCTGTGTTTTCGCTTTCATCTCACACAGTCAGCTGTGCATCTCTTGCAGTGTGAGCGGACTTTCCCTCGCTCACGTTCACTGGGGAAACACCACACAGTTTGTTTCCATGAACACCAACACTGCAAGTCATCGGGTTCATTTCCAACTGCTAGGATTCAAATGAACAGGATTTCGTTAAGAACCTCACTTACTGTACAACCGTGCAAATTGTATCTCCACATCATCATTAGATTAGATAGATTAGAGTATATTAAAAAGGATTTGACATTTTTCATACAAACTGTCAAACCTGCATTAACAAGCTGCTGGCCATTTGTGCACTTCACTGCATTTGTGGTGGTTTTTCAGGTTTGTTGCTCGATTAACAAATGCATGTTCATCATCAGGGAATTATCCATAGCAAATCCTCCATTTTCAACCAATCACATGAGTGTGCCCCAACGCAGGTTTACTTAGTTTTTAGATTCACTTATGTACGTAACAAAAGTAGTTCGGTTAGGTTTAGGAAAAGATCATGGTTTTGGTTATATAGGTATATTTGTTTTCGGAAAATAACTTGTTACGTACTGTAACTATAGCCTTAGAATACTTTTAAGTACGTAAATTAACAGCAAAAGTAAAATAAGTCAATGTTTACTTGGTTTCACACAGGACATGAACAGTGGACTCCTGGGTGAAAGTCCTGTTTCTGTCTGAACCATCCACCCCGTCCTCGTCTCTATTTGGACTCCTCCCTCTTTATACCATTTCAGTTGCTCTGACTGTCTAATAGTGACGTGAATGGGTTTACATTGGGATTAGTTGAAAGCCCAGTGCGTCTCACACAGTACAGTCGCTAATGCGCAAGGATGTGGTTGGCCGAACCTACCTGTACCTACTGACAGCTAACTTGTCACTCCTTTCAGCAGTTACTACAGCCTTACTGATTAGCTAATGATTAGCTACAGGTTAGCAGTCTATACAGGCCAATGTAAAAAACATATGTAACTGAATTTACTGGGAGCACTGGTTCATTCCATAGTACACCCATTCACACTGGCATGTTCTCAACACAATACTGAAGACACCAAACATGAGCAAGTTAGCAATTAACCCTGCAACAAGTTAACATGGTGGCATCTGACATGCACTCACATTTTCAGGCCCTTTCATTCTCACAACCTCGGAGTTGGTGGTCGAGAAAAGTTACAATGTCTGTGTGATTTTGGCAGGTGGCAGTTATAGAGCCATTAAAGTCAACATTGGTTCAGTCTTTATCCAGCGAGACCCTCACAAAGTCTTAACAGGAACAGGTGGTGCGTTTTATAAAGCTGTATATAATGCAATGAAACAACACAGGATCAAAAATACAGCTTTGTATTGCACGGTAAAAATCCATGGTTCAAGATTGCAAAAGGATAAATGGCATGTACTTAGAAACTCTCAAATTCAGAATTATGAAAATGGAA
Source organism: Leptoclinus maculatus (assembly GCA_032191485.1). Classification (NCBI taxonomy): domain Eukaryota; kingdom Metazoa; phylum Chordata; class Actinopteri; order Perciformes; family Stichaeidae; genus Leptoclinus; species Leptoclinus maculatus. The sequence continues at coordinate 1,243,663 of JAVDOI010000037.1, read as the reverse complement.
AACACACAGTGACAAAGTAGACATCCAAAAGAATGATAATCATGTGTAACAATCTGAACGCCCCAGAAAACGTCACATTCTGGTCCTAACAAATGAACATCTTTAGGAAAATCCATTCTCATCATTGTGGCCACTCTGGATATCTATCGCAAACTTTGCACTTGCCATCTACATTTGGGAAACACTGGGTTTGACAAAACAATTAGTGTGACGCTCCTGAAGCCTTGACAGTTCAATTAAATGTAACGTGAATCACTTCAACTGCTCATATTTGAGTTCAATCAAACGTAAACACAGAAAGTAGCCCCTGGACTTACTATTGTAGCTAACTGCAATCCATATCCAGTTCTGGTTTGGTTGTTTTGCAAATGTAATTGACATTTACATTTCGGACAATTCTCTCTTTTTGATCTGACCCTGTCAATCATTTGCAGCTCTGCATGTCATGTAGTGTAACTACATTCTCAATGCCGTGTGAAAGAGAGTAGCCAATTCAGCCTGGAAAGCTAACAGTCAGTAATGGATGGCATGAAGCAAAAACAGTAGGCTCTGGTCTCGTTGTTGGTTTGCATCTCATTCAATAAGTCACGTTTAAGAACTTGTAAAACGACCCTTGAGAATTGTATCTTCGACCATTCTGGCAGAAAAAGGAGTCCCCTCTCTTTCATCTCACTGAGGAACACCATGGGTTCAATCAATGCACCAGTCTATGGCCTTGTTTACATGAAACATGAAATGCAATTTTTGCTAATTGGAACCAAATCACATTTGGAGGTGGTTTGAAATGCAGTTCCAGTCGGATTCTCAGTCCGGATGCTCTGGCCGCTCAAATCGGATTTCAAAGTGTGGATCTGTGCAGTTTCTGCCGCCTACGTCGTTTCCACTGAAACCAAATAGTTTGGTGATGTCTGGACACACAAATCCAATCTGGCAAATAACAGTGCAGACAGTCTTTCTTAAAGAAGGGATTTCAGGAACAAATTGGATTTTTCTGCGGTAAGAATGTAGCCTGTACTATAATCATTACTTTTGTAAATACAACGTTTGGTCCTAATTTCACTTTTCATGTTGTAGCAATCAACAGACAGAAGGGTAACGCTAAGGGAGCAAAGGGACAGTCAACGGGGGAGCTTTCTACACGCCTCCCCCGGCTGATTTTAGAGAATCGTTTATAAATTGAAATGATATGTAGCACTCTGATAGTGCTACGTTCTCGTGTGAGAGCTCTGATTAACACATGTAGTTCTATTATTGGATTTATAAAAGGCCATGCTGTTAGTTATGAATGATGCTTCACGATAGACAACTCGAATGTGAGCTTGGCAGTCGAATCAGGCCCCTTCGATCACATCGTCACATAGTCGACCACGCCGGGGTCACCCCTACGATGAACATTAGCTACTCACGAGCACAGCTGCTCAACGCTCACATGAGGAGAATTTGCGGAAGAGAAAGCTTTGCATGCACCCGTCAGCCCAGTTATTTATTAGCTTAGCTTAGCTGGCTTTAATTGTTGTACGCTTGTAAGTACAAACATTGTCAGATTGCTGCACTTACTGACACTTTCCACGCATCATAGCTAGCGTCAGCTTGCTTTACAATAAAAAAGTTGTTGTTTCGTAAAATTGCACATTTATGCAATTTGTTCTCGTGGTTATTTTCCTTAAAGTATAATCATTTAAGCCTCTGGTACGATAGTCCGTTCCGTTTGACTTGTTATAATTTTCCACCACAAAGTTATTCCTGGCAGTGTGGATCATTTAGATCATTATACTGCATTTGAACGGTGGTGGGTGATGAAGTAGCCTACTTCAATTCTTGCCTTGAGTAAAAGTTGTACAACTGTTAGACAAAGTCCCGCTGCATTTCTGCTGACTGTGACCATGTCGACTGGTGTCAAGCTATGAAGCTATGGGCTGCTATGCTCAGCACAGTAATACACATTAGAATAAGAGTTTCATATCCAGCTGCTCATTGCGTGACGGTAATAATATAACAATGATGATATTTTAAAAAACTAATTTAATATAACCCATATAGTATCAGGGTTATATCTAATATTTCATAGTTTCAAAATGACACAACATCAAATATATTTTAATGTTAAATGTATAAAAGCATGCACACATCTTGAGTAGAGTTATGAAGCTATAGCCTCTGAAATGGATGATGCTACGTTGAATAAATGTATCTTCTCTCCATTTCAATTCAATTTAATTTAATTCAATTTATTTGTATAGCCCAAAATCACAAATTTGCCTCAGAGGGCTTTCCAACACATATTGTAAAGTGATCCTGTCCCAGGACCACACAAGAAACCTTTAACAGGGAGACAAAAAGTAAGAACCCTCAAGGAGAGCAACAGAGGAGGGTCCTCTATCAGGATGGACAGAAGTGTGATAGATGTCATGTGTACAGAATGAACAACATAACATTGTCTGTTTCTTGCTGACAAAAGCTGCAGAGTTTCTCACGATGGCAAAAACACAGCGAACAGAAAGTTTTTCACACTTCAGTCATGCAGGTCCTCATCTTTATAAAGAAAACGATGATGGATCTACATCCACTGATGACATGAACATATGCACAGTGAGACAATACCTCTCGTCTGTAGTCAGACCATACAGATACACTGGCTTCTCAAGAGTGATGACTCTCTTTCTTTCTTTCTTTCTTTCTTTCTTTACCTTATTTAGAAGAGAACTCGGGTCCTGTCTTGGCTCATGGATCCCTTCTTTGGTGCAGGTGCTGATATATCCAGTAAAGAATGAAGAAATAACAGCGTTGTCCTCCTGAAAGCCCGTAAGCTGAAGTCATTGAACGCACTATTTGCTGCTGTGTTCGGTCTCCAGCGTCTCATCCACACACGGACAAACTTGGACTCTTTCTCCGAAACACTGGCTGGACGGCTCCCGTGACGTCAGTAGCCTCTCCACCAATGGACGGGCTGCGACAGTCCCGCATCTCTCACTGGTGTGACAGTACTGGTGACACTGGGAGCCGCTTAGTTAGTTTCTCACTGTTTGATGGTCCACGGTGGTGTGGGTGGTCCGAGGCTCGTTTTGAAAGCTGTATTAGAGTTGTTGAGCTGTAGTGCTCAGGCTGACTGTAGAGCCAGAAACGAAATTAAAAACGTTCACAAAAATAAACGTTCAACAACTTTAAAAAATGCAAATCACTGGGGAAATAGGACTAAAGGAATTCCTGCCATAAATAAGAGAGGTTTAGCATTCATACAACACTAACAGCTGTCACTGTTTACATTGAGTGAAACTGAAAGTGACATGTCGTATTTATTTGCTCGATGACATATCGCCTATTAGTGATTAATGTGCAACCACGCACATATTTCTTATGAGGCTGCATACCCTATTGTCTTACTTATTAAGAATCTGAATATCTACAAATACATTATCGATAGACTACTGAGAGTTTTGACACAACAAACAATAGTCAGTAGAAGAGTAGAAGAAAAGTAAACCTGTTGCATTTCACAACTTCAATTACAAAGTGTAATAGCCTATTTGCATTTCTCTGTGTGTTCTCATCAAGGCTGTGTTCAACTGATCAAAGCTAAAGAACAATATCAACTAATGCACAACTACCTGTTGTGTTTAATCAAATTACCACAAAAAGGGCGAGGAAGTAATATTCAGAGAGCTGGTTGGTGTCAAATAATGAAGCTGCTATTTTTGTGCATTGTTGGTATCCACAAGGAGCAGCCAGACCCTGGTGAAGGGAATACTGTATGTGTACCAGAGGAGGCTGGTCCATAGAGGCAGAGCTCGCTCCTCCTCTTTGTGAAGAAGAGGGAGATCAAAATATGTGTATAAAGCAGCTATTAGTATATAAAGAACATTACCAGATCTCAGGGTCATTTATGATATATGTTTTTCTCTCTTCTTTAGAAAAAAAAATCCATTATTGCATTGCTGATTAAAATGCTCCAACAGCAACACCTACAGGGCAGGCACGGAAGTGAGGAGGGGGGGGGCAGAGGAGGGAATCCTTCTACTGTCCTTCTTAGGCCAGTGTGCAGGAAGTGGCATAGTGGTGAGCTTGCAGACCCTATACGCTCAGACCTCCCTTTCCAAGCCTGTCAAAGAACTACGGTGGCCTTCATGGAACATAAAAACGTGACCGGCTATTTGGTTTGTCCGCTCTAGGCTACTGTAGAAACAGGGTGGCATGACGAAATGTTCATTCTAAGGTAAGGAAAACACCTACATGCCTAAAAATGTAGACATTTTCACCTGCCCATCAGGACCTAAACCACTTCTTTCACAGATAGCACAGCCTTCAGGAGCAATTTGGGATTCAATGTCTTGCCCAAGGACACTTCAAATTGCGGACTAGAGGATTGAACCGCTGATCCTCTGAGCCACAGCCGCATTATTGTTTTCGCATTTGTCTCAGTTGGGAGTGACATCAAGGTAGAATCTTGACTATATAGATACCCGCACACTTATATCTATGCAGTGAATACTTTATTTTGTATCTTTCGGTCTAAAGGACCTTCAATCAGAGCATACGTCTGTATAACATGTGTGCCCTATGCAGTACCTGAAATTGCACTAGACGGTGTCTTGTATTGATGTGAGGAGGGGATCCTTGACCTGCCATTGCTGGGTTAGCCTACATTTTCCTGTGACTGTTTTTTTTCCAGCCCTTTCTGTTGCCTAGAAAGCAGCCCTGCTGAGTACAACATTGATTATTCTTTCAGTTTAACATTACTTTGACTGTGCTGCCACCTGCTGGTATATTAGTTATGTGCAACTCATCAAGAAGTTGCACATAACACAACTCAACTATTCAAAATAACCATATTACAGTTAAATCAAAAATACCATTTTCAAAAATCTAAATTGTTTACATTGGACTTAAAAATGACTGAATTGCATACCAAGTAAGGCAATTAGGCAGAATAGACAGATAGATAATACTGTTGTACGCTGGAGAGAAAAAGGAATAACAGCTGTACGTACACTCATAGAAGGAAACACTTTGAAAACTTTTGAAAAACTCAAAGGAGAATTTAATCTAGAAAATGGGGACCTGTTCAGATATTTACAGCTCAGACATTTCTATAATACAGAAATTAAAAAATAAATGTCAGCAGAAGGTAACGAAGTGATTGAAGTGTTGACCGGTGCATACAAACAAACCCCCTCAAAGTTGGTTTCCAAACTGTACAGGAGTTTACAAAAACCAAACGGAAGAAACACACTGTACGTAAAACTGAAATGGGAACTAGAACTGAACATTGAACTGTCGAAGAGTGATTGGCATTCCATGTGTAGAACGCAACAAACTTCCACTAGCTCTAGAAGATGGAGGGAACTCGGTTGGAAGAACTTAATCTGCTTTTTTATTACACCCCATATAAAACATCCATTGGGTAAAGAGCAGCCATGCTGGAGACAGTGTGGGCAGATGAATGCCAATCACTCACATGTTTTTTTGGACATGTATAACAATACAAACATTCTGGGACAGAGTTATTCAGACTCTGGAGGAGATTCTATGCTACAAGATCCCCAGGGACCCCCTGGTTGTGTTCCTGGGATTGATACCCGGCGACGTTATTCTAAAGAAGGACATCTATCTCTTTAAAATCCTGACACTCGCATGTAAAAAGGCCATCACAAGGAGCTGGTTAAAATGTGACCCTCCAAGGCCAGGACAGTGGCTGGACATTGTAGAGGAGATATACTCCAGGGGAAACGGACTCTTTATCTAAGGATCAAAGCAGGGATCCATGATCAACGCTGGGGAAAATGGACTACAAGAGGAAAGATGGGTCGTGTTCTCAGCTGGTCAACGGATCAAAGGTTGTAAAGACTGAATGGTGACCCCCTTTTACTTCTATGTCTATTTTTATTTTTGTCATTAAGGATGTTTTGTTGTGTTTTTTGTTCAGTGTAATAGCAACTGAAAAACAAATTAAATTACTTTAACTTTCTCTTCATAATGAGGAGCTCAACGGAAGCTTTGTTTGGTCGTTTTGCCCTTTATAACTATGTGTTTGTAGTCAACACATTTGCAACACATGTATATGGATCAATAACCACCACGAGTAGTTGCTGCTTGGTAGAACCGTGGAAACTACGCTTTTACTCGGATTAACTACGGAGGGTTATCCTATTAGGACAATTGTTAATGCAGAGTGCCGAATATTGTTGTGGAAGAAAATAAGTTATGAGTCTTTGAAATCTACAGAGAGGAAGCTTTTATTCTGTATTAAAAAAAACACTGACCGGAAGTCTCCTTTTCCGTTGAGCAACAAGCGGCTGCTGCTGGATAATTACCCTTCAGAATAAAAGCGCCAGTGTCATGCTGTGAGATTTATATGAATTAGAACAATATCATAACATCATTTCTATCTATTTTTTATATTTGCATTGAAATTATAATGAATTAGCAGTGCACAAAATAACGGCTTCAGTTCCTGACTCCTTCAGGTCTGAAACGATGCTTTCAGTTTGAAGAAAGAAAAGCGTCTTGTTCTCGAGAGAGGAACACAGACACGTCGATGGCGAGTGAAGTTAGGAGGAAAACAACCGACTGAACGTGAACGGTAAACGTGACGGGCAGTCTGGAGCTCAACGACGGACGAGCTGCTGTAACGACGAGAACCCGACGCGTTCGCGACATTATTGGACCAGCTAGCTTAATGCGGCTAGAAAACCCCCCCACAGTGGTGACGTTTAATGTTAGCACCCGTTAGCCACGACGCTACGGTGAACGATGAAAAGCCTGCGGGACTCTCTACTCGGTTGTCGGCACGCGCGGGATGAAACTTCGGTATAAAATACGGTGATAGGGTTTGTTATGGGACGGGCGAGCCTTGAGGATGGGGCGGACTACTCGGAGTGGGATATGTGTTTATCCACATGAGTTATGCTTTCATAAGGTGGAAAGTGTGTTTTTCCACAGATGCTGATGTCCATACACGTCAGCACCCCCTGCCCCCCCCAGACAACGGTAGCATTCATACATTTATTACTCTCCATTCACCGCAGAGCTAAACTCTCCGTGGGATAAAGTGGCCATGGCTGTGAAATCAAGGAGACCGTGGACGACCGTGATTTTCGGCGTCTTTCTCGGATTCACCGTGTCCTCTTGGCTCATCGTGCCTCAGGTTCTGGAGAGTAAAGGGAAGAAATCTCCCGTGTGTTCGTACAACAGCGAGTCCTCCGTCGGTAAAGGTCCCGCCATCCTCGGGAACACCGCGGCTATCAAAGACCGGGACAGCCCGCAGATCAGTCGGGAGGACGGGGTATCCAGTACCGGGAACAGCAGCGGAGATACCGGGAGACCCACGAGCAGACCGAAGCGTTTCCTCTATGTCGGCGTGATGACAGCGAAGAAATATGTGAGGTCTCGCGCCGTGGCTGCGTACAAGACCTGGGTGGGCTCCATACCCGGGAAGGTGGAGTTCTTTTCCAGCGCTGGGTCCGGGGCCGTCCACGTGCCCGTCCCCCTCCCGGTGGTCTCGCTGGCGGATGTGGACGACTCGTACCCGCCTCAGAAGAAGTCATTCATGATGCTGAAGTACATCCACGACCACTACCTGGATAAATACGAGTGGTTCATGCGCGCGGATGATGACGCTTATATAAGAGGTGATTATTCTGGGAGTGGTGTGTGTGTGTGTGTGTGTGTGTGTGTGTGTGTGTGTGTGTGTGTGTGTGTGTGTGTGTGTGTGTGTGTGTGTGTGTGTGTGTGTGTGTGTGTGTGTGTGTGTGTGTGTGTGTGTGTGTGTGTGTGTGTGTGTGTGTGTGTGTGTGTGTGTGTGTGTGTGTGTGTGTGTGTGTGTGTGTGTGTGTGTGAGAGAGAGGTACGTACAGGGATCCCCATAGTCCAAATGTAAACATGTTTACATACATATTCATGAGGAGATATTATGTTGCGTGTAGTCAAATATGAACCACAATGTTTTGAAAAAAATCCATGCATTTACATTCAACACTCACCAAAAAGCTGAACCTCATTTAAAGTGATTCTACACATTAGTTATCTGAAAGCACACCTCATATTGTTGACACACAAATCCCCCAAACACGCACAATAAAAAGGCAAAACTCCAAATACAATCTCCTGAAAAAGGAAACTGCGTTCATAAAAGTGACATGTCTCCTCAAAATGGTATTATGTGTTCATGTGACTTGTGTTTAAAACAAAAGGTGAACATTACCACCCAAACCCTCCGTGGTACACTCCCATCACAGTTTACAGACTTCCACGTTGATAGTCGCAGTGATGTTTTGGGTGCAGTCACCTGACCGATCAGCTGGTGTCTCTTGGCCCATCAGACTTCTTTTTAATAAGATGGGTCGTTAGAGGCCGTCCTATGATTTACATCATTTGTGAGACAAATTGGTGATATTGTGCTTAATTAATAAAATTGGCTTTATTTTATTATTATTTATTTTTGTCAAGGATATATGTATTAATGCTGGGCCAACATTCCATGAACGTCTCTGTTGTTTAATTTGACCATATGTGTCTGTTGATTTCCTGATTTGTTCTGTTTTGTTGTTTAAAAAGTAAAGTGGGGGGAAATTAAATAAAATTGGTTGATTTCACTAATAGTACTGAAATAAGACCCAAGCTTTCACGAAGCTCAACCATTCCTTAACCTAAAACAGATTCTTTAATAACATTACCGTTAGCTGGAGAAGCATGCAGGTCTACTGGTCTCTTTTGTTCATGTGATTAAGGTGAGACTGAAGATGTAGTCAAATCACGTTTTATTGCTCATTATATGATGATTCATGGGCTACTCATTTTTAATAAAATGACCTTCATTTTGCTGATTAGCTCTTCCGGATGAGTGATTATAAGACACTTGAGGGAACCTTTTGTGTGGCTGACGTGTTTGTAGAGACAAAGTTATCCAAGTTATGTTCAAGTGGACATTTTGTCTTATAATTCCACGTTGGCTGGGAACTTATATGTGCATGACACAAACAATAAATATATAATATATCATTCCTTTGTTAGTTTTATGTTTTTTTTCTATTTGTTGAATTAGCACTTGCATTATGAGATGTATAGTATGACCGTATTATTAAAATAAGCACATCTAATTCCTCCAACTTCGCCCCCTGCCAGGTGAGAAGCTGGAGTTGTTCCTGCGGTCGCTGAACAGCAGCAAGCCTCTGTATCTGGGCCAGACGGGCCTGGGCATGGCCGAGGAGCTGGGCCGACTGGCCCTCGAGCCCGGAGAGAACTTCTGCATGGGGGGCCCTGGGATGATCTTCAGCAGAGAGGTTCTACGCAGGATGGTCCCTCACATCGGTACCTGTCTGAGGGAGATGTACACCACCCACGAGGACGTGGAGGTGGGCCGCTGTGTGCGGCGCTTTGGAGGAACACAGTGTGTGTGGTCCTATGAGGTATGGATTGAGTCTGCCTTCTGTTCTTTCAGGTTCCTAAAGGAAGGGGGGGGGGGGGGGGGGGATTTGATCAGATTTGATCCACTTTCAGGGCATCCAAGTTAAAGTTTACATGAGCCACGGTGAGAACGAAACAAGCCTTCTGTTTAGTTTAAGCATATTGAATACAAGTTTGCAGCACATTGATGATGAATGTGGAAACACATACCAGTGGTTGTACTATACTGGTTTTAATGACTGTACACAGCACTTCTTATCCTTATTTTGTACATTAAATATACATACATTTGAACCTAGATTACCTTTTTACTGTTTCATCCATCTTTACGTCAACGTCATTTTGTTTCTTAATTTGTTTGTTGATCGATATAGTTGATTTTTATGCGATTCACCCCTCATATGGCCTGCACTCTTAAAAGCATCTTCCTCTTTTTTGATGGTGCTGCCTACATAGTAGATGTTTCAGTACATCGGTCAGTTGAATACCATCTGTAGCTCAGTGTGGTGGAATGGTTTGACAGTGTTGTTTGTACTGGTATCCGGTTCGTGCTCTTATCAAGGATGTTGCAACTCTCTCCACAGATGCAGCAGCTCTTCTATGAGAACTACCAACACAACAAGAAAGGCTTCATTGAGGAACTTCACAGTAGCAAGATCCACAATGCCATTACGCTTCACCCCAACAAGAAGCCCGCCTACCAGTACCGGCTCCACAACTTCTTGCTGAGCCGTGAGATCTCCAGGCTTTGTTACCGCACCATCCTGCTCCACCGCCAAGGCCTGTTTATGAGTTACCTCAGTGACACAGAAGTCCTGTGGGAGGACCAGCAGCTAGGGTCCCCACCTTCCTACATGCGCTACAAGCCCACTGAGAGAAATGATGTCATCGAGTGGGATTTCCTGACTGGCCGCCATATTTATTCTGCTGCTGAGAACAAGGTAGCCAGGCAAAGCCTTGGGAACTCACTTCGGACTGCGCTCGAAGGCATCATTCTCCAGGTGATGGAGATGATTAACGAGAATTCGAAAACTCGTGGTCGTGTAATTGACTTTAAAGAGATTCAGTACGGCTACTACAGGGTGGATCCAATGCATGGTGCAGAATACATCATAGACTTACTGCTTCTGTACAAGAAACATAAGGGACGCAAAATAACAGTGCCTGTGAGGCGGCACGCTTACCTTCAGCAGTCCTTCAGCCGACCCTTCTTTACCGAAACTGACGAGCTAGATGTGGCTGAACTCGTGGCTGCCATCAACTCTGAATCCCAATCCCTTTCTTTCCTGTCCAACTCTCTGAAGTTCTTGTCACCTTTCCAAGTCTACGAATCAAACAGGGAACTGTGGGAGCAGAGCCAGAGGAAGGTCAACATCCTTGTCCCATTATCCGGTCGCTATGACACCTTTGTCCGCTTTATGGAGAACTTTGAGAAGGTGTGTTTGATACCCAAACAAAATGTTAAGCTCTCCATCATTCTGGTGGACAATGGAAGCGATCAGAACCAAGGCAAACACAGTCAGTTAATCAGAGACTACTACAGGAAGTATCCCAAAGCTGACCTGTCCCTAATCCCCATGACAGGCAACTTCTCACGAGGACTGGCTCTTGAGCTGGGCTCCTCGCAGCTTGATAATGACTCCCTACTCTTCTTCTGCGATGTTGATCTCATCTTTAGTGGTGATGCCTTGCAACGCTGCAGAGACAATGCTGTCCAAGGGAGACAAGTCTATTTCCCAGTTGTCTTTAGTCAGTACAACCCCAAAATAGTGTACTCTGAGAAGGCCCCGAGAGAAAACAAATTTGTGCTGACCAAGAAAAGTGGTTTCTGGCGAGATTACGGATTCGGAATCACCTGTGTATTCAAGGGTGACTTACTAAAAGCTGGAGGTTTTGACACCTCAATCTTAGGTTGGGGACTGGAAGACGTAGACTTGTTCACAAAAGTTATTAACTCTGGTTTAAAAGTGTTGCGCAGTCAGGAACCAGGACTTGTCCACGTCTATCATCCCGTCCAATGTAACGCAAGTCTCGAGCAGAGGCAACACAAAATGTGCCTCGGGTCGAGAGCAAGTACGTTTGCATCGACAATGCAGTTAGCAGAGCTGTGGCTGGAGAAACACATAGATGCGGGGTACAACAGAACTTCATCCTGACACTCCGGCCCTACGGAACCCTCCGTACAAGTTTACCTCAGTTCTGCTTGTATGCAGACAGCGATGGACTTTGTGTGTATGTGTATGTGTGTGTGTGTTGTAGTGTGACCGTGGATCAGAGGTCTTTGTAGGCTGTAGTATTTGACCCGGAGAGAACCCTGAAAGCAGGTAGACCCAACACCGAAGGAATCCAGAGAAAATAGTACACAAACAGAGCAGAGTCTAGGATTACAGCCTGCGCAAAACGAGTGTCTGCTACCTTATCTAGTTCTAGACCACTGACTAAATACACATTGGCTTTAATTTGCTGTGCCAATGATGCAAATATCGAGCTTTATTGCAGTTCCTTCAGGTGTGGGTTAGAGGTAGCTAACTCAACAACAAAAAACAACAAGAAAAAGTAATATATATATATATTTATAATAATATATGATATATGTATAAGTGTTGCTGGTTTCAGTACCCGACACCACCTGCAACGCAGTTAACCTGTAAATTGAATACTCTGCTCTTTTGCTGTGCCATAAGCAGCATTGTCTGCTGCTTTACACAGTGTGTGTGTGTGTGTGTGTGTGTGTGTGTGTGTGTGTGTGTGTGTGTGTGTGTGTGTGTGTGTGTGTGTGTGTGTGTGTGTGTGTGTGTGTGTGTGTGTGTGTGTGTGTGTGTGTGTGTGTGTGTGTGTGTGTGTGTGTGTGTGTGTGTGTGTGTGTGTGTGTGTGTGTGTGTGTGTGTGTGTGTGTGTGTGTGTGTGTGTGTGTGTGTGTGTGTGTGTGTGTGTGTGTGTGTGTGTGTGTGTGTGTGTGTGTGTGTGTGTGTGTGTGTGTGAGAGAGAGACCTTGAATCTACCTTAAAGCTAAGGTAATCTTGAGAAACTAGAGTCCACCAGATTTGACAAATTATCCAACCGAAACACACAGCCCAGTAGCTAGCAGCACGAGCTCCAAAAGTTAGTCAATCTAGACAGAAAGACGCCAAGTTGACAACACTGACAGCCCCCCCCCCCCCCCTTCAGGCCTCCCTCCAGTCCGGGCAGTCATTACATTAAGGCCGAATGAAATGATCGGACAGGCTGCGACAGCCATAACCGGATAATTTCCTCTTTTTTTTGTCAGAGCATTTGATTGATCGATTGCTGTCAGGATGTAACGAGAATTCGACAAAAATATCAGAAATGTTTTTGAAGATTACCAACCCTAGCTTTAATCTCCAGGTGAACCTTTCCCTCCTGCAGGCCTGAATCTGAGGCTGTGTGGTTACTGCTCCTGCCAAGACGATTCCTGGTGTGCTATTATATTAATATTATTAAGCTTTTTCTTTAGCAATTTCTCTACTTTCCTCTCTCAAGTCTAGTTGTTTTCTCTCTGACCTATACTAGCCATCATTTGCTTCCTTTATTTAACTAGTGCAGTGCCCGTTCAGAGCGTACCTGTTGAGAACGAGCTGAATGCACTGCCTGTGATCCTTCTCGAGAATCGCTCGTACCAACAACTTCACACTCAACAGTGCGCTTCCTTGGGTCCTGAGCAGTACCACAGACTGTATATAAGTAGTGGACGTAGTCCTCGTGACGTCACCCATTGGTTTGTGGAGCCATCTTGGCTTTTTTGCAAGCGATGAACTGAAGTTATCATATTTGGAATGTAGAGGAGTGACGTAGAGACGGCGTATACGTCTCTGGTAGCGGCAATAACCTGTCAATCACAGTAGCATGGGGAAAAGATCTTGGAACACACTATTCACAAGCAGCACAGTCATGGTACTGCTTAGCCCGAGACATGCTGACATGCCTAGATTCAATTTAGAATAATGAATAGAATAACTGGACTCCATCAGGAATGTCAATGTTGGGTCTTACGGATGGTAACTGTTGGAGATGCAACAAAAGACATGGCGTGTTGGTCCACATACTATATGAATGCAAAATGGTACATGACTGCTGGTCAGCTTTTGTCAGATGTATTAACAGCATACTGGGAACTGTTTGAGGGTCAAGCATTAGGCATATTGGGTATCTCACCAATGGAGGCTAACGGAAAGCAGAAACTTTGGTGAAAGCAGATTAGTCGCTTGCTTTGTCATAACCACTGCAGATATGAAGTAGAGCACGGATTTAATGAGTGGAGATATTTTAGAGTAACGTTAGTGTAAGTAGAAATGGCAGAGTGGCACTGTTCCTGTGTAGGCTATCCGCTAGCATTAGCAGGCTATATCCAGGATCCATCACCAAAAGTGAACTGCCCTGAAGCTCCGCCCCCGCTAGTACACAGAGCGCTGGTAGCTTGTGTATTCAAAGTTTATTCATATTGAATGTGTCGCTTCCATAGGGTCCTCAGCCATACACCCGCAAAGTGTGAAGTAAATTGGATACGCGGTTCTCGAGATAATGCAAAGAACAGACAGAACCCTTTATAATAACTTCATAGTGAGATGCCAAACCATGGCGGCTCAGCAGCTCAATGCTGTCCTCCTGACAGGACTGTATCCTTCCATTCATCGAAAATGCTTAAATCCCATTTCTGAAACTTTACTCGTTTGAAAGGTGGAGCAATGTAGATGTGCTTTTTACCTCAAAAGGTGTTTGTACAGGTTTAAACTGGGCTAAAGTATCATTTGTTTCCAATAACTATATTATATTTTAGTCCGTATTTAGGACCATCGCATTGAAAGATGTGAAATGCTGTTGAAGAAACAGTTCAATGTAACCTAAATGACACAAAATGTTGAGTCTTCTATCAATTGAGCCCAGTTGCATAGACATCTAGGTGTTATGAGTGCTTACTGGGGAGCCACTTGACAGACTGAGGAACAACATTCGACTACACAGAGGAGCGTTGGAGCTAATGTGCTTTACTCCCAGGTGTGTGGGAGGATTCTTTGAATAAGGCCATTATGTTGACAGGGACGGTGCCACGTTGAATGCCAACTGGTTGACTCCACCACTGCTCACTAATGACGTCGTGAACATCCGTTTAAAACCATAGAAAGAAGAATGCAGACGTTTGCACAAAACAATTTAGATATAAAATCTTCTGCGTTGACCAACATGGGTACGCTGCCTCCAGGACGAAATGCAATCCTAAAATGCTTGAAGACATGGCTCTAAGGAAAAAGAGTTTAAAGGTGGGGCGAGACGCCATGAACTTTACAAATGAGGTCTGTTTCACGGTTGTTCACTGAGCGTCGAGTTGCAAAGTTCCAAAAATGATTGGACACTCAGACAACATAATAATAATAATGAAGCTTCAGTCAAGACAGCGTTTGTATTTTGGATTTGCTGAATTATGATGCAACATGTTTGGCTTTTCTCTGGTCATATCAGTTTCAATCCAGATTGTTGACGGTCCCGACACCTTTTTTCAGACTGACTGGAATCGTTGCAGATCACGGTGTTTGAGCCGGGTCAGTTCCTCTGATGGTACACTCAGAGAGCCAGAATGTGTTCTTCTTTCATTCACTTGTACACCATCGTGCTACGCAAAGGTGTTCTCATCCATTACTTAGTGGTTTCTCCTGGACTTCAGTTCATTATGACTATTATTAATAACTATTATGACATTTACAGTACTGCCTCAGGACCACAGGTGACCACCCACTGCATTGCAGCCTTTTGCTTTTACGAATATGGTGCCCACTGCCTATTGTGTGTTTGTTTAGTCAAAAGGAATCATCTGGCAAATGATATTTGGAACAAACTGGCAAAAACAGCTTTGAATGAGCCTCGTTCCTATGGAAGGGTATCGCTGCCCCCGTGACCAGGATGTTGCTTGGATACTGAATGTACAGAAACTCTTCTTGTTGTAACATTTATCAAGAGAAACTGAGCGGATCATTTTAATGTTGCTGTTTTCAGACCTCTGAATTGTTGTACTCTATTTATTCAGCAATACAAAAACATGAATAATAAAGTGAAAAATGCCAGTTGAGTGTGATCATCAGGCTGTTTTTAAGTGCTAGTTGGTGAGCAAAGCTAAATATATTGGTAATTATGTAATCTGAATATTTATAAATATATTTTATGAGGAAAAGAAAGAATTAAAAGCTCTAGAGATTCACGGCACGAGAATCCATAAACATTTTCTGTATCACATTTCTATGGAAACACATCGCAGAAAATATTCTATCTCATAATAACACAACTATCTCCAGCTATAATAATAAGTCAGTTTTCTCATCATTTTGAGGTACTAAGCCATAATTACAAGTTTGTTTGTTTCTTCCTTTGGTGAATGCACTTCTACAAACGATGGAGACTCGTCTACATATATTCTGTCAGGAGGACGTTTATGGTTTCCTTACCCACGTATCTGCCAGCAATAACAATTGCTTTTAATAAATGTTTGTACACAGATGCTGAACTCGTTTTCATTTCGTACAAGAAGCTGAATTGGTGTTTTTGTGAGATACATTGGTGCACGCTGGAGCAGAAGACCATTCTACACAATTTCAGAGTAATAACTTTCATTCAAAATATCTTTTAAGATTCTTTAATAAACCCATTCAAAGTCATGGTGCACATCTTCAGCTATTCAAAAGCCGCTCTGTGCACACAACACTAAAATCAACTAGTTGACAGTGTGGCTGCTACTGCCCGAATATATATATATATATATATATATACGTCAATATCACCGGTAGTGAGATCTCATATCACATCACTGAGCTGCATTTGAGATATCGCTGCTCTCATTTCTGCATTTTAGATTCATACTCTTGTATTGAATCTTGTATTTGTGATGGACAGTCATGAACTTGACACACACACACACACACACACACTGCTGTGGTTGTTTGTTGGCTCCTGTGGGGGAAAGATTCTGTGGGTTCTATTGCAGAAAGGTTCACAAACACAGACACAGAGGAAGTGTGTCCACCTGATGAGTTGGCATGTTTCTGGACTCAAATGTCACTCCAATAGTCTCACTCATTCATTTCTAATGACCGTTCATTTATGTTCAGTGTACAAAAGTTGAATGGAAATGATCAAAATGTGTTTTGTGTTCAAAGAATGTCATGGAAGCGTGTGAGAGGAAACAGACACATTCAGAGTTGACATGTTTCAGTTAATGATTCGTATTAGCTACACAGTAAACCTTTGTGTGTATTATTCATATGTATTTTGTTATTTTGAGATGCAATGCAAATGTCTTAAAACTGTAAGCTACTCACCTTGTATTTGTTGGATATGATTCAATTGCCATTGTTTTAATGAAGTGGCAAGAATATATTGATTGTATTAGTGTATATACAGCATTAACCCGTGTGTGATGTTATTCAAGACTCAACGTGAGACAACATAGTGTATAGGTAAAACATATATAACATTCATAATGTCTAAGACATATGAGCCTTATGTCAGTAGTGCAACCAGCTTTATAGTTATGCATAAATTACAATATGCTTTACAATATGTACACATGACATCATCTTGTCCCGGAACCCTCACATCGGAACAGGAAACACTCCCCCAACATATCCTCACGCAGATACAGTTACTCTACGGGGCTTTTATTTTGAAAGGGTGGGACTGGGTGGGTGAGAGAGGGGGAGAGGAGACATATTCATAATGTTTGACACACAAACACAGAGGTTATTAAATGACAGGCTTCATCACAAGCATTCCAGTTAGAATTCATTCTGTAGGGCTTTTATTTTGAAATAAAGGGGGGGGGGGGGGGGTGAAAGGGGAAAAGACAGAAAGAGAGAGAGAGGAGAGAGAGACAGAGTGAGTGGGACAGACAGAGAGACAGAGAGCCCTCAGAGGGCTTTACAGTCTGTACACATGTGACATCCTCTGTCCTGGAACCCTCACATCAGAACAGGAAGAACTCCCCCAAAAACCCTTTAACGGGGAGAAAAGAGGGAGAGACCTGTGGGAGAGCAACAGAGGAGGGGGAGGAGGGGAGGAGAGAGAGAGGAAGACAGAAGGATAGAGAGAGAGGAGAGAGAGACCTGTGGGAGAGCAACAGAGGAGGGGGAGGAGGGGAGGAGAGAGAGAGGAAGACAGAAGGATAGAGAGAGAGGAGGGAGAGACCTGTGGGAGAGCAACAGAGGAGGGGGAGGAGGGGAGGAGAGAGAGAGGAAGACAGAAGGATAGAGAGAGAGGAGAGAGAGACCTGTGGGAGAGCAACAGAGGAGGGGGAGGAGGGGAGGAGAGAGAGAGGAAGACAGAAGGATAGAGAGAGAGGAGGGAGAGACCTGTGGGAGAGCAACAGAGGAGGGGGAGGAGGGGAGGAGAGAGAGAGGAAGACAGAAGGATGGAGAGAGAGACAGACAGACGGACGGACGGACAGAAGTGCAATAGATGTCATGTGTGTGTGTGTGTGTGTGGGGGGGGTGAAGGGGAGAGACAGAGAGACAGAGAGACAGAGAGACAGAGAGAGAGGAGAGAGAGAGACAGACAGAAGGATAGAGAGAGAGGAGAGAGAGACAGACTGAGAGAGAGAGAGAGAGAGACAGAGAGACAGAGAGAGAGAGACAGAGAGACAGAGAGAGAGGAGAGAGAGAGACAGACAGAAGGATAGAGAGAGAGAGAGACAGACAGAAGGATAGAGAGAGAGACAGAGTGAGTGAGATGGACCGGATCACCCGGTCAGAGATTATTCCATCATCTCCATCTGTCTCTCTGTTCTGGTCTTGTGGAATGCCCCATTTGAGGCCGAGGAAATGCGGGTGGGGTAGGACGTGGGGTAGGAGGTGGGGTAGGACGTGGGTGGAGTGTAACTCCACTACACAGGACTTTGGGGATGGATGGAAGGGGGGTGACCGGCTTATGCTCCTCAGACAAACACTTTATGAGCGGGAAGCATGTCCTTGGATTTGTCCTCAGTGGGGGGCTGGGGTTTTTGGGAAATAGTTTTTTTTGGGAAATAGGGGGCAAAGCGTTCTTGCATCGTAACTTACTTAGGTCATCCATCAGCTCCTTGTTCTTTTCTTCCACACTCTTGTACATTGACTCGTACATCGTGGAGTTTCCCTCTGCTGCCGTCAACTTTTCCCTCAGGTCTTTCATGTCCCACTGAGACTTTTGGAACTTTTCAGCTTCCTTTTCCTCCAGAAGCGATTCGTTGCGGTCCAGCATCAATTTTTCCAACTCTGCCTTCTCAGCTGTGACCTCGGCCAATTTGAGGGTGGCCTGGGTTTCTTTAAAGGTCTCATGTATGTGTTTTGTTTCTGCCAGCTCCAACTCTTTTTCCAGCTGTTTTTTCACAGAACAGTAATCCCGCTTAGCCTTGGCCAGCACTTTGTTTTTTTCATCGAGTTCCACCTGAGCCTTGAGCAAGTTCTGTGAGGCGAGATTTCTCTCAGCCGTGAGGTCCTCAGTCTCGATGATCAGCATTCTTTGCTGCTTCTGTCTCACCTTGCTTCTGTACATAGCCATGTCCTCATTAACGGTCTTGTATTCATCAATCAAAGCCTTCTTTTCTACATGCATAGATTCTATCGTTTGCCTCAGTAATATTTCATTCTCTATCAACCGATTAATGCATGCTCCTTGTACTTCGGATGCGTTTTTAAGCTCCATCAACTCATTCGATTGTGTCATCTGTAATGCCTTCTTCTCGAGAGCCCACTTTTCTTGTTCCTTCTTAAATTCACTTGTGAGCTCCTTTAAGGTATGCTCTGCACGCATGGCCTTTGCAGCAACGCTTTTTCTCATTTTGGTATCCTCAACCTGTTTTTTTTCAAAGTTACTCTGGGCTGCAATAAAGGCGTCTAGTTGTGTCCTGAGACTCTTCTTTTCCTCACGCAGCCGCTGCTCGCTTTTCTGTAGCCGTTTATATTCAGTATAAATCGGGATGTTTACTGAAGCCATTGTGACAGTCTGTTTGAGAAGTAGTCAACTGATCAGTATTAGCAAGTCGCTCGAAATAACAATGCCACTATATGTCTGATACATATATAAACAACGGCCTTTGTGACGTCACAAAGGCCGTTTGCCTTTGTGACGTCACAAAGGCCGTTTGCCTTTGAAGGCTTTGTGACGCCTTTGTGACGTCACAAAGGCCGTTTGCCTTTGAAGGCTTTGTGACGCCTTTGTGACGTCACAAAGGCCGTCACGTTACAAAGTGCCGTCGCAAACGGCCTTTGAAGTGCCGTCACGTCACTATGTGACGTCATCGTAGCTCACGTTAACGGTTAGCGGAAGTTGTCGTTAGACTTCACCCTGTAACCACTAACTAACTAACGGTGTTTTCTGAGCTTTACAACATAAGTCTGATGCTTTTATACAGCTACAGTAGCGTATTGAGAAGACTTCAAAATGAGGCAGTCTTATTCATTTTTATTCAGTTCGCACATTTTTGTCTTTTGAAACAAATCTGAAAAATATTTTTTTTTTATTAAAGTTAAAGTTATAATTTTGATATGTGTTGTGGAAAAGCAATTACAAAGGCATAACTTTGTTACTAAGCAAAACAAAGGCCAGGTTGATTTAGATTTTCAAATGAGGAGTATATTTATACATATATGTAACATTCAGATCTTTGGCTCTAGGGGTAGTATTTGGAAAATATTTTCAGAAATGTGCTCCATGTGGTCTATTTAGTCTGTTTTATATCCCCTATAATGATCCTTTAAGGTCAAATGGGTTTGGGTTCTTGTGGGCTAACGTTTCAGATCTTTGCATGTTGCACCCCCTGGTGGTCAATTTAACACATTGTCCAACGTGAACTCTCATGGAAGTTGAAACTGTAAATGTGTTGTACATCAGTGCAAAATAAAACCCTGATATGTTGACATAACCTATTGAAATCTAGATGCAGATTTATACTCCGGACAAATGACTGAAGGTCTTTTAGGAAGCTTTCTGATGAGGTTGCAACAGAGAGCATTTGCCAAGGACATTCCTCATTCCTTAGATGTGTGTGATACTTGCTAGGAGGGATAATAAGATGGACATGGATGCGTTTTTATGAGCCCTTTGACTCTCCTACAATAACTAATATGAGTCACTTCACACAGTTTCCCTGGTACCCACTCTCTCCTTTAGGCCCAACCTGTAATCACCCATCAGAAATCAGGGCTGCTGTGTGAAGAGACACTCAAAGTAGAAATTCAGAATGACACGATATTGCTCTTATTCTTCGAATGAAAAGTAAGTGATATGTAGAAGTGCTTGAAGTGTTCAAACTTGGTGCATCAAATCTTCCAAAATTGACATTAAAAAAGCTGAAAAAAGGTGGCGCTGACAGGGGAAACTCACCGGCTCCATTTTCTCCTTCATCAAAATCGCCAGGTGCCACAAATCCATCGAGTCAGGCCTCAAACTCAACGCCCTCTATTCGTTGAAGAAGGCTGCCTCTGATCAGGCACCTGAGTTCCAGGATTACCAACAGAAAGTGAGTCAGCTGGTTTGATGGTTATTGCTGTTGAACCTCCTACTAATTGTTTCTCCTCTCTGCATTAAACCCTCTTTTTGTTCTGTGTGTGCAGGACGCTCACGAATTCCTGACAACCATGCTGGATCAGATCAGGAGTTTGTCCCCCTGCTGCAGGGAGTCGCTGCAGGCGGGGGAAAGAGCTACAGATGCCCCGTCGAGGACCACCTGGCCTTCAGGATGCAGATGACCAGGACCTGCGAGAGGTACAACCAAAGAGAAACACACATCGCATTCAGCTGGAGGTGGCAGACGACCACAGTGTTAGTATCGTCATCCAGCATTGATACATGTATATAACCGACAGTGTGTTGTCTCTGTGCTGACGTCCAGGAGACGGAGCTGGACTTCAGGCGGCAGCACATCCGGCCAGCAGTCCACCTGTCATCCGCTGACCTCAGAGGACCACCAGAGTGTGGACTCCTGAACCACACATCATGCTTACTTTACATTTGTGCTGAACATTTTACAGTTTTAGCTGTTTTATCGACTAGATGTGATCTTTTTAACCATTAGTTTCCATTCATCAAATCAACAATCTTGTGGGGACAGCTCTTATGTTTTCATCCTCTCCTTCTGTTCACTTCCTGTCTACAGAGTGCTGATGCTGCATCTGAAGCGTTTTCGCTTCACTCCATCTCTGCAGCTGGAGAAGCTGAATGATCCAGTTGAGCTCTTCTGGGAGCTGTTGGTGACCTCCACCCAGGTAAGAATGAACTCACCTGAGAACAAACACAAAGAGCATTTGGTCTGTGTGCAGCGGTTCAGTGTGTAAGTGCTGCTAACCGTTGTCGGTCCTTCTCTGGCTGAGGCTTGTTACAGTCTGGTGAGCGTCATCAGCCATCTAGGCTCCAGAGGGAACAGTGGTAAGATGATCACACTCTGAGCGTCACATTGGGTCGTCCTCCGTCAGGTTTTCAGACACATTGTAGATACGTAACTGTTCATCAGAGGAAGAAACATGTGTTTACAGTCACCCTGCTTGTTGTAACTGAGGACTGAAGAGGGATGTGTTGTGACATCTGTCATGTTCTTTTCACTGAAACACTTACTGCACATTCTGTTACCCTCTTAAATAGCTTCAGAAAGACCTCATTGTTCTTAATGTAAATGTAATCCATTACATCATGTGTAAGAGATGTGGCATTATGGGGCATTGTGTAATATTTCATGCTCCTGATATTCTGCGAATCTCTGTTGTATGACATCAGTTCTAAGTTGGTGAACCTTCATAAGTTCCTCATGTTAAGACGCCTGATTTAACGGTGATGTTTCTGCTGTTAGGACACTACGTGAGTGAGGGGATGCACCCAGACTATTTCTGCTGTTGTTTACATTTAACACACAAACATTGTCTGCTTCAGAACGATTGTTAAATCCATCAACTGTGTCCTGACTGAGTGTTTTGTGTCTGGTCTCAGATGTAGAGCAGCTTGGGGATAGTGGGACTTTATGTGGGGGGCTCCTGAGGAACATCCAGCCCAGGTGAGCAGCCACGGGAACTTCACAGGTAAGCATGTTGTTTCCCTCCCCGTTGTCTCTCTGCAGGTGCTGAAGGTGTAGCTTCAGGATGGATTAGCAGCTGGTCTCGTGGCCTGAAGCAGCAGCAGCAGGAGGTCCCCCAGCCTTCAGGAGGAGGGGTTGTCTGGCAATAAATACAAAGAGGTAAATAAATAACAAGATTTCTGTGTATTTCATTTACTCTAGTTGCCGTTTGAAGTCTTTATGGTTCAAATGGAGCTCAGTGAAGCCCCATTGTTTTCTTTAATTTCTCTACAAAAACATTTAATCTATCAGAGTGTTAAGTTAACTTAAGGAAGAGTGAAAGAAAAAGAACAGCAGAACTGTGACTGTGGCTGCTCACACACAGACAGGCTCCTCACAGACAGACAGGCTCCTCACAGACAGACAGGCTCCTCACAGACAGACAGGCTCCTCACACACAGACAGGCTCCTCACACACAGACAGGCTCTTCACACACAGACAGGCTCCTCACACACAGACAGGCTCCTCACACACAGACAGGCTCTTCACACACAGACAGGCTCCTCACAGACAGGCTCTTCACACACAGACAGGCTCCTCACAGACAGACAGGCTCTTCACACACAGACAGGCTCCTCACAGACAGACAGGCTCTTCACACACAGACAGGCTCTTCACAGACAGACAGGCTCCTCACACACAGACAGGCTCCTCACACACAGACAGGCTCTTCACACACAGACAGGCTCCTCACAGACAGGCTCTTCACACACAGACAGGCTCCTCACAGACAGACAGGCTCTTCACACACAGACAGGCTCTTCACACACAGACAGGCTCCTCACACACAGACAGGCTCCTCACACACAGACAGGCTCCTCACAGACAGACAGGCTCCTCACAGACAGACAGGCTCCTCACACACAGACAGGCTCCTCACAGACAGACAGGCTCTTCACACACAGACAGGCTCCTCACAGACAGACAGGCTCCTCACACACAGACAGGCTCCTCACACACAGACAGGCTCCTCACAGACAGACAGGCTCCTCACACACAGACAGGCTCCTCACACACAGACAGGCTCCTCACAGACAGACAGGCTCCTCACAGACAGACAGGCTCTTCACACACAGACAGGCTCCTCACAGACAGACAGGCTCCTCACACACAGACAGGCTCCTCACACACAGACAGGCTCCTCACAGACAGACAGGCTCCTCACACACAGACAGGCTCCTCACACACAGACAGGCTCCTCACAGACAGACAGGCTCCTCACAGACAGACAGGCTCTTCACACACAGACAGGCTCCTCACAGACAGACAGGCTCCTCACACACAGACAGGCTCCTCACAGACAGACAGGCTCCTCACAGACAGACAGGCTCCTCACACACAGACAGGCTCCTCACACACAGACAGGCTCCTCACACACAGACAGGCTCCTCACAGACAGACAGGCTCCTCACACACAGACAGGCTCCTCACAGACAGACAGGCTCCTCACACACAGACAGGCTCCTCACACACAGACAGGCTCCTCACAGACAGACAGGCTCCTCACACACAGACAGGCTCCTCACAGACAGACAGGCTCCTCACACACAGACAGGCTCCTCACAGACAGGCTCCTCACACACAGACAGGCTCTTCACACACAGACAGGCTCTTCACACACAGACAGGCTCTTCACACACAGACAGGCTCCTCACAGACAGACAGGCTGCTCACACACAGACAGGCTCCTCACACACAGACAGGCTGCTCACACACAGACAGGCTCCTCACAAACAGACAGGCTCTTCACACACAGACAGGCTCCTCACACACAGACAGGCTCCTCACAGACAGACAGGCTCTTCACACACAGACAGGCTCCTCACAGACAGACAGGCTGCTCACACACAGACAGGCTCTTCACACACAGACAGGCTCCTCACAGACAGACAGGCTGCTCACACACAGACAGGCTCTTCACACACAGACAGGCTCCTCACAGACAGACAGGCTCCTCACAGACAGACAGGCTCCTCACACACAGACAGGCTGCTCACACACAGACAGGCTCTTCACACACAGACAGGCTCCTCACAGACAGACAGGCTCTTCACACACAGACAGGCTCTTCACACACAGACAGGCTCTTCACACACAGACAGGCTCCTCACAGACAGACAGGCTGCTCACACACAGACAGGCTCCTCACACACAGACAGTTGTGACCGGATTACAGAATTAGAAACAGCTTTCTTGTTTTCAAAGCAGCGTGAAACAACTATCACTGCACCACAAAGACAACATCACGTGTGCATCGACTGCAAATATCAAAATCTGTAAAAATGATTATTATTATTGTATTAAAATGTCAAGAACAACCACGTTGAAACTAGCCAACAGACACATGAGCAACATATACGAGGTGGTTGATGAACACTGCTAACTGACATGTAAACTATTTTAAAACACATGTATAGTAAAGTGTATAATGCTCATCTATTTTAAAGTTGAAATGTTTACATTATTGCTACATTATTGTGTTGAACTGTATTAAATTGTGAATGAAATTCCCTTTAACTTCACGTTGCCATTGTTTGTTTTATTATGGTCCATCCACCTGTAGTGTACCGTCCACCATAATGATCCACCACAATCGTTTCATACAGCGGTTAGAATTAGAAGAAAGGTTTAATAACACGTTCATTACAGCCTGCTAACATAAATAAGTACACTATTGAATTACTTATTCACTGCTCTCTGATAACTATACAACTGACACCAGATGAGGTACTTTATAAAAGGAAAATAAGTTAATATAATAATTGTTTACTGGTGGCGCATTGCAAATGTTATTTATTCTTGAATCCTGAAGAAAACACAAAGTGACCCCTTGACCCCTTAATAAACTTAATTTATTAGAAGATAATAACCCAACATATCTATATCCTCCCCAATAACAATTGACACTAACCAATGTGTTCAGGCTAAAACAATTACAACGGTAAGTTAAAAAGAAAATCTCTCAATGTCACTTTAACATTTTAAAGTGCACTTGACAGCAACTCATATTTGTGGGATAATGTTCAAAATGTTTGAAATATACAAATATATTGGATTCAGTGATCTGCTGTAACATATATGTGGGGTGCTTTATATTCATATTTGTGGTGATGTCTACTATTATCTATTATCTATTTTTCTCATTGTTTCATTGCAATTCTGTTCTAAGTGTCTTACTGCACCGTTATAATCTATAGGCTCCATTTGTGTAGTTGCCCTCATTGCATGTTCAGCTTGTCAATCAAACCAGGCCATGTAACACGAAGCTCGGTCGTCTCTGTAAGGCTCTCGCTACGACTGGCCAACCTTTCTGATATCAAGCCTGCGACATATCTTAGAATACTCTAAGAACGGCTAGATGAGTACTATTCGATATGTTTAATATAAGATTAAAATGAAATAGAAAATGTTGTGTTTTACTTCCATGGAGAATAATTTCAATATACTGTAATATTGAGACTAAATGTTGATGACAACCTTTTCTTTTTTTAGTAAAATAAAAGTTACCAAAACACTCTCATGTGATTTTATTTGTCATTGTACGACAAGGTTGCACAACAAAATTTAGATTGTAGTTCCAATTTGATACATAGGAAAGAAAACAAACAACAAAAAACTATATGTTATATGGAGGGTGGAGGATGAGTTAAAGAGTCTCACAGCCAGAGGAAAGAAGCTGTTCTGAAGTCTGGTGGTTCGTCAGCTGATACTTCTGTATCTCTCTGCAGACAGCAGCAGGTGAACAGGTTGTGTCTGGGTGGGTTTAGTCTTTAATATCAGGCTCCTCTTCTCACCGATATCACTGATGCTCAGTAGACCAATGATGTCCTGGTGGTTTCTATCACCTGCTGTAGAGACACAATAACATACAGTAGCTAATAATTCACTTAAAATACTACAGCGTAACATTTTCACATCAATGTATTGTGAGATGATGCTGATTAAATAACTATTGATATGGCACCTTTTAAAACAAAGTTATGAAGTGGTTTACAAGAAACATTAGATATGAAATTGTTTAAATAGTGGAGAATTGAAGCATATGACGATTAAACCACCTTTGGATATTCAACCCATAAGAACCCACGGTGGCACAGTTCATATCCTGTAAAGTTCCTTATGCAGCTTTATCCTACGTCCCGAAGTGACACACTGAACACACCGGTGAGGTCACGTGACAGTGGGTTACTGTCTCTTATGAAGGGACGCTCGGGTCTACAATTTTCTTGTGGAACTTAAATGCAGCATTGATGACGTAATATAGAGAAGATAAACATGGCGTCCGGGCAGCAATGGGTGTTGGTGGAAATGGTTCAAGCATTTTACGAGGCAAGTTTCTTCTTTCTGCAACTCTGTTGGGTAGACACTGGCGTTCACAAGTACATTCTCCGTATGTTTAGCTACTCGTCGATGATTTACATTTAGTTCCGAGGATGTTTATCGCAAACTTCTCTGTCGGGAAGTATCCGCGGCTCGGGGAGGGCGTTGGACAACCGATCAGCCAATCGCGTGTCGTGTGTTGGCTGCTCCCTGTGGCAGCGACCAGTCAGCGCGAGGAGGCGAAGGAACAAGGAAGTTTCCTGTTCCTTGAAAATCTTTAGCTTCTTCTGTAGCTAGCCACACAAGTATCCAATGTTATCGAAACCGATTAACTGTGGTGTTAAAGCCCAGCTGAATAGTAAAGCTCTGTGTGTAATGCTGTTATTTACCGCTACGTCTGAGAATTGTGCTGTAGTGTGTAGTGAGCTTGAACATTGGCGAGTTGAAGTGATGTAACTTACTTTTATAAGTGTACAGAAATCCATCTAAAGGTGGTTTTGTTCTTTTAAAAGTCGACACAATTGGTATTTTTTAAGAAAATGTCCTGCTTGGTTGTGACACTATAGCTTTAGCCCATAACACAATGCTTCATGAGGAGAAACTCCTAAACTATGCTAGAAAATGAACTAGATCATTAAGTCCTGTGATGACCTTCAGGAATCAGACAAGCTAGCAGGTATCAGAGGAAAACAAGACAAGTTCTATGACCTCATAGTTTAAGATCTCCACGTTCTATGGAGGGATGTTATAGAATGAGACCAGGCTGGACATTGCTGAAGGAATTACTGCAGAATGTGCATTATTTGTATTTCACTGAATGTGTCATCATAGAAGCTGTGAGTTAAGGTTCTCTCAGGCCCCAATCCCAGTGTCCCCCTAAGGCCTCAGACCCTGAACCCTCAGGACTTACTGACATCACCTGTTAAAGTGGTTGAGTGTGAGAGACTGAAACGGTGTGAATACGAATGGGACAGCACTTTACCATGACTACGTTTTTTGTCAAAACAGCTTTAATAACAAAATGAAAAGAAATGGTTGATGAATAAACCAGCTGTGTATTATAGTATGCGTTTTTATGTTCCATCTTTAATGTTTCTGTGTAAATGTAATATACAATGTGCCGTCTCCATGCATCCACTGGCAACCCCATGTTTAATATCACATTGCTATGAATTGTGTGTAATTCCCTCAGACAAAGTCTGCAGAAATGCGGACTACGTAAAGTGTTCATAAAGGGCTCAAAATGTCTGTGAGAGAGCCCTCAAACTCTCCACAGCTGACAGTGGGACAGAACTAAACCCTCACGGACTTTGCGGCCCCCTGAGTGTGGAGATTGGGCCTAACTGTGATCCTTCTCCTGTGGTGTCCAGTCCACGGGATGTCTCTGACTGGTTGACCCTCTCATGCTAGTGCATTGTGTGAGAAAAGAATGCAAAGAAGTGGAATGGTTACTTTCTATTTCATAAAACAATAAACTGCAAGAAGATCAGATGGCCCTAAAAGACAACTGGGTAAAAAAAGAAACTAATAAATCTCTTGGTTTGGTCAACATGATAAGTCATCAGACACAGATTACCACAATTCAAATTGGGGAATGGCATTATATTGGTAAACATGGGTTATAAATATTTTTGTCGTCACACATGCGCGAAATTAACATGGGCCTCCGGTTCACTTCCATTCTATGCGAGTGAAGCGGACGAAAATAAAAAATTTGCTTCCGGTGGTGAAGCGAAATTCACGGCGCGTAGAGTTCGACTTTAGTGAACTCTGACCCTCAAGCAACAGAAAAGACTGCTGGGTTCCAAATCGCATACTTTTTATTTTTTACTGCAGCTGCTCTCACAAAGTACACACTGTAGCATGCAGTTTGCCTTCAGTTGGGACAGACTACTTCCTCATAACATGGCACCTTGAACTTTGTGGGACAGAATAGCCAGAAAAGCATGCTGGCTTGCAAAATGCGACCGGATGTTGGTACACTGCATTTGACACAGTATGTGTGCTAGTATAGGTATTGGAATGCACAGGACGCGTGTGGTGGTGGACTCCACTTGGCACCGCCCACATTCAGCGAGAACATCGCCTCGTGTGACTGTACAGTTACAACAATTGACCGGACTTAAACACAGTCCACACACATTCACCAGTCTGACCCCAAAATAATCCTCATGTCCCCGTCTCCCTCAGGCCCCGGCTTATCACCTGATCCTGGAGGGGATCCTCATACTGTGGATCATCAGACTTCTGTTCTCTAAGACCTACAAACTTCATGATACCTATAAACTGACAGAGAAGGTAAGCTCAGCAGCACAGCAGTGAGTGTGAGTGTGTGTGTTGAGGCCCGAAACATGGAAGCACAGTCATAGTGTGGGGTCCAAAATGCTGGACCCCATACATTTTACATCAAATTCAGTGAAATAAAGGTGAAAGGAATGCCCTGTGAAGTTTTTAGAGGTTTCCCCAAAATGAACATACACCAACAAAGTGTGATTGAGTGTGCTTAGAAAAAGTAACTCAGTGTCGGCAACTACTGGCGGAGGATGGGATAGCATGAACACACACTTGGCTACTGCGCATGTGCAAGCAGCCAAACCTTTTTGTTAATATTAAGGTTAAGGCCTTGATTAGCTGCTAACGCTAAAAGCTAATATTAAGGAAATAAATCAATAAACAGCATACATTGCTGTCAGCACTGAATAATATATTAATGTAGGTTTATTGTAAGTACAGTAACAATATCCATAATGATAATATTCCATCATAAAATAAATAATTTATAAAACTTATAAATTGACTTTTAATTAGTTGTGTCTGTCCGTATGTGTACACTGGTTATGTTAATGAAGAAATAAAAATGTAGCCATGCTTATTGTATCTACACGGATTAGCCTAGCTAGCTAGCTAGCCTAGCCAGGCGAAGAGAAGACAAGCTGATTATTATCCTTACTTCACAGTAAAAACTAATTTTAAAAATAATAATGATACCGTACATGTGTTAATGGATATCTTGGTCATCTATAATAATAAATTGATAAGTGTCTCTATTTGTGAAACGGAGGGATTGGGTTGCCTGGAGAGTTCACAGTGACATGCCTGGTGGGCGGACGCAGACGTCCTTCAGGTACAAGCGTTCAACAACGCATACGGGACGTGTCCATTATACAAAACAAGCGCTCCTTGACTCAACTCACGGAGGCGAGAACGAGAGGGGAGAAGAAGCACTCGACTTCTGCGTTTTGGTGTCGGTAAATGGCAATAAGACTGGTGTTAATATAAAAGGTAAGTAGTTACTACATTACATTACGATTTATTTATGTACACTGAGCCGATATGATGTCATTTAAATGCAGCGTTTCAGCACTTAATGCTAGCTACTGAGCATGAGCCAGGTAAGCTAATTAGCTTATATCAAAATAAACGGGAACTTTCTCAAGGCTTATGCACGTTATCATTTATTGCAATTAACAGAAGTAGTTCTGTCTAAAAGTTATGAAGCAACAGGTTCTCTCAATGGAGCTAACGTGACCTAGGTCACGTTAGCTAACTAAGCTAGCGGGCTAATCTGGTTATTTAGCAGCACATGTCTGGTTAAATATTTGATTTCCTTTTTTTGTTAACTCAATAAACTATAAAAGCAACGGTGTGAAGAATATGACTCAATGGAGGATTTATGTGTTATAAAACGAGCATGTTAGTGAGTTTAGTGCACAAAGTAAATGTGAAATTGGATGACAAAGGGACATTTAAATGACAAGATGACAATTTCAATAAGCACACGTGCAAGAGTGAGTCCGTCATTTCTTAACTACAGTTGGTGTGTAATAGTGGTGTAACGGATCACAGATATTCTGTTTCTACTGACATTCAAGTGTCTAAGTAAAAGGAATGATACCAGTTTGTCACTCTCTGGCGCACATTGCTGACATCATCATAACATGACGGTTACCTGAACCGGAAGTATCCAAGATACTACATCCCCCTTCAAAACATGGCTATAGCTACCAAATGATTTAAACATTTCAGAAAAACTGCATATAGGCAGCTACGTATGCCAAATCTGCAAGAACACTGTTACTGAAGGAAATATGAAAACAATTTTCTCATCAACAGTTCATGTCTAAACGGCATTTCAACTATTTCAAACTTAAACACTTTATTTTCATAAACATATCCTTCAGTTATTTTCCTGTTGGGAATCACAAGTCTAATATGTCTCGAGGCTTCACTATACGGCCTGATCTTGTGGTAGTACAGTCTGGTGGCTGTTTGGGACCTGTATGACCTGCAGGGTCCTGCTGTACTGTTTGAGACTTAGTGTCCTCCGGCTCCACCTGGTGGTTGTTTGGGGGAAGTACCTGGCTTGCGCCACTTTCACTCGTCTGCAGGAGGTGATGCTGGTTACGCCTGAGCATGTGACCTCCATCAGTGCGAATGTTGTAGGACCTCTGGGTACCTGCTGGCTCGACTACTGTTGCGGGTCCCTGTGGGAAGCTGGAAACGGACCATAGCTCCTTCTAGTAGTGCCGGTAGTGTCCTAGCATTCCTGTCGTAGTATTGTTTTTGTCTCTGTTGGCACAGTTGCCTTTTGCTGTGAACTGTGCTGTGACAGACAAGTTCAGGTTGCAGTTGTTTTTCCGTGATTGGTAGGATTGAGCGCAGACGCCTGCTCATTAGCAGCTGTGCTGGCGACTTCAGTCCATCAACTGGTGTGTTCCTGTATTCCAGTAAACTGAGGTACGGGTCTATCCGCTGTGCATGTGCTTTTCCATCCCCAAGTGTCCAGTGTGTATGCGTGAAAGCATTTCAGCTCTGAGTGAGTGTGGCACAATGATTTTTTCACCTTTTGAGCAGGATCCCGTTTGTCTCTGATATCTCGTCCCGATGATTCCAATACTCAGCGACAGCAGACGGACACCTTTTGTTCGACTCAGGCCATCCTGCTTGGATAACTTGTCTCAACATTGAGAGTTGCTCATCTTGTGCTCTGGCGGTTTTGATTTCTGCCATTTTGCGATCACTCACCGGTGCACTGCTGATCACCGTGTGGATTTGTAAATCCATGCCTTCACTTAAAGAGTTGTCAAGACACTCAATCGGCTTTCTGGACAGCGTGTCTGCGACCGGGATGTGTTTTCCAGGCTTGTGTGTAATGGTAATGTCGTACCGTTGTAGTTGCCGTATCATGCGTTGTAGGCGTGGCGGTGCGGCTGCCAAGGGTTTCCGCATGATTGACTCCAGCGGTTTGTGGTCTGACTCGACGATCACCTGTCGTCCGTACAGATATTGATGAAAGCGTCTGCATCCAAAGAGCACTGCGTACAGCTCCTTTTCGATTTGAGCGTAATTTTCTTCAGTCTCATTTAGTGTCTTGGATGCATATGCGACTGGTTTCTCTCCCTGGAGCAAGACTGCTCCTAAGCCACATTTTGATGCATCGACTTGTAGTTTCACATCTTTGGTGTGGTCGAAGTATGTGAGCACTGGGCCGGGCTCCTGTGTTAGCAGGTCTTTCATTTGCTGGAATGCAACGTCTTGATTTGAGTCCCACGTGAATTCACTGTTCTCTTTCAGCAGTTTTCTGAGCGGGGCAATTGTCTCTGAAAGTCTTGGTGCAAACTTGGAGAGGTAGGTGACCATGCCCAGTATGGTCTCCAGCTCTGCTTTGCTGCGTGGGGGAGACATTTCTTTAATTGCCTTGACCTTGTTAGGGTCGGGCTTGATGCCTTCTTGTGTCGGTCTATGTCCAAAATAGCTCACCTCAGAGACGCAGATGATGCTCTTGTCTTTGTTTAGCTTTATTCCTCTCTCTCTGGTTCTCTCCAGCATGGCGCGCAGGTTGCCATCGTGCTCCTCTTTAGTGCGGCCATACACCAAAATGTCATCTACGATGGCTGCGACACCCTGAAGCCCCTCGTAGGCCTCATCAACTCTCCTCTGAAACTCATCCTGTGCAGAAATGATTCCGAAAGGGAGCCTTTTGAACCGATATCTGCCGTAGATGGTGTTGAACGTGGTCAGCATGGATGATTCATGGCTGAGTTTTATCGTCCAGTATCCAGATCTAGCGTCCAGTACACTGAAGTACTGTGCTCCGGCTAGTCTTGGTGTGACATCATCTAGAGTGGGAAGTGGATAGTGGGGTCTCTGGATAGCTTTGTTTAGGGGGCGGGGATCTAAACACACCCTAAGCTTTCCTGTTTTCGTCTTTTCCACTGCCACTAGTGCATTCACCCACTCAGTCGGCTCTGTGACCTTTTGGATTATATCCATTTTTTCCATTTCGTCAAGCTCATCTTTGAGTCGGTTGTGCAGGGCATATGGGATACGGCGAGGTGGGCGAGGTTCACAACACTTGAAGAAATGAAATGATTCTGTCCACTGAAACACTCGCAGGCTTTTAGCTTGAAACCAATATCTGAAGTATTACGTTTTTTCTTAACTGCATAATGCTGTAGTAAGAGTATAACGGGGCAAAAGGGAGCATATCGGATAAGAAGGAAGCTTCATATTAAAATATGACCAAATATATTCATCAAACGGAATAAATTAGAAATGGTCTGTTTTAAATGTAATCCTGCTTCAAATAAAGTCCTGGTGCCCTCTGCAGCTGAGATAAAGGCCCCGGATAAAATGTCTTGATATTTTATAGGGCTCGGATGGACCAGAACCCCTTCCTCCAATGAAAACAGTTGGAATGAATCCCACCCTTGTGAACGGCATGGATGCTGATGAATCTCAGAGTCCATGCAGAAATCCTCTCCATTTTAATAATTGCTGTCAGGTATTGTCTTTGAGCATTGTCGGGTATTGTTTTTCATCTTACATTTCTTTCATACACTGGGCGAATGCAAATTATATACATTTCTTTTGGACAATCTAGACAAGGACTCCAAGTTCTGACTCTGAAGTTAGCCTCGCCGAACAGGACCAAGATTGTGTCCCAAGGCTGAGGAGGACCAAAAGCATACAGGTAAGCAACACTCGCAATGTAGAGAAATAGTGATGCATGTGCTTGACATGTTCTTTATTGATAGTCCGCATCTTGTGTGAAGTAAAGTGCATCGCAAATGTTCAATAATGTGCTGATTTTAATTTACATTTACATTTTCTTTTCTAAAGATGAAGAGTCGGATTCAGCTCTGGTATGAGACGTAAAAGGCAGCGTTCAAGCAGTGAATCCCGTCCTACAATGCAAACCAGTCGCTCATCGCAACAGAGTGGAACAGGAGACACACAAGCCCCGTTAGAAAACTCCACACCTGATCTAGAGCAAAATCGTCCTGACGGTGCCTCTTTCCCAAATACAGAAGATGGAGAGGCGGATGGTTCACTTTTCATATCTGCTGTCTGTAAAAAGGAGAACGGGTCAATAATGTACAACAAAAAGCAATATTGTTTGTACTGTAAGTTGGGAGTTGTAAAAATCGCAAGGCATTTGGAGCGGCACCATCACAACAAGCCAGAGGTTGCCCGGGCTGTGTCCTTACCAAAAGGCTCCAAAGAAAGACGAATGCACCTGGAACATTTGAGAAATAGGGGCAACTTTGCGCACAATGTGGATGTATTAAATACTGGTGTTGGAAATCTTGTTCCTCGTAAGCAACCAAAACAGGATTCTCAAGCACAGAGTTTCCTGCATTGTGTATATTGTCGAGGCCTTTTTGCAAAGAAACTCCTTTGGAAACATGTGACAATCTGCAAGTTTAAGCCAAGTGTTCCACAAAAACCTGGCAAAACCCGTGTCCAGGCTCTGTGTGCATTTGCTGTTCCTCCACCGCCTGGTGTCAAAGTTGAATTTTGGAAGCTGTTAAGCAACATGGTTCAAGATGAAGTTTATTCTGCAGTGAAATCTGATGTCTGTATTATGGAGTATGGGGAGCATCTTTTTAACAGGCTTGGATGTGATGTTGGCAAACATGAATACATTCGTCAGAAATTGAGAGAGCTGGGGAGGCTTCTGATCTGCTCAAGGAAAACCACTCACTTGAAGACCATGCAAGACCACATCACACCTGCAAATTTCATGCATGTTGTGCAAGCAGTGAAACAAGTGGCGGGCTTTGACCGTGAAACAAATGCATACAAGAGCCCAAGTCTTGCTCTCAAAATTGGACATGGCTTGACAAAGATTGCACAGCTTGTCGAAAGCCGTGCAAATATACAGAACAACTACAGTGCAGCAAAAGATGCTCGCATATTCCGCAGAGTGTACGAAACGAGATGGAATGAACTGGTATCGGCTGCATCACTGAGAACCCTTCAGGAAGCTAAGTGGAATGCTCCTCTGTTGCTTCCATTCACAAAAGACGTCCAGACTCTCCATTCCTATTTAGACGTGTAACAACAACAACGTATTCAGGGTGACCTGTCCAAAGAGGCACTCCCTCAGACATGGGCACAGCTGGCAAAGATCACTTTGGCACAAGTCATTTTGTTTAACCGACGAAGAGCAGAGGAGGTTTCAAAAATGCCCCTCTCTGCATACTTGTCACCAAATGCATCAACCTCAGGAAGATGTGAATGTAGCCCTCTCAGACCTTGAGAAGAAACTCTGTCAACACTTTAAGAGAATAGAGGGAAAAGAGGAAGGAAAGTCCCTGTGCTTTTGACCCCAGCAATGCAGCAAGCATTGGATCTGCTTGTCAGCAAACGGCAGGAATGTGGGGTTCCTCAAGGAAACGCGTACTTATTTGCAAGACCATCTGCTTTGAGCTGCTACCGTGGGTCTGATTCCCTTCGACACTTTGCCACGGTCTGTGGTGCAAAAAGTCCCGAAAGTTTAACTTCTACAAAACTGCGCAAACAAACAGGAACCCTGTCTCAAGTTCTGAACCTCAGTAACACAGAGCTGGGTCAGTTAGCTGACCTTCTTGGACACGACATAAGAGTGCATCGGCAGTTCTACAGACTTCCTGAGGGCACTCTCCAACTTGCTAAAATCAGCAAAGTCCTCATGGCTCTGGAACAGGGGCGCCTGGCAGAATTCAAAGGCAAGACCCTGGAGGAGATCAGCATTGACCCTGATGGTACTTATTATTTCACTTTTTTCACAAGGTCCTACATAAAAAACAGCGCATCTAAAGTGAACAATTCTCATATCTCATGTGCTTGTCCTGGGCAATAGTATTTTAGAATCAAATGAATTGCATTCTGCCTTTACTAACAGTCATTCTCCTCACTTCTAACCCCACCAACTCACAGAGAATGTGCAGATGGACAGAGACAATGAGACATCCAGAACCCCTACCTGCTGTTATCTCTGCTCTAACACACCTGAACCAGCTGCTGTTCAGCCCTGATAGAACAGTTATGACTAATATTGTTATTATGGATTCATCTTGCACTGCTTGGAGCCATTACACTGACGATGATGGCAGTGGTGCGTACAGTATAGGGCTACCGCATGATGTCCTTCATCACTTCATGATGTCCTTCATCACTTCATGATGTCCTTCATCACTTCATGATGTCCTTCATCACTTCATGATGTCCTTCATCACTTCATGCCGTGTTCCAGTGAAAGACGACTGTGATAAGTGCCTTGAACTTGAAAAAGTAGCTCTCAAAAACAGAAATTGGTCGGCTCTAAAATGTTACATCAAGAATCGAATTACAGCTCTCAAGAGAACATTAAAGTGATCGTGGCTGTTGACACCTGTTATGGTTTCTGTGTCGCATGTTTAAATCCTATCCTTTGTGTTTGTCTCAGTCTCAGTTAATGTTTTTATTTTGTCAGAATTTCTTATTTCATTTTCTCCTAATCTTTAATCCTATCTCTTTGTATTTGTTTATTTCATTTGTTTGTATTGAAATGGCGTTCAATAAAAGTTTGAATGCAGAACGTATTGAGCTGCCTGCATCTCTTCTTTGGATCAGTCTAATGTTCCTCACAACCATTGTAGTGAGTGTTGTGCTGCAGTAATGCTGACCGTATGATCTCGTTAATGACATCTTTGTGTGTACTTAATACTTGGTTTTATCTGGTAGCAAATGCATGAATAGCATCCCTATTGATTGACACGTGACCTGAAATCTTTAATGTTAGGATTTTATTGCTCAAGACACGATAAGACGATGGTTGACCTATATGGCTTTTTTCATTTACACAATTTGACCACAAAATAGAAAATACCCTCGATATTACAAAACAGGACCTAAACGTTTACACAAATTGCCAAGCTCTAGAGAGGTGTGTGTGTGTGTGTGTGTGTGTGTGTGTGTGTGTGTGTGTGTGTGTGTGTGTGTGTGTGTGTGTGTGTGTGTGTGTGTGTGTGTGTGTGTGTGTGTGTGTGTGTGTGTGTGTGTGTGTGTGTGTGTGTGTGTGTGTGTGTGTGTGTGTGTGTGTGTGTGTGTGTGTGTGTGTGTGTGTGTGTGTGTGTGTGTGTGTGTGTATAACCGCTGTCATGTGGTTCCGTGTTGCAGGAGAAGGAGGACCTCATTGAGGAATGGCAGCCGGAGCCTCTGGTTCCTCCTGTTTCCAAAGACCATCCCTCCCTCAGTTATGATGTGGTCACAGGGTAAGACACTCAGACACTGCTTTTTAATGTTGTCTGAAGCCAAGGATCCATCCGAGTGTGCTCCAGTATTTACTAGATGGTTCTCAACACGATTCATCTTGACCATTTCAGACCAATATGAAGTCAAAGGCCTTGCAATAGATGTGGTACATATTTAATTCATTGTGACACATTTTCTTGTAGCTTTCCACACCTAATAGTATTATCCACCTCTAGCTGTGTTAACTAGTACTGTTGTCATCGGGGCCCAATGAAAGAGGAAAGAGATGCTCCACACACTCTCATACGTTCAGACATGCTGGTGTCTGACACCTGCTCTTCTTTCCATCGTTAAACATACCAGTGTCCTGTGTGTTATTTGCCAAATGCATCTAAACAAACTAAATATCAACCAAACCAAATAATCTGACTGTGACACCAATAAAATAAGACCAGACGTGTTTCTCACCAGGTTTAGCACGTGTCATGTCTCTGCTCGTTGAAGTAGAGGCCTCAGTGAACGTGTTGCCGTGTGCTCTGAAGTCCAGACACTGTTGCAGCTCAACACACTGTTTTCCATTACAGGCCTCCCAGCCACAAAATCACCATCAATGGAAAAGAGTGCATCAACTTTGCTTCGTTTAACTTCCTGGGTCTCCTGGACAATGAGCGGGTTAAGGTCGGTAGTCATTATTTAAGCCGTTACTACCCGTGTCTCGTCATGCTACCGGTTTCCAATCCATTCGTTTTTTTCTCCTTAATACAGCAAAAAGCTTTGGAATCACTGAAGAAATATGGTGTGGGCACATGTGGTCCCAGGGGCTTCTATGGAACCTTTGGTGAGTGGAAACTTCTTATCTGCTTTTCATCTTCTATTGTCAATCCACTAATTCAACAGTCTGTCGAGTAAACACTGAGGCTGCTCACAGTACGTCTCCAAAGGTTTGCTCAAATGTGGAGCCCGAGTAGCCACCCGGGCAAGAAAACACATTCCCAAAGATACTCTTCATGAAACTAGTTTTTAGTGCTCGTGGCTCCACAGTCTGCTACATCTGAAAGATATCCTTCAGAGTTTTCTTGCAAATAAACACAGTTGACTGTAAGCTAAGCCCCGCCCCACACTGCTACGCCATCGAGCAGTCAGAGCTACCATGAAGCCCACGCTGTCACTAACTGCACTCCTTAAATATAATTATATAAAATAACGATAGAAGCTAAAGCTACAGATCACAGAGTAGACGTGAACCACCACATCACCTGGAGATCCAGACAGAAGACGATGACATGAAGGAACAACAGCGTTCCTGTAAAGACGGCTAGATCTTTATTCACTGTCACAATCATTTAAAGGGAAAAGCAGCATGTGTATACTTTCAGTATACCTTCAATAGCTAGCATAGCATCGAAGTGCTAATGCTAGTTAATGATGTGCTAACGGTCTCTGCTAACCTTAGCTCCACGTTTCACACGTAGAAACATGTATCTCCTTCCAACCTCTCCGGGTAACAAGTATCACTATTACGCAACATTTAACCACGACGAGCTCCAAAGACCAGTATGGAATTGAAGAACATCTGGAACCATTGATGAAAGTCTATGGAGCTAGTCCTGGTCAGAGCTGACTGATGCTACGCTATGATTAGCCAGTCTGCCTTCAAGGGGCGGGGACACCAAAATGTCTCGAATGCAGTTCCTTCCTCCATCAAACATTTGCAAAGTCACTTAAGAGACCTGGATTGTCTACATCCATGTTTACCAGCTAACATTTGTAGGCAGTAGTGCATAATGTCATCACCAATGTGCTCGTGCATAAAATAGAAACAAAACAGAGGTCTGCTTCTAAAGCCATGGCCCCGTAGCGCTGTAGGGCACTTCCACAGTGGTTAGTCATATTTAAAATGTCTTTCCTCATATCATAGCCTAAATCTGTTCTATCATAGTAAATCTAAATTCACAGTCAACTCTGGTGTAACTTCTTAGTAACTACTTTTCTGTTCCCCAGATGTTCACCTGGAGCTGGAGAGTCGTCTGGCCAAATTCATGAAAACAGAAGAAGCCATCATCTATTCTTACGGCTTTGCGACCATCGCCAGTGCGATCCCTGCCTACTCCAAGAGGGGGGACATCATCTTTGTGTGAGTACTGTCTCTGCTAACGCGTGTCGAGCATTATTAAACCAGGATTCAGTGATCGGACTTCAGACTTCGGCTCCACTGTAATTGTTGTGCATATGACAAATAAAGACTGTAACTACAATTACTGTCAGGCAGCACTGTTGGTTCCTTAAAGGTTCGGCACAGGAAAAGCACTTCTACCATCTGAAGCCTGCATATGTTTACGTGTCAGCGTGGCTTGTTGTGGTTTTAGTTTTGTGTTGCGTCTTCCTCCGTGTGTTCAGGGACGAGGCGGCCTGCTTCTCCATCCAGAAGGGTCTTCAAGCGTCCCGCAGCTTCATCAAATACTTCAAACACAACGACGTGGAGGATCTGGAGAGGATGCTCAAGGAGCAGGAGCTGGAGGACCAGAAGGTTAGTTCAGGGGTTTTATTTGGGGGGGTGTCACAATGTCCCTTGTGTTTTCATGCTAGCAAATGTAGCCCAAAGTGTTTGGACTGCAAGCAGTATGTTTATAATGCTGTTTCCACTCTGTATTCATGCCTTACTGTCTCGTCTCATAAACTAACAGTTTGTTTCTGTGGCAGAATCCTCGGAAAGCCCGAGTGACCCGGAAGTTTATTCTTGTGGAGGGTCTGTACATCAACACTGCAGACATCTGTCCTCTGCCTGAACTGGTAAATAGAAAGACTGCTTATCATCCTCCACAATAAAACTAATCTCATGGATTCATAAGCTGTGCAGGGGGAGCAATGATTCAGTGATGATCAAGAGGCACATGCACAACCATCAAATGTCCCCTTAGAGCATATCAAAGTGAGGAGGACACAGTGCGGGTTGAAACCGGGGGCCGTTCTCCTTTTGTGTTTATTACTTTGATATGCCGATAAGGCATTTTAACCTGAAGTAAGCCCTCGGGCCTCCCTTTTCTGTAGTAAATCTATCTGTTAGGAACTTAATTCATGTAAAAACGCCATAACCGGACAAACAAAAGGTAGACAACACACAAGTGTAGCTCAAACAGTTTTAAGATGCCATAAATATATAATAAACAGGGTCTGGACATTTAAGCAGGGGTCGGACACTTTGAAGAATCCAGCAAGAGTATGCTAGGTGTTAAGAATGATCCCACTGATGAGTAGAGATGCACCGATCGATCGGCAGCTGATGGAAACCAGATGTTTTTCAGCTGATCGGCCATGACAGATGATCAGATTCATATTCCTGATTTTTTTTTTTTGCCGGTCACGTTTACACATGTGGGTTGACGTTACATGATAGTAAGATGACCAGGCAGGTTAGGTAGAAGGACACAGGTTAGGAGACAGGCAGGTTAGGTAGAAGGACACAGGTTAGGAGACAGGCAGGTTAGGTAGAAGGACACAGGTTAGGAGACAGGCAGGTTAGGTAGAAGGACACAGGTTAGGAGACGGGCAGGTTAGGAGACCAGGCAGGTTAGGTAGAAGGACACAGGTTAGGAGACCAGGCAGGTTAGGTAGAAGGACACAGGTTAGGAGACGGGCAGGTTAGGAGACCAGGCAGGTTAGGTAGAAGGACACAGGTTAGGAGACCAGGCAGGTTAGGTAGAAGGACACAGGTTAGGAGACCAGGCAGGTTAGGTAGAAGGACACAGGTTAGGAGACAGGCAGGTTAGGTAGAAGGACACAGGTTAGGAGACGGGCAGGTTAGGTAGAAGGACACAGGTTAGGAGACAGGCAGGTTAGGTAGAAGGACACAGGTTAGGAGACAGGCAGGTTAGGTAGAAGGACACAGGTTAGGAGACAGGCAGGTTAGGTAGAAGGACACAGGTTAGGAGACAGGCAGGTTAGGTAGAAGGACACAGGTTAGGAGACCAGGCAGGTTAGGTAGAAGGACACAGGTTAGGAGACCAGGCAGGTTAGGTAGAAGGACACAGGTTAGGAGACAGGCAGGTTAGGTAGAAGGACACAGGTTAGGAGACAGGCAGGTTAGGTAGAAGGACACAGGTTAGGAGACAGGCAGGTTAGGTAGAAGGACACAGGTTAGGAGACAGGCAGGTTAGGTAGAAGGACACAGGTTAGGAGACAGGCAGGTTAGGTAGAAGGACACAGGTTAGGAGACGGGCAGGTTAGGAGACCAGGCAGGTTAGGTAGAAGGACACAGGTTAGGAGACAGGCAGGTTAGGTAGAAGGACACAGGTTAGGAGACGGGCAGGTTAGGAGACCAGGCAGGTTAGGTAGAAGGACACAGGTTAGGAGACGGGCAGGTTAGGAGACCAGGCAGGTTAGGTAGAAGGACACAGGTTAGGAGACCAGGCAGGTTAGGTAGAAGGACACAGGTTAGGAGACAGGCAGGTTAGGTAGAAGGACACAGGTTAGGAGACAGGCAGGTTAGGTAGAAGGACACAGGTTAGGAGACAGGCAGGTTAGGTAGAAGGACACAGGTTAGGAGACAGGCAGGTTAGGTAGAAGGACACAGGTTAGGAGACAGGCAGGTTAGGTAGAAGGACACAGGTTAGGAGACAGGCAGGTTAGATAGAAGGACACAGGTTAGGAGACAGGCAGGTTAGGTAGAAGGACACAGGTTAGGAGACGGGCAGGTTAGGAGACCAGGCAGGTTAGGTAGAAGGACACAGGTTAGGAGACCAGGCAGGTTAGGTAGAAGGACACAGGTTAGGAGACAGGCAGGTTAGGTAGAAGGACACAGGTTAGGAGACAGGCAGGTTAGGTAGAAGGACACAGGTTAGGAGACAGGCAGGTTAGGTAGAAGGACACAGGTTAGGAGACAGGCAGGTTAGGTAGAAGGACACAGGTTAGGAGACAGGCAGGTTAGGTAGAAGGACACAGGTTAGGAGACAGGCAGGTTAGATAGAAGGACACAGGTTAGGAGACAGGCAGGTTAGGTAGAAGGACACAGGTTAGGAGACAGGCAGGTTAGGTAGAAGGACACAGGTTAGGAGACAGGCAGGTTAGGTAGAAGGACACAGGTTAGGAGACAGGCAGGTTAGGTAGAAGGACACAGGTTAGGAGACAGGCAGGTTAGGTAGAAGGACACAGGTTAGGAGACAGGCAGGTTAGGTAGAAGGACACAGGTTAGGTAGAAGGACACAGGTTAGGAGACAGGCAGGTTAGGTAGAAGGACACAGGTTAGGAGACAGGCAGGTTAGGTAGAAGGACACAGGTTAGGAGACAGGCAGGTTAGGTAGAAGGACACAGGTTAGGAGACAGGCAGGTTAGGTAGAAGGACACAGGTTAGGAGACAGGCAGGTTAGGTAGAAGGACACAGGTTAGGAGACAGGCAGGTTAGGTAGAAGGACACAGGTTAGGAGACAGGCAGGTTAGGTAGAAGGACACAGGTTAGGTAGAAGGACACAGGTTAGGAGACAGGCAGGTTAGGTAGAAGGACACAGGTTAGGAGACAGGCAGGTTAGGTAGAAGGACACAGGTTAGGAGACGGGCAGGTTAGGTAGAAGGACACAGGTTAGGAGACAGGCAGGTTAGGTAGAAGGACACAGGTTAGGAGACAGGCAGGTTAGGTAGAAGGACACAGGTTAGGAGACAGGCAGGTTAGGTAGAAGGACACAGGTTAGGAGACGGGCAGGTTAGGAGACCAGGCAGGTTAGGTAGAAGGACACAGGTTAGGAGACAGGCAGGTTAGGTAGAAGGACACAGGTTAGGAGACAGGCAGGTTAGGTAGAAGGACACAGGTTAGGAGACGGGCAGGTTAGGAGACCAGGCAGGTTAGGTAGAAGGACACAGGTTAGGAGACAGGCAGGTTAGGTAGAAGGACACAGGTTAGGAGACAGGCAGGTTAGGTAGAAGGACACAGGTTAGGAGACAGGCAGGTTAGGTAGAAGGACACAGGTTAGGAGACGGGCAGGTTAGGAGACCAGGCAGGTTAGGTAGAAGGACACAGGTTAGGAGACAGGCAGGTTAGGTAGAAGGACACAGGTTAGGAGACAGGCAGGTTAGGTAGAAGGACACAGGTTAGGAGACAGGCAGGTTAGGTAGAAGGACACAGGTTAGGAGACAGGCAGGTTAGGTAGAAGGACACAGGTTAGGAGACAGGCAGGTTAGGTAGAAGGACACAGGTTAGGAGACAGGCAGGTTAGGTAGAAGGACACAGGTTAGGAGACGGGCAGGTTAGGAGACCAGGCAGGTTAGGTAGAAGGAC
The DNA here is from genome assembly GCA_032191485.1 of Leptoclinus maculatus. Classification (NCBI taxonomy): domain Eukaryota; kingdom Metazoa; phylum Chordata; class Actinopteri; order Perciformes; family Stichaeidae; genus Leptoclinus; species Leptoclinus maculatus. The sequence goes on along the minus strand of JAVDOI010000037.1, from coordinate 1,200,100 downwards.
ACAGGTTAGGAGACAGGCAGGTTAGGTAGAAGGACACAGGTTAGGAGACAGGCAGGTTAGGTAGAAGGACAAACAGGTTAGGAGACAGGCAAGGACAGGTAGGGAGACAGTATGTGTCAGCCTGACGGAGGTCTAAAAGTCACCCTTTCAACAGTGAGCGTTCAAGACAAAAGATGAACAACACAAACTACAGATCCCAGAGTGTGGATGCCTGAACTGCTGCTGCATTACTCTAAACCTGTAATATGTATCTAATATGCCGTGATCACTGTTGTGTTCCTACATGCCTCCGCTCTATTGCTCATCGGTTGTGTTGTGGAAACCTCCAGGTGAAGCTGAAGTACAAGTACAAGGTGCGGATCTTCCTGGAGGAGAGCATGTCTTTCGGAGTGTTGGGAGAACACGGCCGAGGAGTCACCGAGCACTTTGGGGTCGATGTGAGTACACTCAGCTGTGCACAGAGACGAACTTTGTGTTTTTTTGATGCGTTACATTTACTAGCTCTGCATTTTACGTCATTGGTCTCTGAAATCTAAAAGCATGTTTGGACTATTTGTGTCCCTTTTGTACATGTGCCTCCTGTGTGTAATGACACCACGTTGCTGTTTCCTTACCATGCAGGTCGATGACATTGACCTGATCAGCGCCAACATGGAGAACGCCGTGGCCTCCATCGGAGGCTTCTGCTGTGGACGCTCCTTTGTCATCGACCACCAGGTAAAATCCAACCAGCTTCTGTCCATTCCAGTTGAATAACTGACGAGCTGCCACTTTGTCAGTTGTTGCAGTGTCGTCTCGTGGCTTGTCCCCAGCTGGTATTCTAAAACACTGCATGGACTGCACATCTGTAATCGTACAGTGGGGGTTACGTGTTTCGTATTTTCCCTGGATGGCGTCTATACTTCTGGTCTGTTACTTTTTAATATGGTCCACTGTTAAACCAGTGCTGTTGAGGGAGTTCTCTGAGGCCTGTTAAGAAGTATCCCAAAATAGATGTTTAATGAGGTGTGAACAGTTTCCTGCAGACAACAACTCCACTTGTAAAGTCCGAGCTATGCAGGAATGTCCCGACCTCTCTCCGGTCCAGAAACTAAACGGTGAAACTGGACAGAGTAAAGCTGATCTGAGACCTCTTCACAGGGTTTTTAATGGGTGCTGTCAAAGGTGCTTCTACCAAATATTAACTTCAACGTGTGAAATGAAACGCAGTCAGTTGTTTCCTATTTACTACGTTGACTTTGGGTCCATTTGTAGGTATTGTTGTTTACTAGGATGTTACAATATTTGGTTTCAGTGTCCTAATGACTGAATGTGGTTCAGTAAAGAGTCTCTCTCTCTTGTGCTGTGCAGCGTCTGTCGGGCCAGGGCTACTGCTTCTCTGCCTCCCTGCCTCCCATGCTGGCTGCTGCCGCCATCGAGGCCCTCAACATCATGGAGGAGGATCCAGGTACAGGCTCCGCCTTCAACTGCTTTCTCCTCTCTCCGCCTTTTCCTCTTGTGTGCACTTGGTATCTGTGATTTCTCGACTGGTGTTACTGTGAAGCCCTTTGTGTTTTAAATAAAGGTGCCATATAAATACTTACAGTTATTTACCTAGAGCAGTCTGTATTTTAGTCGAGCCGTCGTAAGAGAGAGGGCTTTCTATTTCCAACTCCCGCTGAGTAGAAGTACATTCTAAATGAGAATCAGTTCTGTCCACTCATCCGTCTGTCTTCATCTGTTTTGCAGACATTTTCACCGTCCTGAGGGAAAAGTGCCAACATGTTTACAAGGCTTTACAGGGGTGAGTTCACATGCACTAGAGTTAAGACTTCTATTTATGTGTGAATTTATCTAAACGTTCAATTTGAGCTGCTGCTGTTAAAACTAAGTAGGAACGCACCGATACCAGCAGTGGTATCAGATATTGGTCCGTTCGGGTATCGGGGACAATGGAGCGATCTAGTCCTCAATCAATAGTCCAGGTTCAGCCTTCCATCATCATCACTCAAACAAACCGAAGCCGCCGCTTTAAGGACAACGGTTCAGGAGAAGGAACACGCCCACGAGGAGCACCTGTACCAACAATCAGTCCGACCTAGTTCCACTGATGCAGACTCTCTGTGGTCGGTTACAAAGAACATCTTTTATCCACACAATGAAGTCGCTATCAACCACAAGATCAATGAGTCTTTACGAATGCACACGTGTCTTCATAGAGACAAAAGCTGCACAGGAATCTACAAATAGAACTCAGAAGGCGTATCCTTTAGGAAGCACAAGATGTGTAATAATGACATGGAACATCATCAGTGCCTCTACTTATTTTTCTTACACAACTTAATGTGTGAGGAAATAGAATCTGTGATTTCACGCTGGGGCAGGTTTCAGTACACGCCACCACACCACAGCTCTCTATGGAGCTGTTTCCTGTAACGACACATGTGACCGGGACTGCATCAGTTAACGCCCTCTTCTCAGACTGCCGTCTCGTTCTGTTGAAGATACAGACTCTATGTCACAAAACGTGTGTGCAGTCTGAATAAAAGGCACTCATTGAAACATAGTCGCGCAGCCCTGAGGTGGTGTGGTGGCTAGCACTGTCGCCTCGCTGCATATAGGGTTCGATTCCCGGGCTAGACGGCCCTGCTGTGTGGAGTTTGCATGTTCTCCCTGTGATCGTGTGGGTTCTCTCCAGGTTCTCTGGCTTCCTCCTACAGTTCAGGTTAAGTGATCCCTCTAAATGTCCTGTAGGTGTGAATGTGAGCGTGTCAGCCCTGTGATAGTCTGGAGACCCGTCCAGGTGAACCCAGCCTTCGCCCAATGTCAGCTGGCATCAGCTCCAGGCGGCGTTTCATGTCCCGTGTGAAACCAAAATCAATGTCAACTTATTGTAACTGACTTTTGTAACTTAAATACCTTGGCGTACTTGTTTTTAAGCCCAACCATGATGTTTTTACTAAACCTAAGCACGTGATGAGGAACTACTTTTCTTTCTAAACTTAATCGAGAATGCAGTTTAGTTGTATAGGAACCTTTGAAGAAGACAGGGTTGCATAGAGCCTTATCTGGAGGGTTGGTTAATACTCATGGTCTTCAAAGCTTCAGTGTTGCTGAATAGATGCGTGTTATAGTCTATTATAACAGCGTTGCATTATGTCATGATTTGTGTTTTTCCTGATGTGTGACAGAATTCCAGGTCTGAAGTTAGTTGGAGTGCAGTTTGCCCCGGCTCTTCACTTACAGCTGGAGAGAAGTTCTGGCTCCAGAGACTCTGACATGCAGCTGCTCCGCACCATCGTAGAATATGTAAGTCCACTTTTGTTTAAGTCAATTTATTTTGTACAGCCCAAAATCACCAATTAGCCTCAGAGGGCTTTACAATCTCTACACGTACAACATCCTCTGTCCCAGGACAATGACGTGTAATTTAGAGTTAAATGACAGATTATTATTTAGTGGCTCATAGTTGTTTCCATATTTCTTTTACATCAGTGTCTGGAGAGAGGCGTGGCTCTGACTCTGGCTCGCTACCTGGAGAAAGAGGAGCGTTTCCTTCCCTCACCCAGGTAAGAGCCTCCACTTTACTGTGCAGTTGACACAGCCTATTATAATGTCTGATTGGGTATGTGTTATACGAGTGTTGAAATGTTGAAGTGGATCCGTGAGCCTGGACACTGTCTGACTGCTCCACTTGTGTGTCCTCAGCATCAGAGTGGTGGTCACCGTCGAGCAGACGGAGGAGGACATCCAGAAGGCCGTGTCTTGTATCCAGGAGGCGGCTTCAGCTGTCCTCAAATGACCACGTAGTGTTCTGAAACTTTAAGCAGCCGTCCCTGGAGCTCTGGCAGGGGGTCCACTCAGTGGACCGGTAGGACATCACTGTGAGGACACTCCCGACCACAGACTGTGAGCCCTGCACACTGAACGCATCCCCACGAGGATCTCCACCGATAAACACACCTTATACCTTCTAGCATCGCTTCTGTTTGTCTCTTAATGCATTGCCTCTCTCCGTGTTCTCATTCTTCATGTGTCATAACGTGTTGTATATGGTTAAGAATGTAAGAGTGGGCCTTCAGCAGGATGATTTGCGGTTGACTTCCCGCTGTGAAAGAAAACCAACTGCAGTGAGAGTTCGACTTGATCTGGACGGACCAAATGACTTGTTGCTTTTCCTGTACTGACCAAAGAGGACACATTTATCTTATTGTTTTATTTATTGTTTGCAGTCGACTAGTACAAAAGGTTTGTGATTTTATATGCCACTGGTTGTTGTACCACAAATAGACACTGAGTTTTAAACCTCTTTTTCTTTTTTTTTCTTTTTTGTCCTTTGATTTTCAGTCGATGTTACTTCTCTTTTGTTAGAGGTCATTGCATTCTGACAGCTTCACTTTTATGAAATGTAAATATATATGATTTAAATTGAGTTCTGGTGTATGGTGGTGTTTTGTGTGTGGATGTGGAATAATCATGCATTAGTTTTGGGTCAAAACAGTTTGACAAGTTCTTCCACAACATGACCAGAGTATAGAGTTCAAACAGATACAAATAGAGCAGGACTGTTCTGGGTTGCAGTAGTTGGAATGCTGATTCAGCATTCCAACTATTGTTCTTCGAATCTTTATTCTTCCAACAATTTCTTCCGTACGTGTTTTGCACGTATCTCCTTCCACATTTTTTAAGCTACAGAAACTGTTCGAATATCGAAATGTCCAGCTCTTTAAGGACATGCCGGCTATGACCTTTCATGTTTCTAACCTTTAAACTTTTTGAATTATTAACCTTTTTGCAATTTCTTTTTGAATGGGATGTCTATGGAGAAAATTTTCAAATCCTCTTAAACTTCTTCAACTTTCAAATCCTTCTTCTTCCTCATACTTTCAGCTACAGCCACCATTTCAACTTTAAAATGTTGAGAAACTTTTTGAACTTTTCAGTAATTTTCAGCTTTTATAATGGGTGTGTATTGCGCAGCTCAGAGTGCGTGATGACATCGCTAGAGTAAAGAGGAGCTTCAGAATCTTGTGAAAAAAATATTTTTATAGTGCCACAGATTCCATAATTTTCACTCTTCATGCATAATTTTTGGTAGAAAAGTAGCTAATCGCGTCCTTGTCATAGACAATTGACTGTGGAATCCAACAGATTTACACATTTTGCACTACAGCCTCTAATTGAGAGGAAAACCAACTATCTGCTCCATAGAGACCAATGTTAAATCTTACTTCAAGAACATCTTCCACAGAACACGGTACCCCATTTCTAGAGCGCCAGTGAAGCCACATTTTTTACACTAGAGACACAATTTTCACATGATCTGTTCTTCAAGTCATCCTTCCTCTCCAGTTCTAATATCTGAGCAATAGGAGCTACGGTTATGGGGGTTTTGAGGATTTGTTTGACAGCTTTATCTCCATGTAAAAGCTGCAGGCACACTAAAAAAAACTACTACTACTAATGCTATTACTACTAATACTACTTTTACAAATACAACTTTATATGAACTACTACTACAGCTATTACGACTATGATTACTATTACTGCTACTACCAATACTACTATTACTACTACTACTAATACTTCTACTACTGTTATTTCAACTACTACTATGATCACTACTACTGCTATTACTACCTCTCCTACTGTTAGGGCACAGAAACTTCTGTTCGAAGAGAGAATCCGTCCCTCCCCTTTGCCATGTGCTCCTCAACTGCCTCCAAAACAGAACAGCTGGTTCAAGTCAGAATCAAAAGGGTTTATTATCCCACAAACGCAAAAACAGTTACCAACCGAATTACACTATTAATAACAATATGTTCCATGAAACGGCAGACTAGTGTCTAGCCATTGGCCCGCAGCGAATCCCAAGATGTCCTCTCATTCACTGTCCCATAGTCTCCTGAGTGTCTCTGAGATGTCCCGTATCAGCTCAATGATTGACTGAAATCCGATAAGCTCCTCCTTGGCTTCATGACTCATTCTTCTGGTCCGGCCCCCTCTCCTTCCTTAGGCAAGGCAAGTTTATTTGTATAGCACATTTCAACAACAGGGTAATTCAAAGTGCTTCACATAAAACCATTAAAAGCATCAAAACATGAGGCAAAATAAAAGGAGATTTAAAAACAATTAAGAACATTCATTGAACATTAAAAACAGTCATTAAAACATTAAAAAGCAGTGTAAGAAATAAAATACAGTAGTAAAATGCAGAAATGCAGGAGATTGATTAATATCCTTGAATCTGGTTAAATTAAAGGCAGCAAACAGAAAAGTCTTCAATCTTGATTTAAAGGAGCTGAGGGTCTCAGCAGACCTGCAGCTTTCTGGGACTTTGTTCCAGATATTTGGGGCAGAAAAACTGAACGCTGCTTCTCCATGTTTAGTTCTGACTCTGGGAACAGAAAGTAGACCGGTCCCAGACGACCTAAGGGGTCGGGATGGTTCATAAGGTAGCAGCAGATCACAGATGTATTTTGGCCCTAAACCATTCAGTGCTTTATAAACCAACAGCAGGATTTTAACGTCAATTCTTTGTTGGACAGGAAGCCAGTGTAAAGACCTCAGAACTGGAGTGATGTGATCCACTTTCTAGGTCTTAGTGAGGACTCGAGCTGCAGCGTTCTGAATCAGCTGCAGCTTTCTGATTGACTTGTTACAGAGACCTGTAAACACACCGTTACAGTAGTCCAGTCTACTGAAGATAAATGCATGGACAAGTTTGTCCAAATCCTGAGACATAAATCCTCTAACCCTTGATATGTTCTTCAGGTGATAGGAGGCTGATTGTGTCATTGTCTTGATATGGCTGTTCAGGTTGAGGTCTGAATCCATAACTACACCTAGATTTCTGGCTTGGTTTGAGGTTTTGAACATCAGTGATTGAAGCTGAGCGCTGACTTTCAATCGTTCGTCCTTGGTACCTAAAACAATTACTTCTGTTTTTTCTTTGTTTAATTGAAGAAAGTTCTGGCACATCCAGTTGTTGATTTGTTCAATGCATTAACCAGCCCTTGTATGGGATTATAGTCCCCTGGTGATATAGTTATGTAGATTTGTGTGTCGTCTGCATAATTATGATAACACACTTTGTTGTTTTCCATAATCTGAGCTACTGGAAGCATGTAGATGTTGAACAGAAGAGGCCCCAGTATTGAACCTTGGGGAACACCACATGTCATTTTAGTCAGCTCTGATGTGTAATTAGTAGGGGTGTAACGATACACGTATTCGTATTGAACCGTTCGGTACGAGGCTCACGGTTCGGTACGCATGACGAACCGAACAATACGTTAATACTAGTGCATTTGGAAAATGCAGAAGCTTAAATTGTGGGAAATATTATGTTTTCGGTGGAGCCACTGTTCTCAAACTGGCAACACACATAACGTAACGGACAGCGTGCTCTCTGACACGCCCACCACCAAAGAAACACTTCCTACTCCAGTCGTCACTTTGCGCTGTGAGACACCCTACACGAAGCTAACGTTAGCTCGGTGCAACATGGCTAGTAATAGACCAGGAATAAAAGATCCTCCAACGGCCTACAGGTCTGGTGTTTGGAGCCACTTTGGTTTCTCTGTGAACTATGAGGGCGATGGTGAGAGAGTGGTGGATAAAAAAACAACGCTATGTCGCATTTGCTACACGAGTGTCGGCTACATCAGTGGGAATATCTCAAACATGTTAACACATTTACGCCGACATCACCCCAGTGTGGCAGTGGGTGGAACTAAACGAAAACCTGGAGCAGCACACACGCTTCAAACTCTCCCCGAAGCATTTAAGCAGCTGTTCACTGCTGATGAGGACTAAAGCGATCACCACGGTGATTGGTACACTTACAGCCGCGGACATGAGACCCGACTCTGTAGTGTGAAACGCTTTATGAACCTGCTGAATGTTATTGAGCCCGTTTCAGCCAAACCGTAATTTCCGCTTTGTACAAGAAAACAAAAGCACAAGTAGAGAATCACATGTCGAGGCACCCGCTGCTGCTCTGACAACGGATGCCTGGACGTCGAGGGCTACACAACGCTACCTGACTGTAACACACATTACCTCACCACTGAATGAGATGAAGAGCCATGTTCTTCAGACACAACGCTACCTGACTGTAACACACATTACCTCACCACTGAATGAGATGAAGAGCCATGTTCTTCAGACACAACGCTACCTGACTGTAACACACATTACCTCACCACTGAATGAGATGAAGAGTCATGTTCTTCAGACACAACGCTACCTGACTGTAACACACATTACCTCACCACTGAATGAGATGAAGAGCCATGTTCTTCAGACACAACGCTACCTGACTGTAACACACATTACCTCACCACTGAATGAGATGAAGAGTCATGTTCTTCAGACACAACGCTACCTGACTGTAACACACATTACCTCACCACTGAATGAGATGAAGAGTCATGTTCTTCAGACACAACGCTACCTGACTGTAACACACATTACCTCACCACTGAATGAGATGAAGAGTCATGTTCTTCAGACACAACACTACCTGACTGTAACACACATTACCTCACCACTGAATGAGATGAAGAGTCATGTTCTTCAGACACAACGCTACCTGACTGTAACACACATTACCTCACCACTGAATGAGATGAAGAGTCATGTTCTTCAGACACAACGCTACCTGACTGTAACACACATTACCTCACCACTGAATGAGATGAAGAGCCATGTTCACTCAGGTATAGTTCCATCATTGTTCATACTAAAGTTATGATGGAGAAGATGTAAGTAACAATACTACATTACATTTTTTAAGGAGCAGTTTTAGTTTGTTATGCTTATGTGTTGCTAAGAAGACACCCCAGAAGATGGGTCACTCAGGTATAGTTCCATCATTGTTCAAAGTCAAAGAATAGCTTCATGATGTTAGTTTTAATGAATAAATATATTTTAAAATCAAGTACGTTTCTCTGGCATTTATAGTTTTCTACTGTATTGAAAACGTACCGAAACGTACCGAACCGTGGCTCCACTGTACCGTACCGAACTGAACCGTGACTTTTGTGAACCGTTACACCCCTAGTAATTAGCTACAGACACAAAGTATTCTCTGTCCTTCAAGTAGGATTCAAACCAGTTAAGTGCTGTGCCAGAGAGTCCTACCCAGAGTTTTAGTCTTTCTAGTAGTATGTCATGGTCGACCGTGTCGAATGCAGCACTGAGATCCAGTAATACTAAGACTGAAGTTCTGCCATTGTCTGTGTTTAAGTGGATGTCGTTGAAAACCTGAACAAGAGCAGTTTCAGTATTGTGGTGCTGTCGAAAGCCTGACTGGAAGACATCAAAACACTTATTTACAGTCAAGAAGTTGTCCTTAGAGCAACACACTCCACTCATTCATATGGTCGTCCCTGCAAAGCCTCACTCAAAATCCCTCTCTTTCCTTCATCGTCCAATACATCCAATGACTATACTTACAGTGTTCAATACATCTGACTGCTTTTTAGTTTAATACATTCAATGATTATGCTTTTATGGTTTAACACTTTTATAAGTAAATATACTGTATACCTGCTCTCCATTTAGCCACAGTTGCCCACAAATAATCTGCATCGGCTCAAGTCGGCGCTCACGAGGCTGATTAACAACAAAATGTCTGCAGACACATCTGCACTCTCTCTGTGGCTGTGGAACGAAGTTAGTCATTACCAGGGAGGGTCACTTATCTAACATTGTGTATTCATTTTTTTATGCATGTAAGTTTACAATTTTCCATTCTTTTATAACAAGGAGATGCTGTTGACTGCTGACAAATGCTGTTTTTAAGTGCACTCAACTCTATATTATTTTAAAGTTTTTTTTGTCCAAAGTTTAGTTTTTTAAATTACTTTTACACCTTTATTTTAATTGTTTTTATTTCAAATAAGTGCAGTGCAGATCTGTTTAAAGGTGCAGTGTGTAGGATCTGGTGGCATGTAGCGCTGAGGTTGCAGATTGCAATCAGCTGAAACTTCTCCCGTGTAGAACTATACGGTGGCCGACGCAAAAACACAAATATGCTAATGAGCCTCTCTAGAGTGAGTGTCTGGTTTGTCCTTTCCGGGCTTCTGTAGAAACATGGACGTGAAGAGAACCCCCTCCCTGTGTGGATATACATGGCTCATTCTAAGGTGACTAAAAACACCAAGATATATATTTTCAGGGGATTACGCACTAAAGAAAGCATTGTTAATATCATATTCCATTCTGCAAGAACAACGAGCTAATTAAAGAGCTATTCTGCTCATCTAGTGTTGCACTTCCATTAACCTGTGGAGCTCACAAAAGACAAAGAAATAAGGAATGGTCGAACTTTTTCTAGTATTAGTCCCAAAAAAAAGTCCTACATTAACCACAATGCAACCTGAAGTATCTTTTCGTTAACCCCTCCTTGTCTGGTGAAACTGTTGATGCCACACACTAATTCCACTCAGGTTTTCAGCATGGTGGAAAAGTGACAAACTGAAGTATACTCAAACTAAAAAAGTGTGCATACTACATTTTTGTCTGTTGATGCACACAATTCTCCCACAATGCAATGCACCGGGCAAAACGGAGTAGCTGCTGCAGCAGCTTGAAAAGAGGATGGAACAAAATAGTTTTGCTGTGGTGGAAGTGCTCCAGAAAGATCACAGCAGTTAAGTGTAGTTGTATATTTGTAGGCTTAAAGCCTAAACTGACATCATTATGACATCATCCAGAGCCACAGAAGATATTGTGTTATGAGTAGTACTCCTCATGAGTACTGATCTTAACGTGTAATATTGGTGGTATGCATATATCTGCTTCAAGTAAAAGTACACACATTATCACTAAGATTAAGTATCAAAGTAAACATTCATTATGCAGCAGAAAGGTTATATTATCACTTATTTCGTCATTATTACTGGTGCATTAAAGTGTAAACAGTATTGCACGTTGGGGCATTTGAAGTATTTAACATATTTAACAATAAATCTATAACAACATGCATTACATGAGCTGCAGAGTAATTAGTGGCTGTGTATTTGTACTCGCCACTAGATGTCCCTAAATCCTACACACTGCTTCTTTAAGTAAAATAACTATTACAACACTGAAAACACTCCAGTGCAAGTCCTGCATTCAAAGTGTTTAGTGAAGTAAAAGCATGGACGTATGAGCAAAAAGCACTTGAAGTAAAAGTATTGGTTGTGCAGTAAAATATTCCCTGTCGGTGTTTTATTAATATATATTATGTTTATGAATGTGTATGTTTTATTTTACTGCTCTATACGTTTTTTAACTCCTTTATTTGCTGTTGGCTAGTTTAATCTACAGAAATGCATCATATTCTATAAGATCAGTATGTTTGTAGCGTGTCTGTCCACGTTTCTCTAAAAAGAACAAACCTGCTTTTTCCAGCTGATCCAAGAGGCTTTTTCAAAAAGTGTATTTATTTGAAGAAGTAGAAGAATGTATTCAACACATAAAGGAACATTTCATCCTTCAGTTTATCACACACATTTGGATATCTCTTTGTTTCACCCATGTATCAGAAAATACTGCCAACAGCCATACACTCTCCATTTGTACCACATTTCAAGGAATACAATATATTTAAATCAGGCGATGATGATATATGAACAAACCCCTCTGTAAAAAGCTTCAGAATGAAAGTGTAAAGTTTGGTGAATGTAAGAGCAGCTGTGGAGATTTCTGGCTCAGAGTCTGAGAAACTAATTGAGAGAAAACGACCTTTAAAGAGATGTTTTGTTAAATTCCATATTTTGCAAGACATTGAAGCTGAACAGGGTGAAACAAAAGAGTCACTAATATATATCACCACGAAACTTCCCCAGTTGATTATGACAATTATTTATTTGAATACAAGTTTTCTGAAATGTGATGTTTAAATATTTTTAAATCCTCTACACTTTTAGAGGATTTAGGTGAAATACACAGAAGCAAATAGACAAAGTAGTAAAATAAACGCACATATGTGTATTTGGGATTTTTTTTTATCTTAAAGAAGACACATTATGGAAGCTAAATATTGTACCATAATTGCTCAGAGCATGACAACCAGCCTGACCTTCAGCCTGGAGTCTCAGTAATGAGTTATGAGTTATGAGTTATGAGGAGCGTGGAGGTTCAGTCTCGATGGACTAATTTTGAGTTCCACACAGAGCTGTGCAGCGATGTGGCTGCTCAGCTACCATCCTGTCTCTAGATGGGGCCCTGTACGCAAACGTGTCCGTGCGCGTGTAAGTGCCCGCGTGCGTCCGCTCCAGTTTTCCCCAAGCTCGCCTCGTTTCAGAGCCGGGGGGACAGAGGCCACTTTAGAGACCAACAGCTCGGAGGGACCCGCGCGGCCCTCGACGTGTTCTGCCGGACTACACACACACACACACACACACACGCACACACAGGGGGTGGGGGGGGGGGGGGATGAACGCGGTTTGGTTCTCCTCTCTAAACACGCATCTCCGCCGCGACCTGGACGGTGCGCGTTCTCTCCGGACCCGGTGCTGACTGCAGAAAAACAAGAAGAAGGAAAAAGGTTCCAGCAGAAGTAGAAGAAGAAGAAGAAGGATGCAACTATCTTTCCGTCTCCTTTGTGGGAGAGAATCTGGCGCTATGGCCCCCTCCCTGAGGACTTTGATCTGGATGCTTTTCTTGTTTCCAAACCTGAGATGTGAAGGTAAGCGAGCTCCTTAAAGACCGAATGAAATGCAACATGCTGTCCACTTCAACCCGCAGGACAGCGAGGTGTGGTGAACTTACTTCACTTTTGTTTAAGCATCACTTTCAGCTGTGTCGTGTTATTCTCGTGTTTTCTCTGTGTGCAGAGAGGATGTTGCACTCTTCTTGTAGTTTGAGTAAAACGCTCTCCGGGTGGTCTGAGACATTTACGTCCCGTTGGCAGAAAAACGACTCTTTTTGCGCCTCACGACAGCGTTCTAACACCTCACACCCGGTGCTGACCGGAGGGCCCTTAATGACGGTTAGAGAACGTTCTGAGCGCTTATTGAAGAACAGTGGGCATTCTACTTTATTGTCTCGGTCGCCCTCCTAAAAGCATTTGCTCGCGCACATTTCGCAACAACGTTGCAGATGTGAATGGTAGTTTTCAGGTGTGTGTGTGTGTGTGTGTGTGTGGGGGGGGGGGGGGGGTTATGTGATCACTTAAAGGCTCTTTGTCCTCCCTCAGCTTGTTGACATGTGTCCGACTCTTCATAGAGAGAAGAGACTCAAAGGGCCACTGTGTCGTTGTCATGTTAATTAACGCATCGCTCGCGTCTTTGTCAGTCATGCTAATTAATTTGGGGGGGGGGGGGGGTGGTCGTGGAGATTTCCTGTTTTCAGCTCTGGCTTTGAGGATTTACCATTTGGTATGGAGTGAAGGGGGGGGGGGGGGGGGGCACTAAATGATTAGCACCTTTGCCCCCCCCCCCCTCTCCTTTCCCCTTATTGGCTCTGCAAGCAGCGTTTCACTCTGTTGAACACAATTCTAATATGGTAACTTATTTAATATTCATACACCAGTAAATGTGTCGTCATTGTTCACGAACATACCTTTCACATAGAAAATACCGTAACCATGTGGAGTTATAAACATATCACATGTTCACATGTTCAAAGTATGTTGCGTGTTACACTGTTATCCATCACAAACTCAAACAACGAGAACTCATTGGGTGGGTTTTTAACTGCAACCTGCTGCTGAATGATCTCCCACCTGGCTTGGGTTTGGTGTTTCAGACGTGGTTTTCCTGTCTTTAGGGCAGCCATTGGCTTCCATTCATTGCACTACACAACTCAAAATGTAAACATCCTCGAGTGAGGCCATCCACAGCAGCAACATCGTGTCTGCTTTTGTTGTTTCACAGTGAAGTGAATGCAAACTAACGGCTGTGAGAGCAATTTGTACCACAAGTTTATCTACTAAAATGATGTGAGACTATGGTCTGGAAGAAGAAGCAGAAAGCAGCAGCTGTGAATGGAAGCATGTTACTAATGAGCACTCGCAGCCATATGACTCACCGTGTTGGGGTTAGGGCTGCTGCTGGTGGAAATGGGGCCAGAGGGCCTTCCTTTGCTGTGGGGGGGTGTTTAAGTCGTCCCTGTGATCACATTTAACAAAGGCCTGGGGGGGGGGGGTGGAAAACCAGCCCAGCTGCATAGATGCGTGTTATTCAAGGTTCGTACAGTCATGATGAACCTGGAGAAATGTTGGATAAAGAAATAACACAAAAAGTTTTGGAAGTCGTAGAAATTTGCTTCACAAAGACCCGTATAATAGATTAAGATCGAGAAAAATCTATAATGTCGGGGCCGATCGGTGAGGTCACTAAGCGTTTGTTCTCTGCGTGGGGTAACATCACACATCTTTTATTTGTTTGTTCAGTGATGCAGAGCCAGGTCTTCACTTGGACGAGCTGGATCGTAAAATCTAGGTCTTCAACTAAATTGTACCGGTCAGCTGCAGCTTAGCAACCGCTCTATTGTCACTATAAATAAACAAATGACACATGAAACAAGACGTTGAATTGATAAATCTTACATTTATTTGTGTATTCATCTACTCATTCATGTCTTTATACTGCCTGGAAGGAGGCAGAGAAGGGGCGGGTCTGTAATACTGTTCATGCACCAATCAGAGGCTTTTGATGGATGAAGTTGACGTATTTATTTATTTATTTCGCTGCAAACTACACTTTGGATAAATAGAAATATTCACAGATAAATAAAATAAAAAAAGATGAATAAATGTATGAATGAGTGAGTGCAGTTTCCCTTAAAAAGGGACATGTTCTCATTTTGGGTTTCTACTAGAACACATTGTTTTCCTCGTACTGTCTGTGTGAATATACTTCACCCTCAGTCTGAAACGCCCCTCCTCTCCCCCCCCTCCTGTAAAAGCCCCGTCTGCTCTGACTGACTTCTCCCAGTTCGTTTTTTGAGTGTTGCTAATGCTCTTTTCCGGAAACCATTTTTGAAAGCAGACATAAAACAGCAGGGGAGAGTGATTAATGCAAAGTCTCATTCTTAGTATGGGGAAATAGTCCTCATGCTGTTGTAATCAGGTGCCGCACCAATCAAATAAAGACATGGGCCACTGCGGATGGTTTGATGTACTGCATGAACTAATGGCTTTGTTATTTAGTTACAGGCCAGGTACTGGTGTAACTCACCAACATAAGGAGAGACGGTTCACTGTTGCATGGCACACACACTACAAGCTTTCCCCAAAGTGTTATTGCCCACTCCATCTACTGTATTACACCATGGCTTACCTCCTGTTCCCCCTTCAGCGTCGAGCTGTGAAGCGAAGCAATGCGTAGTAGGCACTGGACACGCCAGAGCGGTTAGCCAGAGGTCAGCCCATTCATCTGGAGTTTGTGGAAATGTGAGCGAAGTGCTCAAGGCCCCGGGGGTTCAGTTTCGGGCTTCAGTTTTTGGAGCAACACTACACTAGGATGTGAAAACGTTACTTTGGGCCAACACGACAGTTGAGTTTGAGTCACGTACAGTAGATCCCAGGTTTGGACATGAAGTCAGAGAGGTCTTTTGTCAAGGACAAGACAATAAAACGCACGTCCACAGCCTAGTAGTGTGATGCTTAACGTTAGCTAATGTTTGTCCACATGGTGTCTTTCTCTGGCAGAAAAGCCAGAGAAGCGTCATCACAGCATTACGTCGGAAAAGCACCTTTTTTGTGGTTCTATGACAACAATATCTTGACGTGTCACCACTCTTAACGGCTGTTGTATGTTGTTGACGTGGACGGAGGCATCAGGACATCACTTATGGGTTTGTGGACTGACGTTTTGAAGCCTTGAGTTCAGCATTTTGGCCGTCGCCATCTTGGCGATAAGTGACCATATTTGGAGTGCAGAGGAGTGATGTCGAGACACCGTATACGGCTCTGCTAGAGACCTGTCAATCACTGTGTAGCCCCGCCCTAAAGCATCCCCTGCTTTATGGTCTATTTGACTCTAAATGGACCATAACTTACTAAATGAACATCATGCTGTATTGAAGAAGACTTGAAACTAAATGCACGTTTTAAGACACTTCCGCATCGGTAAAAGCAAAACCCCTCACCAGCTACATTCTGTGTGCGCCCAGCCCATCTGCTCCCAACAACCGTGCTTTATCACTCTTTGTCACCATAGTGTCTTTCTGTGTGGATGCCGCCGCACACACTCTGTCCATATCGGGAACAATTGAAAAAAGACGATGGCGCTCAGAAAAGAAACGCTGTGTGTATGATGCTGATGCTGTGCAACACACATGACCTCATGACTCTTTTCTACTTGTGCTACTGTTACATAATGTGTGAGCATCATGTCACAGAGAAACATTCGATTGTTATTCTCTCTTTCCAGTTTGCTTCACCCTTGAGTGGCCCACAGCAAAATGCACATTAGTGTTACCATTATAAAAGAGCTGCTGTGGCTCAACCGGCCCACCCCTTAGACATTGCATTGAGATGACATCACACACATTAACATTAACTACATACTACATGGTACATGGACTGTACTTGTATAGACCACTCAAATACATGTTAACATTCACCCATTCATACACCGATGACACCACCATGCAAGGTGCCACCTGACTATCAGCACTATTTAACATTCATACACCGCAGGAACAGCCCTTAATTTGGGGTTACGGGTCTTGCCCGAGGACACATGAACATGGACTACCGGAGCAATCCTCTGATTGAAGGACGACCCTGCTCTACCACTGAGCCACAGTCGCCCCAACATAGTAACCCTGTAAAGGAAAATGTTGTTTTCCTTACATGTGATGTAGCGTCTCAGATGGCTTGTAACACATCTCTGCAACCAACAGATGTTATAAATAGATAAAAGCTCCAGATCAGAGGCGAATCAGCGTTCACTCTGAACGCTTTGTGAGAACGGTTCAGAGACACAAGACACCGGCCGAGTGGTTCACTGATGCGTTGCAGACACTTTCCAGATATCCAACTGGAAAGTTACAGCAAGTGAGTGAGCGAGACCCGGGTTGAGAGGAAGCCTGGGGGAGGGGGTCGTTTGTAACAATTGGAACTTTACTGACGTGTTACATTTGCAACAGGGACCAACATTGTTGTAGCCGGAGGAAACAGGCAGAGAATATCAAGGACGTGTAGAAACAGGCTATTTTGTGAACACGTGTGCCAACGTCATCATCAACAAGCACGACTCCAAGGAAAGTTCGGCCAATTGCTTAAACAAAAAAACCCTGTCTAGTGCATGGTGTTACATCATTTCCAGTGTCACACTTCACACGTGGGTTCTCGTGGCAAAACATAGTGTGGAGACCAGACATACTCATCTGGGATTCCTCGTGGTGTAAGATCCAGACGTTGCTCGTCAGTCAGTTAAAACCACAACGACTTCAATGACACTTTGTGTTCAGTCGTTTGATAGCGATCTGATCCGTAGCGTGAACGTGGCCTAAGATGATGGAATGACTTCATTGTGATTAAAGTGCTCCTATGCATTGTTGGAGGGGGCAGTGTTGGGCATATGAGAGCCATCTATTTGATTGTGGTTAATAATTACAGTATTTGGTTGTTTTTTTTCTCCCTGACGTTGCAGATTCTCTTAATATTACCGTTTCATCTGCCTCATCACAAGGTTTCAAACCCGAGCTTCTTCTGTCAGTGCCGGTGCCTAGTCCTCCCGACTGCAACAGTGTTGGCTTTGTTGCAGTTGCAGCTAATTGCTGGCTGGTGACAAGCACTCAAAGGAGTGTGAAATAGCTTGAGGAAGGCTGCAGGGTGCGATTGTGTTGATACACACAGAGCTGCACCACAACAGACCCAAAAAGATCCACCCTCTATATTTCCAGATGTAATAGAGTGATGACTGACAAAACTACATCACTTGGGGCCAGATGCACGAAACGAAAGATCCACTACTAAAACTGTGTGGAGGTAAAGATCTTTCCGTCAGATTTATAAAGCCTCACATACCTCTGACTCTGCACCAGAACTGCTGTCATTACGCGTGGCTGTGGCTGTGTATAGAGGCCATACCACTAAATCATCTCAATCATCATTATGTCAGAACAATGATCAATGATTCATTCATAGCGCTCACATTAAAACAGACTTTACAAAAATAAATGTATTATCATTAATAAATCATCAATAACATTCAACTGTATTGAAGAAGACTTGAAACTATAGACTGAGACCATAAACTCATGTTTACAATGTTTACTGAGGTAATAAATCAAGAGAGAAGTAGAGTCATTTTCTCATAGACTTCTATAGAACCAGAGGAGTCGCCCCCTGGTGGACATTAGAGAGAATGCAGCTTTAAGACACTTTTGTATCGGCTTCAATCGACAGATTGGCCTCTTTGCTTTTTATTATATATTTGGGCTGCTGTTTATTTGTTTGTCTTTGCTGACCAACCAGAGGATGGTTGATGTTCATGTGATGCATACTATGGTCTTAATGCAGGCAGGGCACACCATATGAATGTTCCCGGCCTGCTGCCAACAAACAGCAGTATAAACAGAGATGTCATGGTGAGACTAGCAAGCAAGATGTAGCAAACAAACTTGACCAAATAATAATAGCTGCTCATGAAGAATGTGGTGGACCAGTACCAGTCCATTGCCCAGGTATTGGGAACTACTATAGCACTGTACCGTAAATGCGTCCTTTCATTTATTCATCAAAGTAAATCAATGACATTATACATGTGAAGAAAACAAGCATTGCGATAACTGTCCACAATGATCACCTGGAAACCACAGTAACACAGAGGAGCCTTTTCAACTGTTCCTTTATTTGTGAGGCGACAACACGGAGAGAAAGGACTAACATGAGGCATGCTGCTGCTGTCTTTGGTCTGGTTCTCATTATATTCCTGGATCTGGGATTAATTAGAGCAATGCCAGGCATTCCCATGGACAGGGCTGTGTGTGGACGGACGTGTTGACAGGATGGACTCTGCTCGCATTCTTGTTTAACAGAAGTGGTGTGTTCAAGACTTATTAGTCTGCTGGCTTTTTGTTTACTTGGTTATCAGCTGTTACAATAATCAGAGCTAGGTTCTTAATGCAACTGTGCCAGTGCTGCCGCTGCAAAGACTCCATTTATATCATTCATATCATAGAATCAACTTGATTGCATTTTGAAAAGAAACCAAAGAGGTATACTGTTAACATATGCTGCTAATTACTGGAAGGACTAAGCAGGAACAGAAGAGGAGGCCCACTGGTGGGAGGAAAGGCGGTATGACTGGGTGGACTGTAGAAGCCTGTGTTCCTCTAATGCTTCGTGGTGTGATGTCTGTGTTTATGTGACGCGTGTAAACAGGACGGACATTTTGCATCAGAGTACGAGACGGCGCTGAAGGGGTGAACAGATGAAAACTAACAACAGCACAGCATGGAGTTGAGAAATCTAGTTTTTCTGAAGTTCCTTAGGAGATGAGGATGTTTGAGAGGAAAGAGATCAAGATAAGGATGCATTTTTGAACGAGTCTGCTTTAATGGAGATGTGGCCAGTTCACAGGACTGGAGGAGGGTTAAGTGCGCCATAAACTCAGAAGAAACATCAAATGTGTCAGGAAGCTTTTTATAAGAATGCCTGTACTAGTAGGCGAGGTGAGAAACTGGTCTCCTCAGCTCAGGGTAAACCTTTTAGCAGTAGACACTACTACAGCATGTGTGGTTGCAGAACAAAATAAGCATTACTAAGAAAAGGAAAGTCCTCTGATTAGTGTCCATCACTCCTCCTCAGAGCCGCAAACCGTGACTTCAGACGTCCGCTCCGTAGGGCTGGTAACGCCGCTGGACACCCCGCTCTCAAATTGCTCCAAAAACAGCTGCTTCCTCCGCATGTCGGCAGTAGTAGAACTATAAAATGCATCCACAACAGCTGCTAGTATAGAAAACAAGGTCAGCAACACCTGAAATCAGTTCTCCATGTTGAGTGAACCTGGTAGTCGATCGGTAATCAAAGGGGATGTTTGTTTGTTTTCTTCCGGCGGCGTGACGAATCACGGCGGGACACGTCGTGACTGATAACACCCAATCAGGGAGCGAACACGGAGGGGTCTACGTCATCGATTTCTAAGGTCTCCTGTTCGGCCTGTCCACCCCACCACACAACCCAGGAGTTCTCAAAGGTGCACACCATCGGTGGCGGTTAAGGTGCTCTGAAACTCCGGAGTAGTGTGGACACTGGGCGTAACCGTAGCAAAAGATTAGTGTCAAAGATGTGTAATGGCCTTTACTGTCTGGTGGGGGTGGTGAGGAGGTACAGCCGTCACTGGTGGAGCATCACTCCATCAGTGGAGGAAAGTAAAGTAAAGAGGTGAAGTTGTTACTTCCTGTGTTGAGTGAATTTAAAAAAGTAAATTTTGTCAAATGGGATGAATATATAGAGTGCAGGGACTTGAGGGAGGTTGAACACGTCTCAGTGTGGCTGCAGTACAGGCATCAGACACAACACACGTCATAAATCACAGTCCCGGCAGTGTGTTGGGAGGTTTTATCAGTTGTTTGGTTAGGAAGTCGGCCGGATCACCTCTTGAACTGCGTTACATAAATTGTATAGTCTGCTAAGTGAGGGAGAGCCCCGCCCCTTTCCAACCCCTCGACACACACTCAAAGGTCAAAGGTCCTTTGAAGCTGCCAGGCCTTTTGTGTCTCAGTTTGTAAGTGTCAGACGTTTTGTCACAACAGTTATTAATCAAGAATGTCTTGCTGTGGAGAAAGGGAAAGTCACATTTTGTATCTGTGTGTGTGTCCCGGAAGAGTTTAGTTTTTTCTCTTGCTGAACTCCAACATGTGCCCGGCCGTCGCCTGTTTGGAAGATCTCTGGAGCCACGAGCAGTGTTGTGGAGTCTGTTCATGATTATCCTGTTAAAGTGTCCCAGGATGTGTTCTCGTGTTTAATGGTGCATTCTTCTCTACCTGTGTAACAGTCTTTTGTCCCACATTCTTTATTCACTCAATTAATAGAAACAGGATTACAGTTGTGCACAATGTGTCCTGGATTATTCCGTATTAAATTAAATTGCCGATGTCAGCTGAAAGTCTTTCATCTCCACGATGCGGTCCTTATAGGAAACAAAGAAGCACAGCTGTGTGTTCAGCCTGATAGTGATGCAGTGTCCATATGAAAGCATCTTTTAATCAACACGTGGTAATTAAAGGAAGGCCCCCCCCCCCCCCCCCCCCCTGCATAGGTATAGCAATCTGGCATGTGCTCATATGTGTGTGTTGTGTATGAAAGCATACCGTATGTACTTACAGTGAGTGAAAGGCCACTGGATTTAACTCGTACTGTAGAAAATGATGCATTTTGCAAACTTAACTTTAAATAATCTTAAGGAATTTAAAAGGAAATCAACAGTACCTAATTCTGTGACGCAACAACGGAATGCTAGATGGAGTAAACAGTGGTCGATGAAGTCCAATTGATCTCAGAATACATAGTATTATACATTATCTGTTCATATCTTGATATAGAGTATGCTATCCCACTATGGCCCACTGCTATGAGTCGTACAATGTTAAAGGCTTGATTCATCATTTAGAGACAATAAATGAAGTAGAATGATTGAAGGTGAATCCCGCTGATTGAAGCGTGTTCACAGGTGTTGGGTAGTGTTACTGCAGGTGAAGAGAAGCCTTTAGCTGTGTGACGTCAGATGAATGTCTTCAAGTGATGTCGCTTCAGTCGCCGTCGGTTGAAGACTTACAAGTTAGAAAAGCAAACAAAACGAGGAGGTGTGGAGTCGGTTTGTGTTGCTTCACCCTACAACATTGCACTGACACTCTGTAACACTCATGCACTCACATCTTACCGCTTCCTCTTGACGCTGTTAAAGGTTTTAATCTCTTTTGTGACATATAATGAGTTAAACACTGTTCGGTGGACTAAAGAGTACACCAGTGGGTTGATTGTATTTACTCTGTTCATCTAGTTTTACATGCGTCCATGCTGAACCTGGGGATCAAGTTCACAGCATCTACAGAGTCAAGGACACGCGTGTGGTGTGATGTACTGCTGTGGGCGTTACACATCGGGAGGCCAGCGAGGAGACAACAATCCAAAGTGGTGGAGACAAAGGAGAAGGGTCACATTCTGTGACTTTGACTATATCGTTGAAATTAAAGCATATTTTCTTTTATGGAGACCAGACGAGGAAAACATGCTCCCAGTAAGAGGTGGTTGGCCTTCGCAGTCTGCCATTGGTCCGTGGAAATGTGTTAACAGCAGGGATGTCGAGCTAACAGCCAGTCCCTCCTCCTCCAGCAGATGCTTTGTTAATCATAGCTCAGACACGGGGGCCAAGGAGGAAGAGCGCAGAAGAAAATGGGAGCAGAGTTTTGCAGTTTGTTCACAACTAAATCTCTAAATGTAATATTGTGCCGTGTGGTCGGCCTGCCTGTGCTCCACATTCCTGCTCTCCCCGCAGACTGTTGGGGCGAAGGAAAGAATGACTAAGAGCTGGTTTTGGACAAAGATAAACAATTGACACTAGAGCTTTGTCTTACGTGCATCCAAAAGCTTTCTTTCTTCATGGCTGACCCTCGTTTTCCACAGGACCCAGCTTGGTATGCACAGCCTTATCAGAGGGCCAATAAAATGCAAATGACGCCGCTCTTCCCCCATCACAACCTTCAGTCTCATTTAGTGTCTTGTCTTTGAGCCTCCAAATGGCCAAATATTTGAGGGGAAGTGCCTCCCTTTTTTATGAGATAGCTATTGTTGTTGTAACTCCGTCACGGGGATGGAGTTACTCCTGTGTAAGCCGCCGCTGTGATGAGGGCCCGCGAGGTGGGAAAACAGCATCGGAGCCAGTAAAAGGGGGGATTCTATTGCAGGCAGGACGTGATACCATCTAGAGTGCCGTGATACAGTCATTATGGCTGAAAGACTGCACACTCGCGTGCTTATGTCTAGATGATAGGAGCCATGGAGCCTGTGTGACAAAAGTAGTCCCATCTGGACGCTTTGTGCTGAAGGGGAACCTCACCGCCGTCACAGTTCTGTGTGGAGCTCACTGTTGCATGCTTCCAGTATGGCTGAGCGGAAAAAAGAAAGATGGTAAGATTCAGCATTTCTATTTCAACATGGAGAATAATAGAGAACTTTCAGATTTGGGTATGTTTAAGAAGAATGTGGGCGTGTCCCTCTGACATTGGATAGGTGTGGAGGGAGGAGCTTTCAAGAAGGTTCTTGTAGTTTTGGTCCAAAGACCTGCAAACTTTAGTCACATTAGTCAGCTGACGTAAGTAAGAAGCAACACGACTATGACCATAACTGGCATGAAACAATCAGAGAGTAACTTTGCTCTCTCTCTTCTACAGCTCGCCCGCTCAGCTTCTGCGCAATCTCTCTCTTTTTCCTCTCTGTCTGTTTTTAAAGGAGTCACACAGTGGCAGCACAGCCCAACTGTACTATCAAACAAAGAGAAAGGCTTTAGATGCTTTAGTGCTCTGCGGTCCACTTCACACTGAACACAAGGGCCACATGAACCTGTTTATGTTGTCATCTTAAATACAATTCACATGAAAGAAATATGAAATATGTGTGAGGGTGTGGTAGAAACATATGATGTCTAATATAAAAAAAAACACTTCTTCATTGAGCCCTGGTTTGCTCTCTAAATCCTCCACTCTGCAGCAGCTAGTGGACAGTGACTTCATCAGAGCTAGAGGAGCGCTGAACGAGACTGAACCTCGCCACAGTGTTGACAAGAGAACTGTACAGTCTACCTCATCATTTCCTTTGTCTTTGCACTGATTAGTGCAGCTTTGAAATGCTTGTGCTGGGACCCGTCGGGATATTTAAGGAGCATTTCTGACCTAACAAGTTCACAGAAGGTCAGCACTGTTAACCGCTGACACACTGATGCAATATAGCTGAAGCACTGACCGATTCCAATCTGATTAGAGTGACTAACACTCAACCAAACAACAAGACTTCAGAGCGAGCCGTGAGCAGACGGAGGCGCTGCTGTCTGAAGACAAAATGAACGCTGAGCTCTACAGAGTCTAGGTTTAGTCTGATTTTGGGCAAATGTTCTTTCAGTGCTGCCGTAATAGAAATACCTCCAAACGTAGTGCAGCACAGCACAACAGAGAGGCGGACGGTGTTGTTTCAGAAACTAAGTGTGTTGAGAGGTATCGGCACTTACATTGCTCACTAGTGGTGCAACGGATCACAACACTCACCGTGTTGATGAGGCCTGTCGGATCATACAGATAGTTTTTGTTGTTGTTGTTCTGATAGAGCATGAACGCATGATGATGTAACTCAATGGAGCCTCCGTGTGTGAGCTGCTCCATCACCACTCTAACCAGATGACATCTTTTTTCTCGTGGGTTGTCACGTGACTCACACGTTACCTGCTAGTCAGTGGATAGTCACTTGGTCAACCCCGCTCTTTTCCTTAACCTCACCCGGTGGTTTTGTCTCTAGCGTATCTTGACACCACGTCCCTAACACGTCCCTAACAGATGCTAGAGGGGAATGTAGAGCATCATAGTTTGACGCTTCGGCGCACTCACCAAGCTGGGAATGTGTATCTGTCAGCTTCTTTTGATGTTGTTCTGCCTTCTTGTGGTCAGGAAATGATTAAAGCTTTATATTTTTGATGGAGAGTCATTTTAGAATATCAGTCCCACATATAGGTAACGTCCATGAGATCCATTAACAGTCAATGTGTTATAGGTAATGAGATGACTTCATACTCAAAGAGTTGATTTATGACGTTTTTCTTTTATTTGACCCGTTTTATGTTGGAGCCACAAAGCGAGTGAGTGCATGGTATGTAGCTTCAGGGCAGTCTGGGTTGTTTTCACACTGGAGGTACTTCCATCAGATACACGGACCCCTTTTTATGAGGGGTCATAATGTCAGAGCACCGTCTGTCTCGTCTTTCACATTGAAGAGAAGCGATGTGTTGGACAGGACGCATTCCAACACTTTACATTCTGACCGCCCATCCTACGACTAAGTTAGTGCCATCTTGGGCCACAATGGTGTGTCTCTAAATAAAATGTACAATGTAGCGGCTGTTACATTTACTGAACACAGCACCACCCTCATGAACGTCCATGTCTGGTGGAAGCCTTGTTGTTATGTTGATGTCATTTCATTGTAATGCCCTCAGGACAAACTTTACTTTCTATGCTTAGTGCTGGTAAGGTTGTGAATATTAGAACGTAACATTATGCTTTATAAACGTATGGGGAAAAGCACATTTGTGCATAAATGCAATATATAAAATCATAGCTTGAAATTATATTTTTGGATCATAAGGCAAAATGGTAGCAGCATGTTAAAGTTGCCGGCCATTTACAGGGTATGAAACTAACTCAACATCAGTACTAGTCCCAAGGACTAGTAGGTTCATAAAACTACTAGTCCTGAGCAATCTTTACTAGTCCTTCATGAAGCTTTGGGGAATGTAGATGTTGGGTGTTAGTTCATGTGCTGCAGTGATAAGAGCTTCACCATCTATGTTTCTTGGCGGACCGCTGGTGAAACTGAGAGAGAGGCCTGATCGATGAATATAGTGCCTTTCACATTGCGTAAACAAAAAATGATAATCGAAACAAAATAGTCTAATATCCTCAACAATTTGGGGAATGGTGGAATGTTACATTTACTTATCGGGAAAGTCTTTTTCCGGACATAAATAACGAATAAAGCCTCTCAAATTACACTCGCCATGAGGACTAGTCCCTCCAAAAATCCACTCGCCTCGGGCTAGCGGACTAGCGCTAGTTTCCGACCCTGCATTTAGGACTTCCACTAGCCAACATGCTTCATCCGTTTAACTGGATTAAGAATGCATTGATTTCAACATATTTATAGTTGGATGTAAAAAAAGCATATTAAAGTGAATTTATAACATAATTTCAGGGATCACAAGTTTCATTGATATACAAATACAATAAGTCTCAGGTTAGCGTTTTCCTATCTTTAGTACACCACCACCCGTCCACAGTAGAACATGAAACTAATGTTTTCAACCCACTTCAAACAGATTCAAACTGTGTCCACAGCAGAAGCCCTCAATGAATTCTTCCTGGATAACTCAGAATCAATGAGAATATAGTAGATAAGTTACTTGTGAACAGACGTTTGGACGGTATGTTCACGAAACACCGTGTAACGACGTTGCTGGTGTTACTGTTCCTACTCTCTGTGTGTAGGTTGAATACATAATTATGGTCGTTATATGTGAGAAAGCCTCCTCATTGAATCTGTAACAGCTAGAAGATGAAGTCAGGATAGAGCTGGACTGGTCAGTGTGAGTTGGGTCAGGTGTTAATCACACCTGGTTTTGATGTCAGTTTCCTGTCTGTGTGATGAACACTGTGGTATCCTTTAAACGTGAACATTCCTAAGAAAAAGACATTTTGTATTTTGGAACTGAATCGTACCTGTGAAACAAAACGTGTGTGAAAAGAAGTACTTTGAGGAGAATCCAGGGGCGTTCGTTGGTAACGATAGCATTATTATAAAACGTCAAAACACTGGTGCGTTTCTTCCTTTCTAAGACGGCACTTATCTGTGTAACCGAGGAGGCCCTGAATAAGTCCCATGGCAGAGAACCGAGAGGCTGACAAGGGTGAGGGAGACAGAGGAGGCACACAGCACGGTCTGAACTGGATATCTAGAAGAGGGAGGTTGACCACGACTTGACTTGTTTAGACAGGGGAGATAATGTGCCCCCCCCCCC
This sequence comes from Leptoclinus maculatus, assembly GCA_032191485.1. Lineage (NCBI taxonomy): Eukaryota > Metazoa > Chordata > Actinopteri > Perciformes > Stichaeidae > Leptoclinus > Leptoclinus maculatus. The sequence goes on along the minus strand of JAVDOI010000037.1, from coordinate 1,173,386 downwards.
CAGCTTCACTGAGACCAGAGCAGTATATACAGAGTCTGAACGGCATGAGGTCAAGTGCCAGATCAGCAGATAGAATGCAGTTGTTTGTGCCGATACTTTTAGAGCAGGAAGGGAAGTGAAAGCACTTTAAAACTGAATGAAAAGTCTGTCACACAACACGAGCGAGTGTTGTGGAGGCTGAATAAAGTATACCAACCATATACAGCTTTGTATTACTACACATCAGAGAGAAACAAAGCGTGACCATTTCATGTGGTGAAAGGTGAAAATGCAACCTTTTCTCTACATGTTGGCCTCCATTCACACAAATGGTTTGTTTCCACTGCAGGTATTTAACAAGCTACTTCCTACCATAACTCTGTACGGCCTGCATACAATGCTGCTCCCTGTGTCTCCACTGTGTTCTACAGGCTGCAGTGGGACTATTTTGTGTCATGTCATGGCTGTGTTGTATTCACACTTCTGTCAGACGCTGAAATATGTTCTGGTCCACCTTTCTGTTTGTAATGACTGACTGCTGCTCCTTCTGAATGGCTTCCTCTCGTATCTAATAAATACTAACGGGGGCCTGGACATGTTGGCGTGTCCAACAAGCATTCTCCACTCTTTCTCCTCTCTTTTAAAGTGTTGCTTGCCCTGGATTCTCCTTACATATGCAGTAGTAAAGTGTAGATTACTGTTGTTGCATTTGTTATAGTCGTCCTTGTTGTGATATGATGTCACACATCTGCTTGGTACGTGGTGTCACCATGAGGTGTAACAAAGTATTGATACACTTGAGTATCACATAGTTATGTTTTGTGATACTGTGTCGATTCTCAAAAACACTATGGATTTTTCATTTATAGTTTACATGCAAAGATTAATGGCACACAGTGTCAGAAAGTAGTGCCATAGTGTTAGGCGGTTAGCAGCTAACAGCGCGAACAACGACAACAGTGCTGACAGAGCTAACGGTTTTAACCTGGTGGGGAAATCAAAAGGTTGGGCGCTACACTTCCACAACAACGCGGTCTCACCACTGTGGGTTTGGGGGGGGGGGGGGGGGGGCATAAGACTCACACACAGCTACCATTCACATGATGGGGATCGGATGAAGTACTCTATTGATGTCGGTATCACTTTAAGGGTATTGAGAGTCACACTGGCATTGCCATTTGTTAAAGGATACCATGATCTGTTTTGTATCAACATATTCTTGCCACCTTGTTACCATTGACCACCAGCTATCTAACAGAGGTAACTCCAACATGAATATGTATTGGAACTGTCAACCGGGAGCGAAGGCACCGTACAAGTTCACCAACTATTCAGTTGCTCAGCAGGATGTGCTTCATTAACCACATCCTCCATATTGACTTAAAACAACTCATCATGGCTGCTTGCAGCTTCATAATACTTCATTACCACTCACAGAGAAGAAAAGCAGTGGTTGAGCTTTCAGTCATGCTTTCCTCCTTTGACACTCGTGTGGTTATTTGCCTCCGCCAGCAACATCATGTCTGCCTCAAAAGTAGCTCTTCCTTCAAGAAATGTTTGTGAAACTCCCGTCTGCTCTCTGAGAGCTGTTGAACCAACACTCGCAGAGAACTCAAGGAAAGGTTGGAAGTGGGGGCAGAAAATGTAGAGGATGTGGAGGATGGGGAGTAACAGAGACAAAGGTTAGAGGACTGAGAGGCAAGAGGACACACACACACACACACACACACACACTCATACAAGCAGTTTGAACAGGAGAGAGAAGGAAAGTGTTGAGGTGTGCCAGAGGGCCCTCTGTCAAAACCCCAGTAGATGGAGTCGTGGCGAGGCCTCTCAGCTCTCAAAGGGCCCTTTCATGGTGGAGGCAGCAGGCTGGAGGAATGCAGCAGCCAGCGGTCGTATTCAGCCTAAGATGGAAAAGAGTCCCACTGCCCCCCAATCCCTCATTTTCCGAGGCTGTGGATATGTAATCAATCACAGCCACGTAACCGGGCCGCGTGTCTTGGTTTTCTCATAGTAGTAGTGATACCTATTTAAATTGAGTGGTGTGATCATTATTATAACCCTTAGACGCCTGAAGTCTTTACAGGGACCGTACACCTCGTCTAAATCATGTATTTCATTCAATCGAGCACTCAACCCTCTGGTACTCCTCAAACTATTTGTCCATAACAATGCTAGGGAGTCAACATTTCTAAAATGATGAGAAGCATTGTTTTCCCCTTTAGGCTTAGATAGTTCTCTGCGTATTCACATGATGCGGGTGGTAGCGGGTTGTGTTTTCCTGTTTGGCCTCATGATGGGGCTGTTGTCTCAATGTTACTATGAATAGATACAGACAGTGTTGAAAAAGCATTACCATGATTGTGCAGCACCTGGACATTACAGAGCAGCATGTCCTTTGTCATTTGAGGCTGTTGATAACAGCTCTGGACATGAAGTTGTTCTTGAGGCTACCGATGATGAGGAATTCGTTTTTGTGCCATTTATGAATCAGATGATTTTAAAGCAGAACTGGTGCACAAGAACAACGAGACTTAGCTTAGAGAACATGAGCGCCGAACGGGACAACGGTCAACATGCTGTCCATATAATTACATCAACTACCTCGACATCGCTGCTATGAACGTGAACGTAGTTTTTCTGGCCTAATTTCCAACACGGGAAGCCAGAAGATCCCACAAGCGTTGCACTTTCATGGAAAAGCTTCAGCTGCAGTGTCTGTGGCTGGAGGAAAGAGAAATTCCAAAGGCTGATGGATGCTCTACGAGTATCCAGAAACAGAACCGCTTAGGCTGAGGGGCTCCCACATCCTCGCTTGGCTGCGAAAGTGACTGGGATTAGTAATTGTGACTGATTTGTTTAAAATTAGTTTTAGGCGTTAGTTTGAAGTTACAGGGGCCTACGTGTAAGATAATACTGTAGAACCATGAAATAAAACTGGATGTTTTAAAAAAGAGAAAAACTTAAAAATGTTGTAATGTGTAATAAATGTATTTATTTTAAATGGCTAGCAATATGATTTTGTGTGACACATCAGTAAAGGCGAAATTACAAAAACAATACATTTCTTCATATTGTTATATTAAAATCCAATCATCTATTCTTCCAATTTTAACCAGTAATATTTTTGACATCCATCCATCAATCAATCATCTCTGGTAGAGACCTGTCAATCACTGTGTAGCCCCACCCTAAAGCATCCCCTGCTTTATGGTCTGTTTGACTCTAAATGGACCATCATGTACTAAATGAACATCATGCTGTATTGAAGAAGACTTGAAACTAGAGATTGAGACCATAAACTCATGTTTACAATGTTTACTGAGGTAATAAATCAAGAGAGAAGTAGAGTCATTTTCTCATAGACTTCTATACAACCAGAGGAGTCGCCCCCTGGTGGTCAGTAGAGAGAATGCAGCTTTAACACTTTTCAGATTGCCGTCTGGTCATGATGAGCACTGAAAACAGTTGCACAGTGTTCCTCTCTGGAGCTGGTTGTCAGGATGCTATCAGCAGGGTTATTGTATTATAGTGTTTTATTCAACCTTCAAACCATTTATTTAACCTCACGCTTTTCGATTAGCTTTGGAATTGGCTCTCATAATTTGTTTGCAAAAATGTAACAATAATTCAAACCTTGTGACAAGTAACAACGGTGACTTCAAATGAGGAGCCTGCTCACCAGAATGTTCTGCACATTGCTAATAACAACAGTCTAAGGAGAAACTTCAGATCTGGGGAGAGGCTCTGTAGCCTCAGAGCTTAGCGGATCAGAGTATTTTATGAACCTGGAACCGGATCCAGGCTTTAAGCCTGTCTCTAGTGATCCCCCAACTTTATGGAAATTATACTAAATCAGCTAATCAATCAAACAGCCGGTTTATTGAGAACATTTAGCTCTTCTCACTCTCTGTTGTTTCCATTAAGGTTTTACATCTGGAACAGATGTGAGCAGTGGGCTGAGTGGGAAAAGATCAAACACAGACCAGTGTTGTGTTTTAATTAAAGCTCGCATACTTCACCCTCGCAGTGTGATCACAACTGGTAGGATGTTTAGAAGACATTGTGCGAGGAAGTAAAAGTTAGAGCTGCTTAATATCTCAAAGGATTTAGCTTGGGTGAATACGAATCCAGCATTTGCATCTGATGCAGAGATATGAATTGAAATGATCCTCCCCTCTCATAATGAAGGAGGCCGTGTCTGCCTATGTCTATGGCTGGATTAAACTCCAATCTTTAGCGGGAAGGCTGGCTCCTGAAAGGAATGCTGTATGGTTTTGTTCACTGCAAGTCCTCGGCACCACCAATTTCCTCCGACTGGCCACATCTGTCGAGCACATGCTCTGTATCACAGGGAAGGCAGGAGCCAAAGCCGAGTCGAGTCGAGCCAATAGCCGAGCCATACGTTGTGTCTGCTCACATGCGCCTGATCCTGATTAGCTCCCTGGGAGAGCCAGGCCCAATCAAACAGAGCAGCCAGAGTATCCATTTCACAGATTGCTCATGAAAAACTATATATATATTGTGTGTATCAGAGCAAAAAGCCAGTTTGCCTCACAGCTGAGCTGAGAGAAGTAGCCAGGCCCGAAAGGCTCAGTATGCTTCCAATAAACTACGTTTATTTGGTCATTTAACCCTTTAAAAAGACTTGGAAAAGGAAGGTTCACCATGAAGCACCTTGAAGTCTTAAAATACAATAATACAACATCCAAAATGTTAATATAAATCTCCCTAAATATGCTGTCAGTGGAAGACGATATCTTGACTTGTAGTGCAATAAAATGTGATTTCATTTGTTGCCTTAATATTGCCAGAATACTCTCCTGCATGTAGCAATGTCACTACTACAAATATTACATAACTAGAAGGGCAGTCCGAGAGCGCAGACGCCCTTCTCTCGCTCTGTTGGGATATTTAACAAATCAATAAAGTCAACGATGCTGAGCCATGTGCGTCACATATGAATGCCACCGCTCTTAATTTGGAGACACATCAGTCAGTGTTGCTGCTGTGCTGTGACTGCAGGTATTTAATCCACTGAGTGAAAGGAAAGGAGCATAACTTCTACAAAGTATTGTGGGTAACTGACGCATCAAACACAATCACTAGAAAGGGTTCCTTGTGTTGTTCCTCTTGTCCAACATTTTTGTATTTTCAGAATAAACGTAGCAGCCTTTTGGGACCGCCACCAAGTTGGACTTGTTTTATTTGGGCTTCAGTGTTAACTCTTGTATCCTCTCTGTGGCTCTTTCTGCAGCTGATCCAGGTCTGTCCGTGGATTCAGATGGTCTGGCTGAAGCTCAGAGTGGAGCTGCACCCACAGCTGAAGGTAAGATCAATATTCCTCATTTTGTTTTCTGAGTGCTTAAAGCTCAATCATTTGTATGTTGCATCTCATTTGTGTAATCCATACAAAGCCCAATATTTAGGGCATATTTATGACTCTTCATCACCACAGGAGTGCAATTGAAAATGCGTCATGGTCATGGAAATGTTCTGATTAGCTCTGCATCGCCCCCTTGAGACTGTAGTGTTTGATGAGGATCGGGTAGAGTGTGACAAAAGGGGGTCGAGGTGTGGGTCGACAGGGTCCAGTATGAGGGAATGAACGGAGATCAATGACGATCCTGGAGGCGTCGAGGAACCCAGGGAGTGAGACTGAGGGTGGGGGGTGCGTCTCGATGATCTTTGGCTTCATCATCCATTTAATGAACCGTCATTGTGATGGTGTAGTGAGAAATGCCTCGTCTGAAGCGCATGTTGAGTATGTTCACAACGTTCGCACATTTGTGCCGATTGGGCCAGATGTTGACGTTGGTGTTGCATTTTGCACGGCCCACATTTGAGTCCTTACCAATCTCCCAGAAATAACTGCCCACATCCTAACAGTGTGGACAGTTGTGTGACATTTTTTATACCTTTTGTATTGTCTGGTAATGAGATTAAGGTTGCCCAGTAGGTGTCAATATTCTGTGTATGGTGTCCAGGGCCAGGCCAGGGACCGTTGATCATTGATGATTAACCTGGGTTGTGATGTTTACCACAGTTTTAACAAGCTGTTTGTGGCATAATCTTCAGACTCCTCATTGATTACACTTTGTTTAGGGCTACAAGTTCACTTTTTTAGTGCATTATGCTGTTTTTTGAATTGTAAATATATAACGTGTTTATTTATATGTGCTGTCACATCAATAATTGGTACTCGCCCAGATGCTCTGTTCTTCCAATGTGGGGAACATCGAGTTCAGTCGGAGTTTCTCCGACGAGTACAAGCCAATCAGAAGCAGAGTAGGGCGGGTCATAGTAGGATTTGTAATTTAGCGCCCTGGACAGGTCGCCAGGCAATCACAGGGCGTTTAGAGTCAACAAGTAACCTGATTAACCTAACCTGCATGTCCTTGGACTGTGGGAGGAAACCCAAATGAACACAGGGAGAACATGTCAAATTTGCAACAAGCAAACCCCTCACAGAAGGGCCCATCCCCTGGGTTCCAACCCAGAACCCTCTTGCTGTGCAGTGCTAACCACAGCACCATGTTTCAGTTCTCTTCTGTTTTCAAACTAACGTCCCTCAGTCGGTCTTTCCTCCAAATCAGTGTTAGTGAATTTATGGCAACAATCGGGCCTTTCGGCTGCAATAAAGAGTTCATTAATGATTTGAAACAGGTATGTTAATGTTCATGCCCTCTGGGTTTGAAGCTCCGTCCTCTCCGCTGAGCTCCGTTGTGCAGCACGGTGGGTGTTCAGCGCGGCCTCCTTGGCCCGAGAGCATCAATCATGTTATAATTTAAGGGGAGGCTTCAATGCTGCTGCTGCAGGGTCTGTTTAATACCAGGGTAGGGAAATGGAATGGTACAATGTGAGGACTGTTTGCACTGACTGTCAGTTCTCCAGGGACTAAAGTGAGCACTGAGCAGTAATAGTTTTCATGAACAGAAAGGACTTATTCTTTCCTTGTGTTAGTCATTGATTTAGATGGAGTTTAAATGCACCATTTGTTTTCATACATTCCAGTTGTTTAAGGTAGTAAGAGGTCACTGATTGTAATTCAGTTCACTGATTATTGTGAGAATATAGTATGTACATTCTATGAATATGAAATAAGATTAGATGAAATAGTTCAAAATGTGCGGTGGATATGTTGAAGGATCTGACTGGAGGAAAGGCGTTCCTGTGGCGTTCTGCGGTGGTACCGGTCTACTGCTGAAGGTGCTGCTCTACGTGAGCAGCCCATCGTGGAGAGGAGAGGGGGGGGGGGGGGGGGGTGTCAGTGTCCCTGATGCTCTGCAGCTCGGCCAGCATCCTCCTCTCTGACACCACCACCCAAGAGTTCAGCTCAACTCCCGGCTCAGAGCCAGCCCTCCTGATGAGCTGGCGGATTCTGTTGGCAGTCACATGATGTGTTTCCTCTGAGGTCGCTGTGGGTTTTTTGTGGGTTTGACTTTCCTACATCTTATACAGCTCTTAGAACTCAGATTACACATCTCATCAGCGTCATAATTCAGCAGTTGTCTTAGAGTAGATGCTTTTTTTCGCCCAAATATCTTGTTAGATTCAGGACTTTCCCCTCTATGGAGTTCGGTTAACTCAAACACAACCACTTTTGGTGTCATTTGCTGCCCTGAGTAGTCATTTCGTAGATAAACAGCCTAGTAGGCAAAGAGAACCAGGCTTTGGAAGCTTGCCAAAGAGCTGGCTTTGAGAGAAAGCAGCTTTTCATTGCCTCTATCTCTCGGGGATAGGACTAATCAATCAAACACTACAAAATGTAGCTCTGGAGCGGGAACGATGACGTCTGAATCTCCCAGTGGATTATTGGAAGTGGGCCCAGCGTGCATGCAGGCATGCCGCTGCAGGAAGGCTTTTCAATCAGGAGAGACAAGTGAATGATTACTAGTTAACATTTATTATGACAGATGATGTGTTAATGAGTTACACAGGAACTCTTTGGTGCTTGAACTCGACGAGGAGATTTGCGATCGAGTCCAGACACTGGTGGTGATGGTGGCTGATGAGGCTGAGGGAATGATGAGTTGATGAAGATGATGAATCTGATGAAGACTGGGTAGAGATGGGGAGGTGGAGGGTTGCGTAACAGCAGCTTGAACGTACTGAAGGTAGAGAGACAATCATATTTAAAGACAGACAGCAGCACAATGACAGGCTAACCATGTCCTTGTGTCGTGCTATTGGACAGAGAGACCAGCTGATCTAGACAGCTGATATCATGATTGACGGCCCCGAACGATGACAGCAAGGACATAATGAGTGCACGAGGAGTGATGGCAGATGTATGGACAATAAACTACGGGCCTAAGCATGCAAGAGTATAGTCTTCCTGTCCGAACTTACGCTAGAGCTTCATTACAATGAGAGACAGGTGATAAGAGAAGTGGAAGTGCTGATTAACAATAAAGCAAAACATGGATTGCTGTAGTAGTAAATATGAGTGTAAGATTCTGGTCTAGTGTGGGCTCCATTTTACACCTGGTTGAAATCTTTTTTTCTCTGCAATGTTTTGCTGCAAGTAGCACTTCAGTTGCACACACAGTGACTAAAGACTTGACTTGTGAGAGTCTCTGTGTTTAAGAGGGTCGAGGGATGTGTTTAATTAAATGACCCAATGAGACCCAATGAGACCCAATGTAATTATACAATACAATTGTGCTCCTACTGTTATCAGGGTTATTATTGCATGCTTCATAATGGAAGCAATGTTTTCCTGTTACCCCGAGTAACGTTAGTTTATATCCATTTTTAGGGGCAAAATACAGTTATTTACTTTAAAGCATAGTAAAAGCCTCTTTAAAGCGATCATGTACCAAACGACTGATCAATGCTGATTCTCTGCTAATAGATAAAGCATTGATGAAGACACAGTAGCCTGCATGTTTAGCAGCTATTGGTCAGCATAATCACACTTAAATAAGGATCAATGTGTGGAATAAACATTTAGCTCATATGTGAACTGTAACTTCCCGAGTGCTCTACTTTACCTAACTCGTACTGCTAATGTTAAACCTTCTTCAACAAATCCAAATGTCATCTCAGCAAAGCTTTGTAAGCATTGTTTAACCAGAACAGTGTTCTGTGAAAAAGGAATAGGAGGAAATATATCTGTGGGTGTGTTACTTCAAAATGTAGTCTTTTTTAACATCATTATTCCTAATCATCACTTAAACATCCATTGTTTATGTGGAAGACAGATGTAGTACGCACCAGTCCTCAGTGTTTGTTCTGAGTCCTTTAACGACTACTGCGAGGAACATTCAAGCTGTTTTGGATTTGCACGCTTCATCTGTCCAGAGTTGAGAGTTGAGGGATGCAGTTCCTCCTTAAATGAAGGGTGAAGGATAAAGACGTTATAATGAAAGAGCTGCGTGGTGGCATCACTCATCTGTAGCCCGCGCTGTGGAGACCTCTGTTGTCGCCAGGACGAGAAGCTGGTTTTTCCATTGCGTAACCTCCAGAGCCGGGCTGCTGCTCCACATGCAGATGGTATCAAGAGCCAGAGGACTTCAGAGTCTGTTTATCAATGTCTCTGCACCCAAACCAATGCTTTTTATTTCCTTATACAGTAATCTGCATAAGCAACAAGAGTACTGCTAGATTACTAGGTTGAACCCTACTGTGTTACTGAGCTGTGGCTTACCTCTTGGTATGTCAGGTCAATTTGGGTCCCATTCAGACTTCCTGTGTCAGGAGGTTTTCTTCAGGAGCTTGTCTCCTCTTTCTCTCCTCTCCTTGCCTCCTCTCTTCTTTCTGTCCCTCCCTGAGGTCTCCTTTCCTCTCCATCCCAGTGTTCGATCTATTACCTTTCATTCAGAAAGATCAACGTCCAATGTGGAAACTGGCCCAATCCCAATCTACACTCACAGACGTTCCCTCAGGGTCCGTGAGGGTTCAGATCTGTCCCACTGTCAAATCCTTGAGCCCTTTTATGAACACTTTCCGTAAAATACATGAAAGGAATATCACACACCTGGTTTCTTCATCAACCATTTCTTTTCATTTTGTTACGATAGATGTTTTGACAAAAACGATAAAATAGATTATTTGACAATTACTTCTCATCTCGTGAGGCAAAATCCTGGAAGACGTTCAAATCAGGGAGTGAAAAATATAAAATAAATATCTACAATTACATAGCACGTTACGACGTTGTCATGGTATATGTTACAGCACAATGCTGTCCCATTCAAGCCCTCACAGCCTCTCACACTCAACCATAAATCTCTGAGGGTCCAGGGTTTAAGACCTTAGGGGGGAACTTGGGACTCGTTCACTCACTCACTCAGTAAATCAGGGACAGATTTTTGCCCTAATAAGGCTGGCCAAACATCTCCAAAATCCAAATCTCCAAATCTATCTCGGCGTCAGCTCCGCTGTGCCGCAGCCTCGATCAAAACCTTCAGACTGACTGAAGATCAAGAGTGAGTCTGAGACCACTGCATCAGATATTTGGTTTGGCTAATGGCAGGGCTGCTTTAGGTCTTCTGTTTCACTGTTTCTTAGGGTCCAAGGCAAGTCTTTAGAAAACGTGACGGGACCGTAGGCACCTGGGATCAGGGCAGGAGACTAATGGTGGGCCGAAAATAATATGCAAATGGTAATTAGTGAGTGTATGATGAGGTACATGGGATCAATTCCAGTTTTTTAACGTGGTATTGAATTTGGTCATTGATATGGACTTAATTTCTTTGATCGTGACATCTTCACTCTCAATTTTACTGTGGGTGTCTGCATGGCGTACATTTTGTCCTCTGCCCATGTCCCTTTAAGGTTAACATGGACGTCTGTGCATATCTACATCATTTATGACTGCACACAGACACACACAGACACCCTGTAGTATAAACTGAGCAGTACGCTCGTCTGCTGCCCAAAATCAGTGTTTACGTTAGAGCATATCTGGGCCTCTATTTGTTTGTTGCTAAGAGATACCTGCACGTCAGCCTACCACACACATCCAAATATGATGTGACATACAACAGCCGACACAACGGCAGATGTTATATTGACGCTGAGCTTTAAAGCATGTGTTTGATTAATCCAACACATGCTCCGCCTCAAAGGCACTAGGCTGCCACTGCACAGCCTTCCATAATGCATGAAGAGGCTGAGGCCAATGTGCTGACGCGATCAAATTTGGACGAGGAATGTTGTTTTTCAGCTCAAATAAGGACACGTTTGAGTCCATGAACCTGGACCCTTTTGGTTTGTTAGAGGGCGACAGTGAGCGACTGTGCCGTTGACGTTGTTCTCTTTTGTTTAACTGTCAGTAAACCCTGTCTGTGGCGCTCACTGGTTTCCACCGAAGATCTCAAACAGCTCACAAATAGTTTCCTTTCAATTTAATTCAAATAACTTTATTGAACCCCACCAAAGCAATTGAAGACATTCAAATATCTATATATAGACAACTGTCAATGTTTCAGAGCAGCAACAAGGATTCTGCTGGAAAACCAACTAAGTAGGAGTTATAGGTGGTGGAGGCATGATTGAGCAGGTTATAATGGCTGTGCACCTGCATATGGATATTATTGGACTTTGCTGAAGAAAGAGCCGATGATTGTAAAGCACGATTGAAGTAGCTGATGTTAATGTGCTGCCTGAAACAATGCTGTGCTCCATGAAGGTCAGGATTCCATAAACCACATGTCTCAGTTGTAATGCTTCCTTTAACACATCTTGTTTCTGCTCATCTAGGTTATTTCCTGGAGTTCCAAGGGCCGGTCAACAACATCACCCACTTCCAGGGCCAGATGGCTACGCTGCACTGCAGGGTGACAGGGAACCCACGGCCGTCCATCCGCTGGCTGAAAAACGATGCCCCCGTGGTCCAGGAGCAGGGTCGCATAACCATCCGTAAAACAGAGGCGGGATCCAAGCTCCGCATCCAGGACCTGGACACGACAGACACTGGCTATTATCAGTGTGTCGCCACCAACTCATTCAAGGTCATCTCTGCCACAGGCGTCCTGTACGTCAAACTAGGTACGGTTCACATTTATGATTCAAAGTGAAACACTCCTTCTCATGACTGCATCAGTTCACACAAGGTGAGAGCTAGCGTATTTCCTTGAATGTTGGTGTTAGTAATGACCGGGCGACAAATTCCGGTTCTGAAAAGTGAACCCGATGCTGAAGTGTCTTAAAGCTGCATTCTCTCTAATGTCCATCAGGGGGCGACTCCTCTGGTTGTATAGAAGTCTATGAGAAAATGACTCTACTTCTCTCTTGATTTATTACCTCAGTAAACATTGTAAACATGAGTTTATGGTCTCAATCTCTAGTTTCAAGTCTTCTTCAATACAGCATGATGTTCATTTAGTACATTATGGTCCATTTAGAGTCAAACAGACCATAAAGCAGGGGATGCTTTAGGGCGGGGCTTACTGTGATTGACAGGTCGCTGCTGCTACCAGAGACGTATACGGCGTCTCTACGTCACTGAACTCAAGGCTTCAAAACATAAATCCACAAACGGGTGACATCACCGTGACTATGTCCACTTGTTATATACAGTCTGTGGTAAAGACCTGTAAAGATATAATATGCTGCATTTCGTCCGTTAATGTTGTTACACACAGCATTCAAAGTTGGCCTTTTCTCAACGAGCGGAGAGAGAAAGAGAGAGAGAGAGAGAGAGCTAGAGTGTGAATGAAAGAGAGGGAGCAGCAGTAAACCCGAGGAATAAAATGTTATTTTATATAATTTTTGGTTTCCCAGTAGTTACATTCTGAAGCACAAACAAACACACCCCCCCCTCCGCTCATAGGATGTGTTTCAGTTACCAAGAGGCCACGGTGGTCTTTTGCATGCAGAGTGATAAAGTTAAATACGTCTCTCTTTAATGTTTTGTTTATGTTTTTATGACTCACAGGACAGATGCCCACACACAGCCCAGATGAACCGTAAGTGAACACCTTCTATACATTTGTCAGAGTGTGTGTGAATAATGTCCAACTGCAACAGAAGCCCTGTGACCCCGAACATGACTATAACAGTTAGTAGTGTCTTGTTTGTAATGCCGCTGATGGAGAACATCATCTGTGGTCAGCTCGATGGCGGTTACAATGCACCTCGATGTAATTCGTTTTTCACGGCAGGAAAGCTTCCCATGAAACCCCTCAAACCGAGCCAAGATGGTTATTAATGTACGCCGACGCAATAATCTTTATTTTTTTCAGATGAATTGAATTATACTGTGCACAAACTGGACTCTTTGCATTGGTGCTACATTGCCATATCATAAACATATGGCAGGCAAGTCCTTTAATTGGTATGTTTGTGTGTATCAACTCCTTAACTAGGAATTACTGCACATTGCTTCCATCCATATGTTTTAGTAGATTGTTCTTTTTCAACTTAAACTCTGGGTTTTGGCACAGCGAGTCATCCTATCACATTAGACAGAACTATCGGAGTCATCATTCAGTGTTAATAAAAAAAAAACAATCCCAGCAAAATATAACATCATTATAATAGTATCACTACAAAACTCTATTTACAGTTAAAATACAAGAGCAATGGGACAACCTAATGAATGTTTCCAGGATTAAATGCACAGAGCTCCTTTTACAGACTGCAGAGTATATTTTAATTTGCAATCAACCATTTGTCTGTTTATGTAACTTCAGAATAACGTAGAAAAAAGCTCCATTAACATAAACTTATGCAGTAATATTATGAATGTCATATACTGTGAAAGCAAATTATAATTGCAAGAAATTCCCTTTAAATTACAAAGATCAACAATGTGGAATATTAGAAGATGTATTTGCTTTAATGCAGCTAAATGAAGTACTCTTTCAATACATTTATGATTAAAAAATGTATAGATGTAAAAAATAAACAGCATGTGATGTCAGTTAGATCGACTGCATGGTTCTTCATTGATGTGTTTGCTATTGTTTAACAAAACAGAAAAAGGTATGATTGGCTGCCTGCTGGGTCGCTCCAGCCTCTGATTGGTTGCTTAGTTTTTAGGCTACAGTCGATATCTAACTGGGCTGTTTAACGTTTAGAGTTTGCAATTTAGTAACTGCTTCAGTTTGATGACATCTAAGCTACAACATGGACTTATGTTCAAAATCCCTGTTCTGAGTTTTCCTCAACAGAAAGCCCAGTAAAGCTGCTCCATCTGTTGAAGTGTTCTGCTCATTTGTTTATATATACATTCTGTGAGTAATATAATATATTACTGTCAACGTAGCAGGCGGGTTATGGAGTTACCTGTCAATGCCTTTAAGTCTGGAAACAATGTAAAATATATGGTCAACTCATTGAGTTCTATCTTTTTTTAGGTCTAGGTTTTAAATGTGATCCTGTGGTAAGGAGTCAGTTTTATAATTCACATTTGATTCAGAGATGACCACAGCCACCAGCCCTTTCCATGATTACACAAGCTTACGGTCGGTAGTGGTGCGGATGGACTCAAAGAAAGGACATGAACGTACAAACAAATATCCTCGGTCTTTTAGAAGTGCAGAAGTGTGCGTCTGGTGTTAGAAGTGCCTTCCCAAAGATGGGCATGCGACGACATGTCAGCTACCACTCATACCTCCACTGCTTTGGCTGACTTTTATGGTGAAGATATTGTGCTATGCTGCACCGACTGATGCAACCAAACTACGAGGGCAGCAGACATGCGGCCTTCTCTCTGTCTCCCTCTCTCGTGGGTTTGACTCACTCGGATGGGGCTCAGGATAGATTCCTCGACCAGCAGTCAGACACTAGCCGGTGGTTTGGACGGGCCTGATCTGAACGGGAAAGAATGTCCTCAGTCAGACTAAGTGTTTCTGAACCTCTACCGGGAGGCTTATGTCATCAGCCAAATATATGACTCATTTAATATACTTAATCTAGAGCTCGGGGGGGGGGGGACTATTCATTTTACCATTTTGTCTATAATGGGGCATATGATGAAAACTCATATTTCAGTGCTTGTGCACATCCATGTGGGTGTCTGGAGTGCCTCCCAACCCACATCCTGTGAAATGAGGCAACCCAGTCAGTTGTTTGTGGGCTGCCTAGATCACATGCAGGTTCTTGAGAATCTGCTGCTCACGGATTGAGAACTACCTTTGCAAAGGTGCACGCCAACCAGAGGAGACACGGGCGCTTAAACAGAGCATTTCAAACAGAGGGTGAATACAGATACTTTCAGACGGACAGTATGAGAAACATACTAACGTTAAACTATGTAAACATGTTCTAGTAGAAACCCAAAATAAAAGAGTGAGCCTGAATATTTGCATATGTTCCCTTTAAGCAAAGTCAAAGTAACAGTTTTAGGTAGTTGTCACACATTATCAGAATGAAGTAAGAGATGTCCTTTGTATAAGTGGATTCACGAGGTAGACCTTCTGTGTCCATTTAAACGTAAGAGCTAGTCCTCCTGTGTTTAGGGCTGCAATATGGTTTAATAACGGTTTAATTGATTCATTGTTTTATCTGTAAAATAGAAATAGTGCATTTTAATGTCTTGTTTTATCCAAAGATATCCTGTTTACTTTAATGACAAAAAAGCAACAAATCCCCACATTTGATCGGCTGGAACCAGCAAATGTTTAGCATTCCAAACACTGTGATTATTTTTCTGCCGATCAATAAATCGATTCTTCGGCTTATTAGTACATTCATTTGTTTCATTATATCATATCCAAAAAGATAGATGCTTTTTCAGTGTCCAAAACTTACTACTAAATACTTTATACATGCTAGTAAAGGATTCATACGCAGGCCTGTTACATTAACAGAGAGCTTCCGAACATTCATGACAGTGCGTCACTTCATCATGAGCTGCAAATGTGAAAGTGTTAAAGATTTATTATATTCAAGGAAAGTTATTTTGGCAAACTGACACGTAATCGTGAACCAGGACGTGCAGGAAGTGAGGTCCGTGTAGGAAGTGAGGTCCGTGCAGGAAGTGAGGTCCGTGCAGGAAGTGAGGTCCGTGTAGGAAGTGAGGTCCGTGCAGGAAGTGAGGTCCGTGCAGGAAGTGAGGTCCGTGCAGGAAGTGAGGTCCGTGTAGGAAGTGAGGTCCGTGTAGGAAGTGAGGTCCGTGCAGGAAGTGAGGTCCGTGTAGGAAGTGAGGTCCGTGCAGGAAGTGAGGTCCGTGTAGGAAGTGAGGTCCGTGCAGGAAGTGAGGTCCGTGTAGGAAGTGAGGTCCGTGCAGGAAGTGAGGTCCGTGCAGGAAGTGAGGTCCGTGCAGGAAGTGAGGTTGAGGTCCGTGCAGGAAGTGAGGTCCGTGCAGGAAGTGAGGTCCGTGTAGGAAGTGAGGTCCGTGCAGGAAGTGAGGTCCGTGTAGGAAGTGAGGTCCGTGCAGGAAGTGAGGTCCGTGTAGGAAGTGAGGTCCGTGCAGGAAGTGAGGTCCGTGCAGGAAGTGAGGTCCCTGCAGGAAGTGAGGTCCGTGTAGGAAGGAGGTCGAGGTTGACGGTTGGGTCAAGCGGACGGAGGACCTTCACCTCGGAGACCGCTGTTCATGTCCCGTGTGAAACCAGAAGTCAACATTGACTTATTTTACTGTACTTTTGTTACGTAACTTGTCGTACTTAAATAATGCCACCTATGTAAGTTGTACAACAAATGTAGTTATTTTACATACTTGTTTTACTCCAAACCACAATCTGTTTCCTAAACCTAACTACAAAGCTTTCTTGCCTAAACAGGTACGTAGGAGGATATGTTGCATTGGTGGGTCTGGTCTAAAATGATTGCAGCTACGTGACAGGACGAGGACTTAATAAATACAACATGAGTATCATCATTTATTAGTAAGCGGTGGCTATGGGGTCAAAGTCAAACACACAAATAAGCCTTCTGTTTATCGTTAAGGTCCAATTCAAGTGTTACTGAATTTGGACACGAGGCCTTGTCAGTATTTCTTACCAGCTCGATGTAATTACCTGCGGCACGTAGATCTGATTGTAGGTAATCAAAAGTAAAACATTCCCATTCCGTGTTCACAGAATAGGAAAGAGCAGCCATCACATCATTCAATCAGTCAGCTGAGCTTTGACTGGTTCATTTTAGCGCTGTACGCACGCAGGCCTGTTCTGCGTGCGTATGTCCTGGGTTTGGGTTCAGCATGTTTGTTTTTTGGATTAAGACTCAAGTCAGGCCTGGGAGACTAAACCAAGCACACACATAACATAAGAATGCAAAGAGCCACGTCTGAATACAAGTTCAGATCAGTTGGTTTAACCAACACAACTTCCTGTAGAGCACCAACACTGACCCAGCAGCTCAACATGCTGGCATGCAGCCAGAGTGTCTGGTTAGACTTTTTAGCTCATTTTATTCACGGAGCAAGTCATTCCTTCAGTGTTTATTGCTATTATTTATTTTATTTGTTAGTTAGGAAATGAACGATATGTTAAACTGTCTAAAGATTTGTTTACTCTCGCGCTTGGCACAGCAGCTCGAGCCTCCGCAGATGGCCCGCTAGCTCCGAGCATTTATACTCTACACGCTGTTCGTTGCATTATTCTTTGAAAAGAGGACGAACAAACAAAATGAATTGTGAAGAATGTACCCCAGAGATATGCCCATAGACTGTAGGTGTAACCGGCAAAACGCCATAAATCCACCTCCACACGGCCGAGGAGGGATTGTAATTATTTGTAAACCCATATGTCATATTCATGGACTACTTTATTGCCTTTTCCAAGCCCTGTAAAGAAAGAAGTCAAGTATTAAATGCATTATAGAGAAACAAAGGTTTTATATCCTGTAAACTATTTCATCTGGCTGCAAAATATTTATTCAAATGTAGATTTTTAAGACCTGTTTCTACAGCATCTGAAAACGAAATGGGCTTATTATTAACAGATAATGTGTGATGATAAAGTCTTGACAGAGCCTTTGACACTTGGACTCTCCAGGGAGATTTGTAATGGAGGGGTGTCTGCCCTGAGCAGCAGCAGGATAAACCCCCTGGTGGTTGAGGCTGATGCTTCTGCTGAGACCGGTGGGCTGATGAAGCTGATGCAGTCTGGGAGGTGGTGTGGAGGTCAGAGGGACGCGTGTAACAGCAGCATAAACGTACAAAACGGCATAATCACAAAGAGACAGCAGCTAGACGATAGGCCAACAATGTAGGCGTGTCACTGTGTTAATGGTTATATGTGGGCATCTGAGGAAAACAGCTGATATCAGGATTGATAGCCCCAAAAAATAACAGCAAGGAAATAATGAGTGAGAGACACGTATGAGGCAGATGTATGAGATATGAACTTCAGGCCTGAGCATGTACAAGTAAAGTCTTCCTCACTGAACTTAAGCTAGAACTTAATATAACTGGTGTTATATTTGACTGTGACAGGTTTTATAATGATAACAATTAATGGCACTAATTCACACATTGCTGTTAGGGTTTTAAATTGGTGACTTAGACTGTGTTGTGACTGCACAGTGCATGGTTTCTGTAGTGGGACACCGGAGGAGCTAATGATGGGAGTCAGAGTCTGCAAAGAGCCCCGGGGAGGTTTGGGCCATGTGGCCAGAGTGCTACAGGAAGTCATTTTCTACCAGCCGCCATCAGACTCTACAATTCACCCACCGTGTATCTCAGCAGGGCCAACGTTGATTCATTTGTGGACCAACTGTTGTCGTCTACTTGAGACAATTGGTGGATTCAGATCCTCATCTGACAAGAACTAATAAACTGTCTGCTATTAGCCACTGTACTCAGGTTGGGTTAACAGTAAGGACCTTTGGTCCTCTGTTAACAGTGGGATAACAATGTTGCTCAGTTCATTTCTCTTTTTTTCTCATATTGCCTTGAAATTTGCCAGATGTTCATGGTCCCCGAATAATTCTGTTTCTGCTGTGACCCTCTGATCTTCTCTCGTGTGCCAGCTCAGATCTCCATCCACCCGTTTACATGAAATATCACACGCTTACCTCACTGAGCACATTGACATTCATCAATCATTTAGATTTTAATAACCTATACTGCAGGAAAAACCTTTCATTATGAGCCCCACTCCTGAATATCAAAATCAATGTATTGTACAAATTACAGCCATTATCGGCCACTAGCAGTGCTTTAGTCTTTTAGTCTTGTTCCATTCAATTAAATGACTTAAGTCAGTGTGTGACCACTGGAGCCCTGCAGTGTTGTTTTGGATGTTGTGTGACACCCATGTTGTATTAGTACTTGTAATGGAAGATATTGTTTCCCAGACTTGAGTACCTGACCAGGCGACAACCTTGGGTTCTGAAAAGTGAAGTCAGTGAATGCCACTGGTTGTATAGAAGTCTATGACTCTACTTCTCTCTTGATTTATTACCTCAGTAAACATTGTAAACATGAGTTTATGGTCTCAATCTCTAGTTTCAAGTCTTCTTCAATACAGCATGATGTTCATTTAGTACATGATGGTCCATTTAGAGTCAAATAGTGATCCAGTTGTCTGGTTTTGTCTTAGGACCTGATTGTTAACATGGATGTCAATGGAGACCTAAAAAAACGTTACGTTGCAATAATGATCTTGTTGCATTTTGTAACTAAAATACACCGAGCCGAGCGCGGCCACAGCTTGTTAGCAAGAGATAGAGTGTGTCTATGTGTCTAAATGCAGAGTAGATGAGTTGCAGTAATGGATGATAAATATTAATATGGCAGCTTGTTTATTCCGGCTGCTCCTCTATCACATGTGGTTCCTCACAAAAAAGAAGGGCTGAAGGGCCGTCTGCACACATGAATGACAGGAGAATGAAATGATTCTAATATCATCAGCGGCATACCTTTGCCCCAGGGCCCCCAAACAGATCAACCTGTCCATTTGGTGGACCAGCTATTCAAGGGTGTAAGGATTGACTTCGAACATACTGTTCAAATGTATGAACTGCAATTTCTTGTTGCTTATCAGCCAACATACAGCGATCCCAATTTATCTCTATATAGCGATAGTATTAGTTGCTGTAAATGCTTACTTACCTAACGGCATCAATAAGGTTTCCGAGTTTTTTGTTTTCTTTCTTTTTTTCCTCTGCTTTGTCAAAGAAAGTGCTTAAAGCATTATTTATTTCTCTCTTCAGGTCACGTGAAAAAGGTTTCTGCCAGCCATACCGAGGCATTGCCTGTGCTCGCTTCATTGGCAACCAGAGCATTTATGTTGAGTCTCTGCAGATGCAGGGGGAGAGTGAAAACCGCATCACAGGTGAGAACATCTCCTTTAGTTGACGTATTGCACTATTATCAATACACAGCGGGGTATAACTCCAACTACTGAAGATATCTGAGATTACAAAAAACATGCAGGACAGAGTTCACACGTGTCTCTGTTTCCTCCCTCCAAGCTGCCTTCACTATGATTGGCACCTCCACCCACCTATCGGATCAGTGCTCCAGGTTTGCCATCCCGTCCTTCTGCTACTACGTCTTCCCTCTGTGTGACGAGGGCACTCGGGCCCCTCGGCAGCGCCAGCTCTGTCGAGATGAGTGCGAGGCCCTGGAGAACGACCTGTGCTACGCCGAGTACAACATTGCCCGGTCCAATCCCATGATCCTCATGCAGCTGGAGCTCCCCAGCTGCCACCTGCTGCCGCGGCCAGGCACGCCCGATTCTGCTTCCTGTATGAGGATAGGAGTGCCGCCAGAGAAGCTGGGTCCATGTAGGTGGACGCTGTCGCATGCACACACTACACAGGTTGATGTCAAAGCACCTTCCTGAATGCACACATGTTCCAGCCCTACTGTTCTTCAAACAGAAGACTATGTTAGAAACGCTGCACAGAAGTGCTGGGAGGGTAGATATACTGGGTAGAAACAGGCTAGCTGCTTTATCCTGCTTCCAGTCTTCATGCTAAGCTAGGCTAACCACATCCTGACTCCAGCTCTGTACTTAACGCAATGACATGCAATCGATATCAGTCTTTTCATTTCCCTTACAGAAAGAAACAGCTTTCCTAAAATATTGAAGAATTCCATCCACGCTAATAATTAATTCTTTAGCTTAGCATTATTAAGTCCTACAAAGTGAACATAAAAAATGAACTGAATATTTTAACGGTTTAACAGTCCTCTTCAAATGTGTTGCCACGTTACACACAAGACTGTCACTCTCTGAACCAGCTGAACAACGATAATGTAATCCCACATAATGTAGGTCCCCTGTCTTATAGTGTGTAGAAGGAACATCCACACTGAGTCACTGTCTCCCCTACAGATTCGCCCACAGACCACAGCTGCTACAACGGAAGTGGGGCTGAGTACAGGGGCACAGTCAGCGTCACTATATCTGGTCATCACTGCCAGCCATGGAGCTCTCAGTACCCTCACAGTCACCACCTGTCCCAAGACTACCCCGAGCTCTGGGGAAGTCATAACTTCTGTCGTAACCCAGGGGGCCAGATGCAGGCGCCCTGGTGTTTCACGCTGGACCCTCACGTGAGGGTGGACCTGTGTGACATCCAGCACTGCAGTAAGTACCATGATGCAACAATTGAACCCTGAATAGTTAGTTTGAGATGATCATTTTCAGGTTACTCTTTGAGTCTTCCTAGGTTTTGCCCAGAACACCAGTGTTCTACTGGCAGACACCACCCTCCACTGGGATATGCCGATGTGACACTTTTTTCGTGTCATATGCAAATATTTCAGTGTATTTTTGTGGTAGCAATTAAGCCCGTTTCAGAGATGGACCTATTCTGTAAATGTAATGGCAATTTTAAATGTCAATCTCAAGTCTAAATCAGCACCTGTGTGACGTCACAGCAGCAATCTGACCTGAAACATTTCTGTAACCCTTACAACACGACTCAAGTCTGAATATAATGAACTATATCACATGTTTAAAGTGCAGTGTAAAGGATTTGGCGCCATTCAGCAGTGAGTTTGCATATATGTAGCTCAAAAGTTCTCTGCTGGCATGTAGTGTGAACAGCCACAGGATGCTGTGATGTAGGATGATCTTTTGTCAACATGGACGGATAACAGAGTGTGTCACATTGCGTTGTGTGAGCAACAGACGCTGCTGCCTTTCATATGGCATTATTGTCACTGAAGGAATGTGTGAAAGACGATTTAGACATCATCTTTTGTCACGATTAGACAACCAAGATTGTTTCAGACTGGAAGGGAGCTGAAATAAGAGACTTGGTAGCTGCATATGTGGACAGCACTGTGATGAAGGATGTCATCCACAAGCTGTCACAATAAACGCAATATTGCATTATCGAAAATGTGCAGCTGCAGCGTGAGATGCAATACCAGTTTAGTTCAGTTAGAAAGCTAGAGCTTACATTTTTTATATGAAAAATATTCAGTGCTCATGCTCTGGAGGACCAGTGATGGGCATCGCTGCTATGATGAACAGTATATCACCACGGGTCGCCATGGATTTCCTCTCAGCTTAAAAGCCAGACAGATGCTTTAAGCTTGTTGTCAGCTATAGTGTATGTGTCTGTAATGACAAATAGCCTTTCACTTCACAGTTTTGTGATGTGTGGAAATACAGTTTGTCTCTTTGTTTGACCTTTAGCTAAAGATCTTTAAGTCTCAATAGATCCTGTTCATTCAGGGGACAGGACACATGTGTTCCATTAAGACCACACCAGCTGTAACTAGTTAGAGTTCTATTCTTGCACCATGAGGGAGTGTGTTGCTTTTGGATTATCCATGGTGATATTATTATCAGTTGACTGATTTGAGTAGACTAAAGCTTCAGTTAAAGGCACATCAAGTGTCTATTAGAGAAGTCGTAGCATTTCTTCTAAAAACATTCATATTGTAGACCATTATGTTTATACCACAGGTTATGTATTAAAAGAAAATCTAATGAACACTGTCGATGCATTACAAAGTCAGAGGACTTAACTTGCTACTATCGCTGTTGTCTTACTATCTCCAGAGCTCCCAGAGAACCCCAGGAAGGAGATCCTGTTCATTCTAATCCCTGCCATTGCCATCCCTTTGGTCATCGCTTGCCTCTTCTTTCTGGTCTGCATGTGTCGCAATAAGCAAAAGGAATCGACCGACACACCACTACGCTGCCAGCTAAACAGCTCACCTAGCCAGGACATGGAGCTGTCTCTCCTCAATCAGCAAAAACACCAGGTAATACACACACACACACACACACACACACACACACACACAGTACAAAGGCTCATTGACAGGGTTACGTCATTTAAATTGTTTCTCATGTATGGTCGTGTTCAGACCGACATTAGCACTGTATTAGAAAACATAGCCCCTTCATTCTTTTTAACGCAGAGTAAAGGATTAAGCACATATTCAATGAGGAATTTGCACCATTATGTGTTCAAATAATGAAAGCTTTTAAGCTACATTTAAACTATATTATTTGATAATGGTGTCTCATAGTATTATCACAGTATTATAAACCATTGTGCAGTGTTTTGGTGTCTAATAAACCCTAAAAATCATCTATTACTCATCATCTCATTGGTCCCTGAAGCAGCACACCCCCACCATATGCTTTAGTGTTTTTAAGGCAGTGCTGGTGTTGGTCTGCACGCCCAGTCATGAAAAAGAGAGTGACCTCCGTTCACCTGAATTATTAACGGTTGCATTCCAGTGCTAAAGTATTACATTAAGTTTTATTGTTGGCCATACACTTTGATGACATGTAATTGTATTTATTGCTTTGTGGCTGCAGGCCAAGCTGCGGGAGATCAACATGTCAGCAGTGCGGTTTATGGAGGAGCTTGGCGAGGATCGATTTGGCAAGGTTTACAAGGGCCACATGTATGGTACCGCACCTGGTGAGCAGACCCAGGTGGTGGCGATCAAAACATTAAAGGACAAGGTTGATACCTCTCTCTGTGAGGAATTTCGCCATGAAGCCATGCTCCGTGTTCACGTACAACACCAAAATATAGTTTGTTTGCTGGGTGTGGTCACCAAAGAGCAGCCAATGAGCATGATATTCACTTACTCCAGCCTTGGTGACCTCCATGAGTATCTGGTGATGCGCTCCCCCAACTCGGATGTGGGCAGCTCTGATGATGACAAGACAGTCAAATCCACACTGGAGCAGGCCGATTTTCTTCACATTATCACCCAGATTGCTGCCGGAATGGAGTACCTTTCCAGCCAGCAAGTAGTCCATAAAGACCTTGCTGCCCGAAACATTCTGGTCTATGACAAACTCAGCATCAAGATCCTGGATCTGGGCCTGTTCAGAGACGTCTACTCTGCTGATTACTACAATCTCATGGGCACAAGCCCTTTCCCCATTCGTTGGATGTCCCCAGAAGCGATTATGTATGGCAAGTTCTCCACTGACTCCGACATCTGGTCCTATGGTGTCTTGCTGTGGGAGACCTACAGTTACGGTCTGCAGCCGTATTGTGGCTACTCCAACCACGATGTGATCGAGATGTTGCGCAGCCATCAGCTACTGTCTTGTCCAGATGACTGCCCAGCCTGGATTTACACCCTTATGCTGGAGTGTTGGAGTGAATTCCAAGCGAGAAGGCCTCGCTTCAAGGACATCCACACACGTCTGCGCTCTTGGGAAAGCCTGTCCAACTACAACAGCTCTGCTCAGACTTCTGGCACCAGCAACACGACCCAGACCAGCTCTCTGAGCACCAGCCCTGTTAGCAACATCAGCATGAGCACGGCAAATGCCTCTCGTTACACCAGCCCTAAAAAGAGCTTGCCTTTCCATCAGCCCCAGTTCATGCCCATGAAGGGCCAAATGCATCGGCAAATGGTGCCCCAGCAGCTCTACATCCCTGTCAACGGATATCACCCCATGCAAGCTTACCCATACCTGCAGAACTTTTACCCCATGCAAATACCCATGCCAATTTCTCACCAGCAGATGCACCACCCACCACAAATGGTTGCCAAAGCTGGTTCTCACCACAGTGGCAGTGGATCCACATCTACAGGCTACGTCACCACTCCCCCTTCCAACACTTCTGTCACAGAGCGAGCAGCTTTGCTAAATGAGGACTCCAAGACCAATGATGAGGACTTGGCTGATAGGCCGTCCCAGGATGGGCCAGACCAAAACAAGGACATGTTAGTGCCTGAAACAGAATTGCTAGGTGACAATGACCCTCCACAGACTGACGAACTGGTGATACACTTGTCAGACACATAAGTGCGGTTCTGTTTGAAGAACAGTAGGGCTGAAATATTTCTGTGAGCTGTGCTTGCCAAAATTCAATAAGCAGCAAAAAGTGAATTGAGAAATGTTGTGGAACAGTGACTGAATGTTTTCTAGGAGTTTCTTAGATAGGGCTGACACCGATTTGAATGTCAAGTGTGTCTCATGTTCTTACCTCTCAAACTCCTGTGTCAAAATTAACCATGCAATCGTTTATAGACCTTTTTGTAATGTTGCCATTTAGACAGATTTATGTTCTTGCAGTTGCTGTGCAACACAAGACATTTTCTTATCCACGAGTACTTTAGTGGTTGCCTTGATGGAAGTTCGTTCGTTTTACTTGCCAGCAAGGCCATTCACTGGGAGGCCATAACGGTGGTATTCATGCCCCCAACGCCCACCCTCCCACCTCGGATACCACACCCCTCTATAGAGGCACCACAACCTTTTTGTTTGTCCAGCAAAAAGTGAGATGGTCTCTCACCCTCTTCTCACCCACTTGCAGTGCCAGTTGTGTTTATTGTAAGACACAACTAAGGCAGAGGTATGTCTACCAGAACCCAGAACTGAACCCAGATGTCTGTAGTGGCATTTTGCTTGTGCTCAACTTGTGCACCACTTAATGACATTTTGGGGTTTTTGAGGTTATTATCCTATGGATTGTGAAAGCCACAATCATAGATCAATAGAATGTATGATCAATAGGTATGCTGTATCCTTTGTTAATAATTAT
Organism: Leptoclinus maculatus; assembly: GCA_032191485.1. NCBI lineage: Eukaryota > Metazoa > Chordata > Actinopteri > Perciformes > Stichaeidae > Leptoclinus > Leptoclinus maculatus. The sequence goes on along the minus strand of JAVDOI010000037.1, from coordinate 1,147,571 downwards.
ACTCACTGACGAAAACAAAGAATGAGAACCAAGAATATCTTTTTTTCAGGCCATTGACAAAGTTCACACACGACTTATTTCTCACGAGGTTGATGCTTTTAACATCAACTTTGATAACCAAATTGTGCAGATTTGTAATTATGTACTTTGGTTTGAACATTTTATTGTTTATAGTTTTTCTTTATTGGTGAAGATTCCAAAGCCTGATGTTTGTACAATGTCCTTTCCACCACATGTTTGCTTTGTTTAGGTAGATTTTTGCTTTCCATATAATGTTTACATCCATCTATGGAGTATGCAATAAAGTCATATCAATAAAATGGTGTATTTCTCCTTGATAAGAGAAGAAAGTCATGTCCTTTCACTTGATTATAATTTGTCATCACCTGTCATTGCATGTGCAGATAGTCTGATATACACACTGTGCAGTCAAGTTACATAAGGCCAAAAAATATACTTCATCCTCATCTTTGAATATGAGTATGGAATTCTGGCCATGTGATGCAGAGATTGTCACCCTTTGTTCTGTTTAAAGATGGACTTGGCTACATCCTCACTACTAGGTTTTCGTTTTAAGACTGTTTTGAAATAAAAACAGACAAGTGTTTCAGCGCAGTTTCAGAAATAATCTCTGCCCATACTACCACCTGAAAACCAGTGGTGGGCCGTCAGGGCCTGCAAAGCCTTCTCTGCTGGCCTAGACAGAATCACAAAGTTATAGTTATTTTATAATTTAATATGTTTTCTTAAATACACTACATGTATTATAATTTATAAAAATATTGTTCCCATTATCTTATTTTCTCATTGCACAGCTACTGTCTTCCTCAGTTGCTCTGCTTCCAGTGCAGCTTGTTTTAAGTAGAGCTTTTATCCAATCAGATTTCACCTCTGTGTCTCTAGGTAAGAAGAGAGGCCCGAGGCCTGCAGACTCACAAGTGAATCCATGTGCAGTTTAAGTGAATGGGGACGATATTGTTGATTGTCATAGTGTTCAACCAATCAGATCTTTAGTTTGACATGTTGGGCGTATTCTTTGACATGTCAGAGCCTGCCAGCTGGCCTAGCCATACGTGATTGGTCAGTGGGCTAGCCTGACATGTTAGCCGGTGACAATCCCAATATCAGACATTTTCAGCCTCAAACACATTAAAACGTATTCAAGAAATACAACTGGGGAGGCTCGACTGTCTTCACTGGCGTCCATGAATCGAGAAGGACTTCTTACTGGAACTAAAACGCACGGATGTACTGAACAACCGTGAGATTAAACTCTTTATTAACAAAGAAAGGAGGATGGACTTTGTCTTTAAATAGTGAACAGCAGCTCTGGTAAGTTAACTGCTCTTGTTTTTACATCTGCAGTAGCTTTAATATGCTTGTTTATATATTATTATTTGTACAACTTGTTTTTATGAAGATGGATTTTTGTTTGGTTTTATATGTGATAGGAACTATTGTTACGTCCTATGTTGCTCTTTCCAAACCCTCATGGCGACTTTTTTGTCAAAAGCTACTAGTGACAAATCGAGTGACTTTTTCTGGTGTTGTTGGAGACTTTTCTGGTGTTTTGACTCTGACGTGAAAGCACATACCGTTCTGCACTGTCTTGAACGAGCAGCGGGAGCTGCCGTGAGCCGCCCCAAAGCACTCGCAGGCTCTCACAGCAGCCTCGCGCAGCAGTCCCAGCTGCAGTCAGAGAAGAGAGGAGACACACTCTCGGCGTATTCATGTATCTGCACTCTGCAGTTAGAGAATTTATAGGTATTGAGCTTCATTTTTACACGAAACAAATAATAACCGTAGCTGTGTTTCAGCTGCAGGACAGCAGTGAAGGCCCAGGTATAAAATGCACGGCCCGCCACTGATGAAAACACATATCACATGACCATTCACGTACACTGGGCATGCATGTGCTGGTGTTGACAGGAAGCAAAGGGTTAGGGTTGATAACGCCGCTAGACGTGGGAACAATAGCTTTCCTCCTGCACATGTAGGCAGTAGTAGCATTATAAAATGCTGAATTTAACTGTACAGCAGTTGCTATTATAGACAACAAGGTCAAAAACACTGTAATCCATATTGAAATGAACCACTGGTAGTCAAGGCTGATGATGTTAATTGTCGTTCAGAAAAGGATCACGTGATGGGGCGTGACCAATCAGGAAAGCACATGTAGGGACTGATAGGGCGATGGGCTGTAAAGCAAATTTTACATTGTGGCCAAACAGTGGAAATGTAATTTCCGGGTCCATCACGTGATGCCATGGGGCCCATAGACTGGTAATATGCCCGAATAGCCAAATGCAGAGTTATTTTCATTCGTCCATTTATTTGAATGAGCCCAATAACCAGGCTGGACCGAGCGTGGGAAGCGGAGTTAAAGGAAACTCTAGTGCGCATGCTCTATTAGCCCCATAATGCACAAGATCTGGGTACTTTCATTTGAATTCTATACTCGGAAGTCAAACTTTCTTTGATTCATGCGCCCCTGAGCAAGGCATGAAAGTTGCTCTCCTACACTATATCCAGTTCTCTTTATATATCCATGGCCCAGACTTAAAAACGCAACCATGATTTTTAAAACTAGAATGGCAAGCAAGTGTGATACAAAAACAAAAAATAAACGTACAAGTAAAGATGGACGGGCTATGAAGGGATGCACCTGGTCAGCAACGATGCTAAGGTACAATGGTACAACAAAGACAGAACTAATCCATGGTTCCATAATGTTTACCTGAAACTCAGGTAAACACTCAATGCCAGCAGGGCCCTTGGCATTTAAAAAGTGATCTGATCATTAGGGCTCCTGGGCCCCTCTGCACCTATTGTACAGCATGAAGGTCCCTGGGTCGCTCTGCACTTAAAGCATAAGCTGAGCACAAGGAGCCCCAGGCCCCTCCTTATTTACAATGTGAGGCCCCTCGATGCGTCACTACTGTCCTTGGGGTGCTTAGTGTAGTTGACCACTGTTAGGGTCCAGACTCTCGCAGACAATGGAAGGCTGCCCCTAATAATTAACAGAAGCAAAAACAGTTACAACCCGAATTACACCATCGATAGAAATATGTTCCATGGAGCAGAGACCAAATGGGTTTCACCGAACGGTCCGACGAAATCCGGTTAGCTGTACAACGAAAAGCACGAGGTCTGAATATCCTCCTGAGGAACAGAGTCTTTTGTTACGAATGTCTTTGAACTGTCCCATATCAGCTCAGTGATTGGCTGAAATCCAATCAGCTCCTCCTTTGGCCTCTGACCCGATGGTCCAGCCTCCTCTGAAGCCAGCATGTCTTTGCTTGACCATCTCCTGTTTCCTTCCTGAAGGCGGTGTCTCTGCTGGCTCATCTATTACCATATATGGTCGTCTCCTGCAAAACCCTCACTCTCCTGACACTTCATCTAATCTCCTTCCTCGTTCAATACATCCAATGACTATACTTACAGTGTTCAATACATCCAATGACTATACGTACAGTGTTCAATACATTCAATAACTATACGTACAGTGTTCAATACATTTAATGATTTAAAACTTCTATAAGTAAATATACTGTAACATATAATATCTACCACTAGGGGTGCTATTAAACATACTAGGAATGCTTTTAAACTTAAATTCCTCACACCACATCGTGGTAATATACATATATACAGTATATAATATATATATATGGTTTTATGCGTACCCTGGCCCTTAACAAGGACTGAGACAGCAGTATTTAGATATTTTAGTTCACTGTATGGTTAGAAAACTGGTGTGCAACACTGCAGGCTCTACTTCCATGCTTTAAGTCAGTAAAAGACTGGTTTTATTCATGGCTTGGCTTGCACGACTTCCGATCTCAAGGGATGACAGGATCACTGGCAGGAGTCTGAATGACCTTCAGCATCTGGATGGATTCTGTATGACTTAATGATATATTAACCTCCTTATTAAAAACTAAATCTTCCATTAGTTATTCCAAACCGTACCTCAAGGTAATCTGTCAATGTTGAGCAGAAGCTCCTTGCCATGCTTATCCTGGCTTGAGAGATCTGGGAAAGACACATCAATAATGCTTTAGTATACAAATTTATGATCGTGAACAAAGGAACATCATTTATCTTGGCATATAAAGTGAGTTCCCAGATTATCCCAAATTATAATGTTTTCAATCAGCACCAACAATGATATCAGCAGACCTTTTGTATTCCGTATCAGCCCTGTTCTGTCAGGGGGAATATCTGCTACTGTACTTGATTCAATCTACTTTGTGGTTCATTTGTTGTCAGTAGTGAATTAGGACAATCGGTTACAATGAACAGTTGACATTGACATTGGGCGAAGGCAGGATACGTCGTTGACAGGTCGCCAGACGATGGCAGGGCTGACATACATACACAGACAAACAATCACTCTCACATTCACACCTACGGGCAATCTAGAATCATCAGTTAATCTGAGCTGCATGTCTTTGGTGGGAGGAACCCCGGGAGAACCGGTGCTGCCATGAGGAGAACATGCAAACTCCATAGAGAGGGCCCGTTAATACACTTAACTTGACTTTTAGGGGCACACAGACACATTTCTATTATCCATGATTGACAAAAAAAGCTTTGTACATTGGTGCACTTTCTAAAATGATATGTCTCACAGGAACTCACTAATATGCTTTATATAAAGCCACGTATATACAACATGAAACTAGCAACAACATTAGACCTTTGACTCGTGGACTGGTATTGCATCAACCTGAATGTTTCGTGGTAACAAGCAAACTCCATCCTTGTCCAGCTATTTATACAACTCCGCACGGTGTGGTCCTGTAACTTAAGTAAGCAGCTAGCATTGTGGCTCTCTTCTTGCCGCCACTTTTCACTGTCTGTTCAGTAAACAGCTAACGTTATCATTATCATCATTGTCGGTTTCTCAAATGTACATGATCTCAGCTGAAGATAATAAAGCGCAAAGACGATGTAACAATAGCGTTACCCCTCCACTTCAACGTTAGCCAGAGCTTATGGAGTAAATTATTGTATGCAGTAGAGTAGCATTAACTTACTCGGGCAAACACAACTGATACCGCCTATTTTGATTTCTTACTTCCCTTATCACTAAACTAATCACATTGAAACGCATCAATCGGTTATGGTTGACGTTAATGCTACCGTTAACTGTTTGGAAACTGTTTGACCCTTTCCTGTCTATACACAGGTCACCTTTCTCAAAAGTAACATTAACGTTAACGGAGACAATAACGCTAGCTAATGCTAACGTTGTAATGTGACCCATTCTATGACGAGAGATACTGTGCTAAGCACTGATTTTTCAACTGGATGGGGAACATTTAAGCACCTACCATGATAAAAACCTTTTAATTTGCCTATTTCATTATCACTCAGCAAAATGTATTTATGTGAAATAACACACAGTTAATTAGTAAGAAACAAACAAGCCTTAGCTGGCCTCCTTTCTCATCTTTTGAGTTTCTCACACAGAAGCAGGCACAGACCGCTATTTCAGCATTTAAGCTAGGGTTAAGAAATGATATTAAACTACGATATTGTCAAAGTAAAACAGTTTACAGTCCATCAGACGTATAAATAATGCCGCTCTCGATGATCCCTGCATTCTCTGTTGTAAAAACTGCTGAAAAGAACATCTTTGACCATGTAGTCTGTGCCTGCTGTTGCTGTTTTTTCCCGAGAGGGAACTCTGAGCGGGAAGCGGTGAAGAACAGGCATTGAACAACTATAACAACCCAACAGTAGGTTTAGACTAAATCACCCAATATTCTAGAAAACCATGCATAAAACTGACCCAACTCAAGCAACATTATGGTTGGGTACAAAATTCAACGCAGCATTTGTTTAGTGCTAATGATGCCTTTTATCCTTTATGATTATAATTAAATAAAACATTATCATGCCCTGAGAGGTGCCACACATCATTTTGTTTTATAACCTACAATGACAACAAAAAGGTTTTTATACGTTTTCCGTTGGTGCATGGATTATAAGAAAATGCAACAGCGTTTTATTGTATTGCCTGTTCAGTGCAGCTGAGTGATTGTAACGCATCATGTCTATTTTGATAAAGAAAGCTCTTCATTACATTTGTTTCAGGATATAGGTGTGTAGAAATGGCATAGAACCGACAGCAAGCATGCCAAAAGTAGCTACAGAAAAAGACCAGTAGGTGTCACACTGTGTGCACATATTGATAGGTCTGTAGACTAATATGTTGACAGCTAGACAAAAAAACTAATTAGTTTATGCAGTGACTAATCTCCAGAGCCGGTGGGTGTCATATGAAGCATCAACTATTGTGCAGTAAATGTGTTTGGGACATCTCAGTATCAGATAGAATCAAGCTCTCCCTGCACTGTAGCCTGCTTCATGCTTCACATGGAGTTACTTGATAACTGGCAAAAACACAAAAAAAGGGGCATTGGACCTTTGCAGCCCTTATATTGTCATTTAGCACAATTATATCTGTAGCTTTGAAATTCAGCAAATAAATAATATCTAGTATGTGTGTAAAAAAAAGGAGTATCTGTATGTTTGCCTGTGTTTAAACATGTATTAAATATGCAACTGATACAATACAAACAGTATTTTTAAATCATTCAAAAGTGAACATCAAACATATCTGCAGACAGTGTCTGAAGTCTTTCCAGTTAGACACAGAGAGACATACCTGAAATCGTTTTAATTCAACTCAGAACACATTGAAGGTGAACACACTAAACTGAACTGCTGTCCTCTTTAGGGCAGGGAGCTCAAAAGGTCCAGGGCTGCAGACAGTCCACCAGCCACCTCTGTGTACACAGGACGTCCATCCCTGCACTAGAGGCACTTGTCTTTACATGTCTTCACAAATGTCTTCTGACGTGGTCTACGAGGTCCTTGATTCCACTTTGAAATCGCCACGGTAAACAGCACTGACAGAGTAGCGAAATGTCCCAATAGTGGCGTGCAAAGTGTTGTTCAGCTGCTGCCTGGTGCTCCACTGTGGAAAAGAGGCTTTTTTTGCCTAACAGTGACCCTCGTGTAAAAGAGGTCCTCACTTCCCAGACAAAGCAGCCTGCAGCCTCTGGCAAAAGATCTGCTGACAGTTATTTTTGGGCATCCACCCAGAGCCCTTTGCCTTGCCTAAATAATCTAAGCAAATCATCACATGGCTTGTGTAACATCAGTTACATATTATCGTCATCATATCAATGAAGCAGTCCTGGGCAATATGGACAAGATCAGATCTCACGACAACTTTACCAAATATTCTCTGTTACCATCTGTTGCCGTTTTTAATAACATAATACATAAATATATTTGGTAAAGTTGTTTTGTCACAAAGAACAGAAAACAAGAAATCAAGCTGAATTTCAGTTTTTTTGTTTTTTGCCCTAAATTCAAAAAACAACCTGTTTCTGCCTGTCAATCCAATGCAAAAACATAGTTTACCTTTTCTGCTTTACATGCAAAATAATGTCGCAATGTCAGCGTTTTAGTTTTTTCTTGTCTTTATTTGCATATTTGGTATCGAGGTAATCCAAAAAATTGTAATCAGATTACATTACTTTCATATATTGATAGTTGGATAAGGTTACTGATTAGTCGTGTTATCAGATTACTTTTTTAAAGTTCACCTCCCAAATTCTGCATTTGAGATACTAAATTTAGATACTAAATTTAGTATAAATACTTGATTGCTTCATGAGGCAGAGTTCCGGTGAAACGTGCAGAATGTGAATCCACAGAACTCTCTCTCACTAGCCCGACACACAGAGCTTGGCTCTCATTGCAGTCCTGGTACCCCAGAAGAGGACGTACGATGTCCCGCTTTAACCTCACTAATGACATTGGATCACATTTCACCAACAGGGGTTCCTTTAGGTCCACAAACAGAAGTGAGGAAGATGTCTTTGTGCAGCCTGTTGTGGTAGTGTCACTGTCACAGTGGGAAATCCTCTCTCACACTCACTATTCATGTTTGGGAATAAATAAATAAGTATAGTGCTGGGCATAGTAAGCCTTTCAAAGACAAGTGACACATTTGTTTAAAGAGTTTTCCAGAGAGTCACTAAAATGTAGCTCTGTCAATACCCCGTATTTTGAACACTGGCACTAGACAGCTAAAGTATCTCCGTTTGATGGCAGGGTGCAGCCATAAATACATGGTTTCTTATGAATGTTGAATGTTTGGCGTGTTGGGACAAACAGGCCAACAGTATTTGTCACACAGTAGCTTCTTATACCGTTGTTGTTGTTTTGTGTTGCTTGGAAAAGTTGAGGAGAAAATGATTGTTAGAGAGGATATACTCCACCGTTAATCCTCTGATATGGGCTCATGTAATGATGACTTGGTCTGCCGTATTGCCTCACCCTGTGTTGGAGTGTAATGTGGAGCAGTGATAGGCTGCGATGGCTGGTGCTCATTCAAACATGAGAACACAGTGGGGCAGAGACTCTGTAATACAGCAGCCATCTTAACTCTCAACTCCAGATACAAGCGGCACCTAAATGTGCACCAGCTATCCGACAGTGAACCCTAGAGGTGTTTTGCAGAATGAGCAAATGAAGTGATGCAACACAACACAGAATTGTCTGGAACCCCCCCCCCCCCCCCAGCCACTTGTATTAGCAAACTCCAGCTGGGCTGCACACATGCACAACAAATATATATTTCAGAAGGATGCTGCATAGTATATTGCAGAGTATATTTCAATAGATCGAAGTGAAATTCTTCAGACCATTTATGCATTTTGTTACTTTCATAAATGTTTTTGTAATTATCATTCTTGTTCTGTTGAGAAATTCAGATTTCCCACTTGCTTCTTTTACATTTTTTTCGTATTGTCTCACTTTATCCAAATTCATTAAATAATGTAAAAATGTTTCAACATGTTTGTAATTCTTCTACATTTGAATTATACTTGAATAATACTCTTTATCGTAGTAGTGCAGCTAGTTGCATAAGTTTATTCATTAAGTCACACACTCAATTTTAAAATGTGGCTGGTAAAGCGGCACTCTTCTTTTGACGCAGTGATCAAACAACATTTGATATATTAGATATAAAATCAATCAATATAATGTGTCTGACTATAGTACAAGCCCTCATTGAAATGACTGTAGTGCAGATACTACCAGTTTACTGTACATACGTTAGACATTGTTTGTAAAGGTGCTTGTTTGTGTATTAGCAGCAGCAGTGACACATGAAATGTCTCTGTAGGAATTCGTAAAATCGACGCACCTAAAAGCCCCACGCGGTTTGTGGATGACGGCATGCAGTTTATATGCGCGTTGAGCTCTCTGCTGAGGCCACGAGCCATTGGCTATAATTGGACAATGCCGCGTTCCGATTGGCTGCGGTAGCTGTCGTTCAATTTCAAGCTGCCAATACACTTAACCGCTGACCTACTAACACAGATCCACGGCTCTGCAGCCACCTTGAGAGGGAGAAGCCGAGGGAGGAGAGCCAGGTACTTCGCAACTTGTAGGATTTCATCCACAGTTATTTCCTTATTAGCTGATGGGAAACTTCCCTTCTTCTCTGGGCGAGGCACGCGGAGGAACACCAGACCAAACCCCCTGCCAGGTGATAGACAGGTAACGTTACAGTTTGTATTTGAGGTTAAAATGAAGCTTATTATTGTTACTTCTTAGAGAGAGGGTGTTGGTGCGTTCGGAAGAACGTCCCAGAAGCTAACGTTAGCTTCTAACTCCGTGTCATGTGGCTAACGTTAACCTCTGTGTTTCATTGCGTAACGTCACTAAAACCCACTTCAGCCACGTTTGAGGTTCACAGCAAAGGTAGAAACAAAGCTCAAGTTCCAGGTGAATGTGTATTATCTCGCTCTTGGCTGTTATTGTAACGTAACGATACGTGCATAAGCATTAGCTGATAAAAGCAGGAGAATGGCTGGTAAATGAGACATGTGTCGGATCGTATTCTCGTGCACGTAACGTTCTCTTTAGGCCCTTTGGAGTCCAGGAGTTTGCGGACTGTTGTATACCCGGGATGTCTAGGTGGCTGTCGGTAACGTGACGTTATCAGAGCCGTGTGGCTGCTGCCGCTGCGGTGAGTCCACAAGTTATTGACCCAAGTAGCGCTAACAAACAGCGTGTTGTGTGCTGCTGTTGATCCGACCTCACATCATCATGTCAGGGCGTAGATACGCGCCACAGCCTGTTACACATAGCGGAACATGTCTGACACGTATTCAGTGTTTATTACGAGATGTTTGAACTTACACACACACACACACACACACACACACATAATGTCTGCAGCCATAGAAGTTGCTGGCAGTCGTATTCCGGGGCCGCGGAGTTGACTGTGTTGTCCGGACACAATGAAGGAGTCTGGGACAATAGGACGTGTTCCGGTCCGCTCGCGCCCGGTCCCTCAGTGCGCGTGCAGCCCCGTCTCTGCTGAACCGACGGTGACCTCCTTCGCTGCCCCCCAATCGAGCTCTCATGTTGCGCTAATTTTACCACCCATTTTTAATCACGTGTGATCCAAATTTAGTCTTGCTGTCATACCCTCGTTAGAAACGATCCATGTACATCTGTAGACCAAAGGAATCAAACCAGAGAGTGGATCGTCACCTATGGCTGTTTTTTATTTTAAATGGTAATATTGAGCTTTGGAGACTACCAAAGCTTATTTGGGATCATATTAAATCTCATAATCTCATTCAGTCCATTCCATAGAAAACATAGCAGGCTGAACATTAGTCTATGTGACATGTAGTAATCATGTTTCTTTATCAACTCAAAATGACACACAACGTTGTGTGGGAGACAACCCGACCTTTCCTTCTACGGTGAACTTTATTTCGATAAAGCCACATCTTTCAGTCATCGTTCACGTCGTGCTGTGGGAGTGTGTGAGGAGGACTGTGTCCTCAGGTTACAGGCTGTGTTTCTGTGTTCCAGCCACGTGTTACGCTTACAGCTGTCTGCAGTCCTTTGTTCCTTCTTCTGCTCTGGATGTATGGGAGCTGTGGAAGTAGCATTCCACTTAAAGCAATTCTTTTAAACTTGAGGGTAGAAATGAGTTTAAAACTGTATGCAGATGTCATCTGTAAGGTGATACATTTAAAGGAGCACTTCATCCACAAAAGCACCATTTGTATATCAGTTAGATAGATAATGTACTTTATTCATCCCCAGGGGGAAATTTGTTAGTAAAAATAGAAATATTACGCATGAAAAATGCACAATATATACAATAAAATAACAGTGCTTTACAAACACACAGAATCTGTGCAGGTGCACTACTCACACAGACAGCCGTGGCGTTTTGAATGGTACATGCTTTGTTAAACATGACCCCATTTACTATAATTCATCATGACTTAAATATAAATGAAGATAAATCAATACGTGTTCCACCTCACCATCTGTGAAAACTAAACAGTCAGCCATCGACCATCTCGTCCACTTCCTCCGCACATACGTTGTTGTTGATGGGCTGCATGTCGGTTACTCTACCCACAAATCTGTGTGTGTGTGTGTGTGTGTGTGTGTGTGTGTGTGTGTGTGTGTGTGTGTGTGTGTGTGTGCGAGTCTTAGCTTGTTAAAAATTGTACGGTAGTTTCTGTCACTGAAAAAAATGTATCGATCATATGCTTGTTTGTTTACCTTGATAGACAGAGGAGGGACATGACTCGAACATATGGATGGAGAAGGAAAGGAGACCTCAGGGAGGGACAGATGAGGAGAAGAAGAGAGGAGCAAAGTGTGCAGGAGAGGAGGAGGAGAGGAGGAGAGGGCAGAGGAACGTGTGCAGGAGAGGAGAGGAGAGGAGGAGAGAGGGCAGAGGAAAGTGTGCAGGAGAGGAGAGGAGAGGAGGAGAGAGGGCAGAGGAAAGTGTGCAGGAGAGGAGAGGGCAGAGGAAAGTGTGCAGGAGAGGAGAGGAGAGGAGGAGAGAGGGCAGAGGAAAGTGTGCAGGAGAGGAGAGGAGGAGAGAGGGCAGAGGAAAGTGTACAGGAGAGGAGAGGAGAGGAGGAGGAGAGAGTGCAGAGGAAAGTGTGCAGGAGAGGAGAGGAGAGCAGGAGAGGAGAGGGCAGAGGAAAGTGTGCAGGAGAGGAGAGGGCAGAGGAAAGTGTACAGGAGAGGAGAGGAGAGGAGGAGGAGAGAGTGCAGAGGAAAGTGTGCAGGAGAGGAGAGGAGAGCAGGAGAGGAGAGGGCAGAGGAAAGTGTGCAGGAGAGGAGAGGGCAGAGGAAAGTGTGCAGGAGAGGAGAGGAGAGGAGGAGGAGAGAGTGCAGAGGAAAGTGTGCAGGAGAGGAGAGGAGAGCAGGAGAGGAGAGGGCAGAGGAAAGTGTGCAGGAGAGGAGAGGGCAGAGGAAAGTGTGCAGGAGAGGAGAGGAGGAGAGAGTGCAGAGGAAAGTGTGCAGGAGAGGAGAGGGCAGAGGAAAGTGTGCAGGAGAGGAGAGGGCAGAGGAAAGTGTGCAGGAGAGGAGAGGAGGAGAGAGTGCAGAGGAAAGTGTGCAGGAGAGGAGAGGGCAGAGGAAAGTGTGCAGGAGAGGAGAGGGCAGAGGAAAGTGTGCAGGAGAGGAGAGGGCAGAGGAAAGTGTGCAGGAGAGGAGAGCAGGAGAGGAGAGGGCAGAGGAAAGTGTGCAGGAGAGGAGAGGAGAGGAAGAGAGAGGGCAGAGGAAAGTGTGGAGGAGAGGAGAGGAGGAGAGGAGAGGAGGAGGAGAGAGTGCAGAGGAAAGTGCAGGAGAGGAGAGGAGGAGAGAGTGCAGAGGAAAGTGTGCAGGAGAGGAGAGGAGAGGAGGAGAGCAGGAGAGGAGAGGGCAGAGGAAAGTGTGTAGGAGAGGAGAGGAGGAGAAATAGAAAGATGAAACAAGCTTCCAAACACTCTGAATGGGACTCAAATTGGGTTGAAGTACCAGGATCCAAGCTTTGGTTGTACTATACTTCAAGTGATACGTTTTTAAGTTTTAAAACAATGACGGCATTGTTGTTGTGGAAAGTGACTTGTTAAACTTTATTTATTATTAATATGCTTACACACACACACACACACACACACACACACACACACACATAAAGAGAGAGAGAGAGTGTTAAAGGACAAGTGTCAGTCGCCTCTCACCCTTCACTCTGTCACTCTGTCAGTAAGAGAAACAGATCTCAGTCAGATATACAGCTACTAGAAAAATATATTTTTTCTCTCCACTGCAGGTAAAGTTAGTGATGCCATACGGAGTTTGATCAGAAGAACAGGATAATCAATAACCAATAAGAGTATCGATGACCAACTGAACCGATAAGCAGTATCGATACTAGTACTGGTATCGATAACATCCTAACGATACCCCTCCCTACATCTCTATGTAGCTGACCGTCGTTGTAAAAGGTTGGTAACGTGACCGGTAGGGGTGGGAATCACCAGAGGTCCCACGATACGATATTATCACAATACTTAGGTCACGATACGATATTATCACGATACTTAGGTCACGATACGATATATTATCACGATACTTAGGTCACGATACGCTATTATCACAATACTTAGGTCACGATACGATATTATCACGATACTTAGGTCACGATACGATATTATCACGATACTTAGGTCACGATACGATATATTATCACGATACTTAGGTCGCGATACGATATTATCACGATACTTAGGTCACGATACGCTATTATCACGATACTTAGGTCACGATACGATATTATCACGATACTTAGGTCGCGATACGATATTATCACGATACTTAGGTCACGATACGATATTATCACGATACTTAGGTCACGATACGATATATTATCACGATACTTAGGTCGCGATACGATATTATCACGATACTTAGGTCACGATACGATATTATCACGATACTTAGGTCGCGATACGATATTATCACGATACTTAGGTCACGATACGATATTATCACGATACTTAGGTCGCGATACGATATTATCACGATACTTAGGTCACGATACGATATTATCACGATACTTAGGTCACGATACGATATTATCACGATACTTTGGTCCCGTGATACGATATTATCACGATACTGTGATATTATCACGATACTGCGATATGCTGAGTATTGCGATAACATATATTGCGATTTATTACTTTTTTCAACTTCAAATGATGTCCCCAAAGGAAAACTGTGTCAACATGTTTTATCTAATAAGATAAAGTTTTCAGTCTGTTCATCTCACTTCAATCATTTTTATTGATTGTCAAGCAGACAGACTGACCAACACTGTCATAAATGTTGCACCTGACGAACTGAACTGTTTGTATTACAGTCTACATAGTCCAACTTAACTGAATGAAAACGTGTCTATAACTTGTATAAGTACGATATAAGAGTTATATAACTCGGTATAACTTGCGATGCGTGGACGTCGAGGGCAGAGAGCCAGTTATGCCATGAGCCTGGCTACTGTTGGCAGTCTCCATCTTTGTTTTGACCAATCACGCTGACCCGGGACCTCTGCTGACCTCACCAGAGAACAACTCAGCACCATCTAGTGGACTGAAAAAGCAATTGATTTTATTTTTCTAGTACAAAAAAGTTTATAGTTTATATAATAAAAGATCGATACTTGGCTTCCGCGTATCGATACAATATCGCCACGCAAAATATCACGATACTATGCTGTATCGATTATTTCCCCCACCCCTACTGACCGGCAGCGGAGCCTTCATTGCTGCCAACCGCTCTTTCAAACGACTAATAAACGGCAGCAATGTCTCGTGGTGTTCGATTTAGAATCCTCGCTCGTTCGCAACTCTGGCTGCTGGAAGAGATTTCATTGCGTTTGGCGAATCATTTAGCAGCGCTGCTGATGAATGCATATAGGGGACACATTGTACCTTCATGGAAATACATTCCTTATCTTGAAACTTTGTTTTAACTTGACACTGATATCTAAATCTTTCTCATTGTCTATTATTCCACAGATTTTCTCAACTCAAGTGGATTAATCTGATGTGGCAGTTACTATTGCTGCATTCAAGCATGATGGTGTACAGGTAAAGACCTATGAACCTATTGACAGAAGCCAACGGTGATAACATGCAATCAATCAAGCAAGAGGTGGACTCCGCTGAGCCCTACAGTGGAGAGGATGCCCTGGTCCTGGCTTTACAAGGGGCTAGCAGAGACATGATGGGCCACCAAATCTCTGAAATTCCGTTCAAGGCTAAAACTTCCTGTCGCAGGAAAAGAGAGTTTATCCCGGAGGAGAGGAAAGACAACCTTTACTGGGAGAGGCGTCGCAAAAACAACGAGGCAGCCAAGCGCTCTAGGGAGAAGCGCCGCGTGAATGACATGGTTCTTGAGAACAAGCTGATGGCCCTCGGAGAGGAAAACGCCTCCCTCAAGGCTGAGCTGCTGTCACTGAAGCTGAAGTTTGGCCTCGTGAGCTTGGCAGCGTACGCCCAAGAAGTCCAGAATTTATCCAGCTCCGCCAATCTCAACCTCTACCAGGAGTTTGCTCCACCCAATGCTGGCCAAAGTTCTTCCAGCAGGGTTTTGGAGCCTCATCACTTGCGCAGCAGCTGCATATCAGTCATCAAGCATTCGCCTTACATGCCCGAGACTTGTACTGCAGCTCAGGACGACTTTAGTATCTGCAGGACTGCAGATGTCAAGCAGGAACCAGCGGAGAGCGGCAACTATGCACAAGAGACAAGCAGTCCCTACGAACTCTATAGAAACTACATGGCCAGCCCTTTGTCTGGGGTCTACTCCCAGCCTGCTTCATTCCTGCAGCTCACCAGGTCGTCCAGTAACTCGCCCGGGAGCTCGGACGACGGTGCCGTAAGCAAATCATCAGATGGCGAGGACGAGCAGCAGGTCCCCAAAGGGTTGACGCCGGCTGTAGCCGATCCAAGCAGCGTCATCGTCTCCACACACAAAGTGCCAGAGGCCAGCTCTACAGCTTTGCCCCATAAACTGCGGATCAAAGCCAGAACCGTCCAAATCAAAGTGGAGCCCATCGACCCTGAATACGAGACCTCTGGGAAGACCTCCTCCCCCGTCAGAGGTTCAGAGGGAGGATGCTGCCAGACCGCTCAGGACTCCTCCCCGTGCCCTTTGTCATTACAGGTCACCAACATGCAAGACTGGGCCCATCAGTCTGAGCAGTGGCATAAGAACAGCACAGAGACACAGCAGAATGGCTGCCTGAGTAGTAGGCTGACCATGAGCCCCGTCTCAGATGCAACCACTGCGAGGGACGCCGCCGGCTGGTTTCTAACACAGGGCCCTGCCGAAATGTTTGTGAAGATGGCCTCCCTCAAAAGACCGATCACAGCACAGCAAGGGTCTGTGATCGAGTCAACCAAAAACCCCGCTGACCATCACGAGTCATCATCAAAACGATGGTCCTCTGCATGACCCTTTTTGTATTTTTTGCATTTCACTGTATTTGTTGTTGCACTGTGTGGTTGATATTGGGGTTAAACAATGTTTCGATTACTGCAAATAAAAGGTTTTCAAACACTAGCTGTTGGAGCACGAACGAAGGCTGTTCACTAACATAGGCTGGTTAATAATCAATGACCTGTCCTGTAATCATTGACGTGGTGAATTCAGTATAATATACAATCAGTACAACAGTCATGTCATCCTCACCTCTGCTCCGCAGTTTCTCCTCTTAACACCAGATGTTCACTCACATTCGTTTGACCACTTCACACCTCTCTCACTTTTTAGATTGAAAGCCTTCCAGGATTATGTCCTTTTAAGTAGAAACATAACTCAATGTATGACCTTAAGGAAGCTTAAAGGTGTTCAATGTGCAGGAAACTTTTACTGTGAACAGTGACTTGATCAAGGATCGGAAACAACTTCAAGCTTAAAGTGAGTGGAATTCTTTTGTGATTGAAAAGTTGATTTCTCTGAGTGACAGCAGCAGAGTGGTGACTCATCGTGTTACTGCTGAACTATAGATTCTACTGAATTCATTCAGTGTGATGTGCTTCCTGTCTAACAGGTTCCAACAGCAGATAATAAAACAGGGAGGCTTTTTAGTTATGATCAAATGTAGCTCTAATCGTGTGTGTTTGTGTGTGTATATTATGTATATATTTATATATATAAATACTACTGTTCAAAAGTTTGGAGTCACCTGTTATATTGATGTTTTTTATTTCCTTCAATAATGGATATTTTAACAGATATAAAAAGACACATTTGAAATACTTTTAGCCCAAAAAGAAGAATGAAATGATTCAAACGTCCACACAGTGAGGACCATATTGTAACCATTTGAATCATGTTCTCAAACTTCAAAATTAAGCATTTTTTTTAGCAACTCTCCTGTTAATTCCAGCTGTTTGTAGGCATTGTTGTGCACTCGACACTGAAACAGGAAGCGGAGCTTCTTTTCCTGCTGACTGAAGGGTTCTTCTGTACCTGTTGCTCAGAGGGATCCATCATCAGGACAGTCTTTGGACGGCGCTTCGTCTCTGTGAAAACATGGCTTTCTTTGGAAACCCTTCTTACAAAATCAGATCTATTTGTAAAGACAACGTTCTTCAACTAAAGGCATGAAAGAACATTGACAAATATAGAATAGTGCTCTCAGCCTTCTGTACCCAATCAAGTATGTGTGGCGAGCATTTCCAAACTTTTGAACAGTGTGTGAATGTGTGAAGTTCTTATTTGTACCTAGTTATTCATGGCTGCTGTCACCGGCTCTGTTATTAGCAGCTGTTCATCTTCACACATGTACCTACTGTAGTTTGGTTCATTTATCCGTGTGTATGTTGGTGTGGTGACACTCTGCTTTAAACGGATCTTTATTTCATGGGTTTGTAATTTCTTTATTATTTGTAAAACATTTCCTGGAAAGAACAGTGTACATTGATACTAAGTACACTAACTGCTAATGTAATCTAGAGGTGAACTAGTCCGCGTACAGCAGGTCAGCTACATGTTTAGCATGTTAAAATATGGAATTTCACACATAAGTTTGAAATGAATCAGTTGTTTCCCTGAGCTTTTCTTTAAGGACAGCTTAGCTGCAACATATTTAATATCAAATTACAGTTCTTTTTATGAAAATGTCTAAGAATCAGGACCTAAAATACAGCCTTTGTGTTCTCTCCTGTCCTGGTGGATTGTTTTAATGCTGCATACTTTCACAGTAATACTGTATTCTTGTCTCTGCTGTAGTTGTAAAACACAGAGCGCTACACGTGTTGACTTAGCTTAGCGTCACATGTATATACACTCTGCTGCACTGGGTCACTATTTGCTTCTCTTTGGTTCTTTATTTGATTTTTGTTGATTATTTCAACTGGTTAACTCAGAATCACAGTTGTGATTACCATCTGATGGAGCCGACAACAGAGTAACAGACTTTATAAAGCTCTGACGGATATTCTAACACATTAAATCCTCAAATGTTAGAAAATGTACATTTGTATCAACAAAACAGAATCATACACAAACAGTTGTTTTTACTTGTTATTAACTGATATGGAATCCAGAAGTGTGTGAGGTTAATCAAATGGCGTACTTATTCATTTCTTACAGCGATTTGGGAGGATTACATCATACCTCCACCGTCTGTAGTCAGTTTAAAATGTCTGGCTTCAGACCAAGTGCATTCCCTTGTTCCTGTCAGAGGAATGGTGTGTGCATTAGTCGTCATAGTTTGGAATATCTCAGTGAGGACGGTGATAGCTCCAGCTGTTTCTGAACACTTTTCAATATTTCTTGTAATGGTGAGTTTTTGTTTACAATAAATGTCTCCTCGTCACTGAATCAAGTATGTTTCTTTCTGTGTATTTATTTTTTCACATGATCCAAATCTAAGAACACATGGGTTTGCTGGGTTTTTGAGGCTGATAATATTGATATTTGACAGTTTAATAAATGTGATGTTGACATTCTGGCAGTCAGGTCTCAGGTCAGATCTAACTGCGGACAACTGTGGCTCTCAAGTTATTTCCAAAGTCTGACTTAAGCCCAAGTTTGAAGTGTAAAGTTCTGCTCAGTTATTTCTCTATCATGAGACCTGAGGAAGAGAGAGCACACACCCACGTTTCAATCCATACTTGTATTTATCAAACACGTTCATGGTAACATTGATCTTTTTCAAGCCATTCATATATTTTGCAACAAATCTGTTACAAACAGTGTCAGAATGGAACTAAATACATTTACTCAGGGACTGTATTTGAGGTACTTTACTTGAGTATTTTCCTTTAATGCGACTTTGTACTTCTCCATCTCAGAGGGAAATATTGTACTTTTTACTCTACTACATCTATTTGAAAACGTCTTACTAGTTAGCATGCAGATTCATATTATTAATATAACATTAAATAATCAACTAATAAATTAGGATGTATTATTATACATTAGGTTACCTAACAGTATATACAGTAATTCATATTAGCGCCACCTTTACCAGCTGCAACCCTAAAGATAAACATGAATGCATCAATAAATAGTGTATAATAATAGTGTAGTAGTGTATATTGTTCTGAAATGGGTCGTTCTGCACTTTGACTTGTGGTACTTCAAAGTATATTTTGATGTTAATACTTTTGTACTCACACTTAGGTAAGGTTTCGAATGCAGGACTTTAAATCCTACAATATTAGAATATTTTACTGAAGTACTTCACTTATGAATGCTGTGGCGATAATAATAACACTGCGGTATTTGTCTCGTGTCTCACGTACACTCTGTATATAAGTCACGTGATGCCAACACGTGACTGGGTTGAAAGTTGAAAGTCAAGTGACACTACTGCTGCTCTAAAGTCCTCATCATGGCGGTCCAGGTAGGACGCAGAGCCCTGTTTCTAGCCGTCCGCGTGCAGGCAACGGGTCGAGAGAGTGCGCGCAGCCTCCCCTGCTCGAGACAGTATGTGGGTTTCGGTAAAGTCTCGCCTTCCTCTCGCCTTAACGGCCACGGAGCGCGACACTACAGCTCGGACCTGAAGGAGGACCTGCACGTCAGACACCTGGACGGAGAAGACGCCGGTAAGTCCCGCCCAGAGTCCGTGCAAATTGTGTCGGTGGAGAAACGGTTTGTATCATCAATAGCACTACATGTCTTATAAAACGGTGTAGGGACTCAGTCCGCCATCCCGACGCTAGTAGGGAGCCCTGCTTACAGTCGGAGTGTACGCGTTGACGTCACCATTTTACGTGATCGCAAGTCCCACCCCTACTTACCACAAAGTGACACAAACAAACTTCAACAGGAGAGCATCTAGCGCTGGTCATGTGTACAGGTGCACACTTGAGATAATAATAACAATACATTCTATTTATAGAGTGCTTTTCAGAATACTCAAAGACGCACTACATTAAAATCATCGTATATAAAAGCTATACACTAAAAACATAAAACGCAAGAGATCAGCCTACATGATGCATCAGCCAGTTGTGCCTCATATGAACTAGTTGTGGTGGTGAGACAGATCCAGGAACACCCCAGAAAACCCTAATGACTTACATTTCTGGGGAAACATTTAACTCTCTTTGTAAATATTAATTGGCAGTAACTTTCTAAAATTACAGTTTTATTGATGTCTGACGGCTGTCAGTATTGTATTTATTATAATATTGTGTTAGTGTAAACATGTTTAAGTATGTGGTTTCTACACCGACTGACAAATCAATATGCCAGTATTACCGTGTTACTGAAGTCTGCAGGGACAGTTTACATGACGTGATGTTGGTAGAAGATGCTTGTGTTTTCCAGTTGTGACATCATCACAAAATACATTTCCACCCTTGTGGACAATAAATATGTATTGTATTGTCTCGTGTTATGAGATTATCTACATTACTGTGTCATAGTTAATCAGCATGATGTGACTCTGCCTTTCAGGTATTGTCGTTATTGGGATAAATCGACCAAAAGCAAAAAATTCCATCAGCAAAAATCTGGTGAAAATGGTATGTATTGCCGTTTACCGTGTATTTAATTGAACATATCTATTTAATTAACAATAGTTGGTATCACTGGTGAAGCTGGGCTGATGTTCCTGTACCTCTTAACTCTCCTCATGCACTCCCGTTGAGTTTTGCTTGAAATATGCAGTTTATTATTATTTTGTAATTTCTGTTATTACAAAATGAGTTTTACATTTAAATCGTAAAACATTTTGAGAAATTGTGTTTTTGTATTTTTTATTTGAAAAATGTCTTTCAGATGTGTGAAGCTGTGGAGGATATCAAGAATAATAACAAAGTGCGCAGTGTCATTATATGCAGCTTGGTTCCAGGGATCTTCTGTGCAGGTACTCTCTTTGTTCATTCAGAGGGACTTTGACTGTGGAATCTGTGTGTTTAATGTCTTTTATTTTCCCTGCTGGGTCCTTAGTTGTAGACATTTTGCCAGTCCAAACTTCATGCATAATGTTGTGTGTAATGTTTCATATTGAGATCTTTACTCTGAACTGCTGAGCAGGTATCGATCCAGCAGAGAGAATTCTGTATTCAGCTTTATATTCAGAAACCTTGACGGTGGGCCTCTGAGCGATGGACCACGCTGCACTCTGCTTCTTGTTTCAGGAAGCCACAGGCCTCTGGCTTCATGGTGCTTTGTCTCTTTGTGCAGGGGCCGACCTGAAGGAGAGGGCCAAGATGCATCAGAGTGAAGTGGGACCGTTTGTGTCCAAAGCCAGA
The DNA here is from genome assembly GCA_032191485.1 of Leptoclinus maculatus. NCBI lineage: Eukaryota > Metazoa > Chordata > Actinopteri > Perciformes > Stichaeidae > Leptoclinus > Leptoclinus maculatus. Next base: position 1,125,936 of record JAVDOI010000037.1, on the reverse strand, counting down.
GCACTCATCACAGAGCTGGGTGAAGAGCTAACAAACAATTCAGACTGTTAATGAATTCATTGAAGTTGGATTTGCAGTTGAGGAGTTGTTGGTTTAATGAGTACATTTGATGTGTCTTGATGGGAACTGGGTTGTCTTCTGTTTTCCAGGTAACCTACCGGTACCAACAATTGCTGCGATCGATGGAGCTGCCTTAGGAGGAGGCTTGGAAATGGCCCTTGCTTGTGACATCAGAATTACCTGTAAGACTCAGTGGACTGTGTTTGGAGGTCACAGATAAAGGCCTCTGGTCTACGTGCACAATTCTTTGTTGTCTGGCAGAGCGATAGAATCAGCAGAAGCTAATGCTAACGGTGTCAACGGTGCTACTGGGTTTCATTGTTTTTAAAAAGAATAAGGAAATATCGTTTACAGCTTCTTACAACCTCAAACTGTTGCACCTAAAGTCATTTGCTGCTGCGGCTCTGAAGTAGAGCGAGTAGCCCTTTAATCAGACGATCGTCCGCATGTGGAAGTGTCCTTGGGCGAGATCCTGAACCACAAATAGCTGCCCTGCTTGTGCATTAGTTTGGATCCCGGTGGGTGGGCTGGCACCTTGCATGGCGTCCTCTGCCATCAGTGTATGTGTCTGTAGATCCATGAGTGTTGACATGTAGTGTAACGCGCTGTGAGTGGTCAGAAGACTACAAAGGCTCTATATGCATGAAAGTCCATTTACCATTTGTTGCTAAATTTGCCAGCGTCACAACTTGTATTTCCACGTGCACTACAGATGATAGTTTAGTGTGTTATTGGCTAAAGATCAATATGTCTCTATGCATAGAAATGGCATTATAGATGCAGAAAGTGTCTTGTTAGCTGAGTGGTTACAGTGCAGTAATATTTATTTAATCTTCTAATACATCTATAATCATAGTGGTGGTAGTGTGTATGTGTAAGTGGTAACACTGCTCCTTTGATCTCCCCAGCCAATACTGCGAAAATGGGACTAGTTGAGACCAAACTTGCGATTATTCCTGGAGCAGGTAAGGCTGGAGTCTTTTTATTTCTTGTCTTCCAGTAAGAATGTTTGTGTTGTCTACACACAGCAGGTAAAGAGATCATTTAATATACACAAGTATTGTGATGCTCTTTAAAAAGAAAATCGGTACAGAATTGCATCTACTTACATGGAAAAGGCTTTGGCCTGCAAACAATAACATGAAACATAAAGGCAAGTGTCAAGGAAGCTTCACGTCGAGGAGCCGTGTCTGTGGTTAAAGCCGTGTTCTCTCCTGGTTTCTCTTCACGTCTGTGCAGGTGGTACACAGCGCCTCCCCAGGGTGATCAGCGTCTCTCTTGCTAAGGAGCTCATCTTCGCTGCCCGGGTGGTGGATGGGACGGAGGCGTGTCGCCTCGGTCTTGCCAATCATTCAGTGGAGCAGAATAAGAGCGGAGATGCTGCCTACCTGCGGGCTCTGGAGCTCGCTCGCGAGATCAACCCTCAGGTAACGAGATCATTTCACTGACGAGACCTCTTTATCGAGGACATTCATTTATACACTTCACAAGAGCAACTTGAATCCTTGTAACCCTTTTTAAAAGGCTGACGCTCTGTTTTGGCTCCACAGGGTCCGATTGCAATAAGGATGGCAAAACTGGCGATCAACCAGGGGATAGAGGTGAGTGTATGGGTCAGTGCAGGACTGCTTCGGCTCATTTTCACAGCGGTGTAATAATTGACTTCATTGTGTGATCGGTATGGCTCGTATAATGGAACACTGTGACATCACTGTTCAAGAAACACAAACAGTCTGATTGTGTTATCCTCACTAATATAAATGGTGAACGGGATGAAGGAATAAATATACTAAGATAAAACACGTGTGTTGATGCTGACGAGAGCTGTCTCGGGTTAAGCTCATTGCTGAGCATGCAGCAGCATATATCTCATGGTTGTTAACTAGGAAGCTTTAGGACTTGAGTCACATGAGAAGAACAGGTGCAGTGTGATCATTCACTAAAACATGCCACATTTTCTTTCAGGTGGATTTATCTACAGGTCTGGCAATAGAGGAAGCGTGTTATGCCCAGGTGAGTGACTAGAAAATCATTTCCTCTGACATGAAACATGGAAAAAGAAGGGATATTTCAAATGTTAACATATTATTGTCACATTGTTACCCGTTCGTCTTAGACTCTTTAATCCAAAGTGACTTACAGTAACTGCGTTCAACCATGTGGAAACAACCCCAAAGACTGCAAGAATCATTCAAGTACATCAACTTAAGCAAATATGCTGCCTCCGCTGGGAGGAAGAGCAGCTCGGTCTCATCAATGTTTAGCTTTAGTTGGTGTGCAGACATCCGCTGAGAGATGTCGGCCAGATACGCAGAGATTTCTGCTGCCACCTGTGTTTCAGACCCGGGAAAAGACAGAATCAGTAGCGTGTCATCTGCATATCTGTGGTAGGAAAAGCCATGTGACTTGTAAAGAGAGAAGAGGAGAGGATCCTGCAACGTTCAGACACACATCCTCTCCAAGGACTGCTCTAGCAGTGTGATATTCCTCTGTGACATCCAGGAGGGCAGCCTGTAGCTACATCCACACTAATGATTTAACACACAAACGATCTACATCCACACGGACGTATCGGCATCGTTTATGAAATGATTTCTGTCCATACTAACAGGCCTGAAAACGGATATCGCATAACTATTCTATGTACACTGGGCATGCGGTTGCCGGTGTAAACAGGAAGTAGATTGTTGTATTTTCTTTTACTAAGCAACCAGAGTATTATAGTATTACTTTAATAAAAGGTCAGACTTGATACTTAGGATATTCCTTTATAATCTTCCTCTGTATACTCAGACAAGTTGTATTCTTTAAACTTACTCACAAGGCTGCATGTCTCGCGCATCAAATTTACTTTAAAAATGAAGACTTGCAAATCAAAGTTTTTTTCTAGATTACGAGTCAATAAATTTGGTCAAAACCCGTCTTTCTCTCGTTTCCTCGGTTTTGTTGTCTGTTCTCTGCTGGTGGCTGAAGTCTCTGTCCTACTGGAGAACATTTATACTTTTGTTCCTTTACAGTTTTTGTGTGGACATCACAATAGTTAAAATAAGCATTGCTAACAAAAGGAACCATCACCCTCCTCAAAGCTGCAGTGACTTCAAAACATCTGCTTTTTAGGGCTGATAACAGCGCTGGACACACTGCATGAATACCCAATCAACTAGCAAACACAGGTGTCCACCCTACCGCACAACCCCAGAGCTTCCAAACGTACATGCACATTGGTAGTGTTTTCAAACTCTCTAAAACGCCGGAGTAGTGTGGACGCTGGGTGTCACTGTAGCAAAATATATGTTTCAAAACGGAGACGTACTAGTGTGGATGTGGTCTCAGTTGAGTGGCCTGCGTTGACGGGTGTGGGGTCAAGAGGGTTGCTTTGATGATGATGATGATGATGTGCAGAGAGTTGAGTGGAAACCAAACATTCAGGTATTTTAGAAAGAAATGGAAAAAGAGTGACACTTTGTTATTCTTTACATCACAAGTTGAGTTTCTTTAAAAGATGGTTCACTCTAGCAGCTAGTTGTCAATGAGGTTAGGTGAGAAAGGAAGGAGGTCAGGAGTGATGGACAAGAAGGTGAGAGGGGATAAGGTCAAGAGGTCAGAAGGAAGTTAGAAGAGGAACTGAAGAGTCACAAAATTGTGCAGGATCTCTCTTTTAGTACCGACACTTTTGTGTTGTTTTTCAGGTGATACCAACAAAAGATCGATTGGAGGGTTTGTCTGCCTTCAAGGAGAAGAGGCGTCCTCACTTCAAGGGGGAGTGAAGCCACACTTCTTCCAGACACCAAACACCAAACACCTATACAGTACCCAGAGGACGTCTGTTTGACCGCAGGACATTAGGGTCGCTCCCGGCTGGTGTTTTTTCAGGTGTAAAGCACTTGCTGGGTATAATAACCACCTCCAAGCAAACTAACCAGTCATTGGCCACTGCCTACAATACTTTAAACCTACTTAACAAACTTAAAATCTAAAACATAACTTACTTCAAATGGTTATTGCTCTTTGCAGTATGTTACTAACCCTCTTGACTAATGAACTGAGAGCCATACACGTTTCTGTGAATGCTTCACATGAATGATTCATGTGAAGGTTTGTTGCCTTTTTACTTTGGTAGCAATGTACCACTGTGTTCACGCTGGATAACACCAGCGGTGTCTGCATGAAATAAAGAAACTTGAACAATGTCTACAGGATGGAATTTTAAATTTGAGACTAGCATACACCAAATCAGTCGTTGTGTTGAAAATGTGTCTTCCCATTCATTTTAATGTGGGTAGTGCGTTTAAGCTGCAGCGTGGAACACAGGGGATGTTGGAAAAAAGAAAAACGCAACCCAACATCTCGCTGCGATGGCCAATCATGTAACCGGCGATCCAGAGCTGTACAACGCAGGCATGTGGGAACGAAAGGCATTCGTAGTCGCTTGGTGTTAAAAAGTGACACTTCAACACTGCGGCACAACTCTGCATTAATTACCACAACGCCTGATTTGGTGTGAATGCTGCCTCAAGGCAGGTTCACACACGACACGATTCGTCACCGGGAGAGGTTCCCGATGAGTATGTCTGGTCTCCAAACTTGTGTTTTGCCATAAGAACACACCCGTGAAGTGTGTACGCGTGCTTGGTGATGTTGCTGTTGACACATATGTTCACGTAATAGTAATTAAACAATCATTCAATTAAATTGTAGAGCCCAAAATCACAAATTCTCCTCAGAGGGCTTTACAATCTGTACACATGCACCATCCTCTGTCCCGGGACCCTCACATCAGAACAGGAAGAACTCCCCAAAAAAACTTTAAGGTCTCTTCCTCTTTTTTCCCGAGGATCCTCTATCAGGATGAAGTGTGATAGATGTCATGTGTACAGAATGAACGACATTACAGAGTTACAACACATTCAATGCATAAGACAGAAATTATTCATGTAATGAAAGTAGAATGATGGAAAAACTACGACTACTAATAACAGCAGCAGTGGATATAGTAGAATATTAATAACAAAAGCAGCAATGTGAGTACGAGTAATAATAATAGTAGCAGTAGGTGTCAGCAGGGCCATGGCAGGACCAGGGTCCAGATATAACCCCGATCCATGGAAACCTGTGAGGCGAGAAAGCCATAGAAGGAAAGAAATACTCCGGGGAAGAAGCAAAGTTAGTAATGTGTGTTAATGGGACATGAATTCATACAGAAGGAGATAGAGAAGAGGAGCTCAGTGTATCCTAGGATGTCCCCTGGCAGTCTAGGCCTATAGCAGCTTGTCTAGGGGCTGGTCCAAGGGTAACCTGAGCCAGCCCTAACTATAAACCTGAGCCAGCCAACTATAAACCTGAGTCAGCCCTAACTATAAACCTGAGCCAGCCAACTATAAACCTGAGTCAGCCCTAACTATAAACCTGAGTCAGCCCTAACTATAAACCTGAGTCAGCCCTAACTATAAACCTGAGCCAGCCAACTATAAACCTGAGCCAGCCCTAACTATAAACCTGAGCCAGCCCTAACTATAAACCTGAGTCAGCCAACTATAAGCCTGAGCCAGCCAACTATAAACCTGAGTCAGCCCTAACTATAAACCTGAGTCAGCCAACTATAAGCCTGAGCCAGCCAACTATAAACCTGAGCCAGCCCTAACTATAAACCTGAGCCAGCCCTAACTATAAACCTGAGCCAGCCCTAACTATAAACCTGAGCCAGCCAACTATAAACCTGAGCCAGCCCTAACTATAAACCTGAGCCAGCCCTAACTATAAACCTGAGCCAGCCCTAACTATAAACCTGAGCCAGCCCTAACTATAAACCTGAGCCAGCCAACTATAAACCTGAGCCAGCCCTAACTATAAACCTGAACCAGCCCTAACTATAAACCTGATCCAGCCAACTATAAGCCTGAGCCAGCCCTAACTATAAACCTGAGCCAGCCCTAACTATAAACCTGATCCAGCCAACTATAAGCCTGAGCCAGCCCTAACTATAAACCTGAGCCAGCCAACTATAAACCTGAGTCAGCCCTAACTATAAACCTGAGCCAGCCAACTATAAACCTGAGTCAGCCCTAACTATAAACCTGAGTCAGCCCTAACTATAAACCTGAGCCAGCCAACTATAAACCTGAGCCAGCCCTAACTATAAACCTGAGCCAGCCCTAACTATAAACCTGAGTCAGCCAACTATAAGCCTGAGCCAGCCAACTATAAACCTGAGCCAGCCCTAACTATAAACCTGAGCCAGCCCTAACTATAAACCTGAGTCAGCCAACTATAAGCCTGAGCCAGCCAACTATAAACCTGAGCCAGCCCTAACTATAAACCTGAGCCAGCCCTAACTATAAACCTGAGTCAGCCAACTATAAACCTGAGCCAGCCCTAACTATAAACCTGAGCCAGCCAACTATAAACCTGAGCCAGCCCTAACTATAAACCTGAGCCAGCCCTAACTATAAACCTGATCCAGCCAACTATAAGCCTGAGCCAGCCCTAACTATAAACCTGATCCAGCCAACTATAAGCCTGAGCCAGCCCTAACTATAAACCTGATCCAGCCAACTATAAGCCTGAGCCAGCCCTAACTATAAACCTGAGCCAGCCCTAACTATAAACCTGAGTCAGCCAACTATAAACCTGAGCCAGCCCTAACTATAAACCTGAGCCAGCCAACTATAAACCTGAGCCAGCCCTAACTATAAACCTGAGCCAGCCCTAACTATAAACCTGATCCAGCCAACTATAAGCCTGAGCCAGCCCTAACTATAAACCTGAGCCAGCCCTAACTATAAACCTGATCCAGCCCTAACTATAAACCTGAGCCAGCCCTAACTATAAACCTGAGCCAGCCAACTATAAGCCTGAGCCAGCCAACTATAAACCTGAGCCAGCCCTAACTATAAACCTGAGCCAGCCCTAACTATAAACCTGAGCCAGCCAACTATAAACCTGAGCCAGCCAACTATAAACCTGAGCCAGCCAACTATAAGCCTGAGCCAGCCCTAACTATAAGCCTGAGTCAGCCCTAACTATAAGCCTGAGCCAGCCCTAACTATAAACCTGAGCCAGCCCTAACTATAAGCCTGAGCCAGCCCTAACTATAAACCTGAGCCAGCCCTAACTATAAGCCTGAGCCAGCCCTAACTATAAGCCTGAGCCAGCCCTAACTATAAACCTGAGCCAGCCCTAACTATAAGCCTGAGCCAGCCCTAACTATAAACCTGAGCCAGCCCTAACTATAAGCCTGAGCCAGCCCTAACTATAAGCCTGAGCCAGCCCTAACTATAAACCTGAGCCAGCCCTAACTATAAACCTGAGCCAGCCCTAACTATAAGTCTTGAGCCTACTCTTAAATGTGATGAGTGTGTCTGCCTCCTGGACTGAAAGTTAAAGCTGGTTCCACAGAAGAGGAGCTTGATAGTTACCATTAGATAATACCTTATTTGCATATTTAAACATACATTTTCAAAAAACTTGCAGTATAAATAAATAATTGTTTTTAAGTAATCAACTGGGGAAGTTCCATAGTGATGGTGGGAGACAAACATCTTTAACACCAAACTGTCCAGTTTCATTGCTTTCTATATTCTTTTTAATAAGGGTTTTCATATGTTCATAACCTGATTTATAAAAACATGGCAAAAATGGATTATTTTCATGGCTGACGGTATTTTCTGATTTGATAAAAGATAAAAGAGATATCCAGAGTTCTGTACAAACCTTTGACTCTAATATGTTAACAAAATGAAACACACATTTTGAACATGACCTTATCCAATGTTTCGATTTTTGTTCTGGAAATGTATGAAAATTAGCACAAAATAGTGCTAATAGTGCTAATCCAAGTTTTGGAACATCTGTTATAAACCACAACAGTGGACAAACAAAGTGGTAACACTTTACTTTAAGAGCCCTATGTAGCATTTATAAGCAGTATAAATATAACACTAAGTGTTTATTAATGTATTTGTTAACTAGAACGTGTCCTGTGGACTGCTGTATCAAGAGATAATATATGAAAATATAGTAAAATACAGTTGTAACAATATAAAATATATATCTGCATAAGAGAAATGATAATCTTTCTGGAGCTGAGAACCCAGAGTTCCTCTCATCTCATGTAACTCTGTAAGAGGGCCCACATTTCTATGGACAGATTCTGTTCCTGTGATAACACATTTAAATTGAAATGTTTAACTTTTACTAAGCATCATATTGTTTATGGAATCAATGCTGCCCGTATTCTGCATCAGTGCATTCGCCCCATTTACCAAAAGAAACATGGAAATAATTGGCTTTTTCAAATGGTGCCATCTCCCCATTATTTCATTTGACGTTCTCCAGAGTTCTTGTGAATGATTGATGTGATGATTGTATTGTGCGTTGGAGTAATATCTTCTGCACCATAACAGTTACTGCTGTCTTCTTGACATCGATTCATTATTTTGCATCTGCGTAAGGTTCCATTTATCATTTTTCTTATGATGTGTGGACTAGTCCAGTGCGTACACATCGTTGAGTGGTAAACCCAATCACCGGTCTACCTGTCGGGGACAATGCAGAGGCTGCAGCCGTGCTTTCCTTCACCCTGTGATTAGGATTTAGTGTTCAGAGTAGAATCAGGCTACTGTCGGGCTGAAGTTAGACACGCAGTGCTGATGGTAGGGTCAGGGTTATCATAAGGATGTAAGAGAAGTAGAAGGTGTGTGCGCGAGGCCTGTGAACAGACTGTTGAGGCCCTGGCCAGCAGTTGCGTGCAGACATGCCCTGTGGCTTCATACTGCTGCTGCACAGAACCCGACATCCCCACTGTGGCTGGCCTCCTTCCGGCAGATGTCCCAGCAATAAGCCGGGGGGAATCTCACCACAAGTCAAGGTTGCGTAAAGAAAGACCCGTTCCCCAATACTGGAGGCCTGCACCCCAGCCGCTTCTCATGGGAAACATCGAGGCTGTAACTGTAACGGCAGCCGTGACAGCGTTTAGTTCATCTTTTTTCAGTTGTTTTTAGGAACGGTTTGTTACCGCAGGGCAGCGCAGCCTGTGCAGATGGGCTGTTTCTGTTTTACCTCTCGTATGTCATCAAAGTTCATTTCAACAGCTCTATATATATATATATATATATACTGTATATATGTATATATATATATATATATATACTGTATATATATATATATATATATACTGTATATATGTATATATATATATATATATACATATATACAGTATATATATATATATACTGTATATATGTATATATATATATATATATACTGTATATACTGTATATTTATATATATATATATACAGTATATATATATATATATATATATACAGTATATATATATATATACGGCGTTATCAACTGTAACCTCCGTATCAGAGCAGCGGGGTTGGCCATGAGACTCACATGCACTAAAAGCATGCGAGGCCGGCCTACGTACTCAAAGCAGGCTCCGTCCTAGACTGCTTTTAAGGGGAGGGCAGTAAGAGATGTCAGTTGGTCACCAATATATAGAGTTAATAGTAGTGTTAGGACTGTAAGCTGTGTACAGTACATGTAGCTTTCCACAAGGACGCGGAGCAGCCAGCCGGTGGGAAAAGGTCACCAGGTCAGGCGGACCGGGCATGTCCCTGAGTAAAGGTCTGGATGGTTATACTGTATCATTGTCAGCTGAGTTAATGGAGGTAAACACAGTGAACAGCACTGTGCTCTGAGTGGCTTTATCAACTCATCAGTCCTCCATAAAGTCCATCTGACGCCACCAAGCTGCCCCCCGAGAGGAGAGGGAGGACAGCCGAGATGGAAGCCAAGCTAACCCAGGACCTGAGGCTACTCCACTACCCAGCATGCTCCTGAATCTTGATGCTTGGTGCTCAAACAGTCAGAGTTGATGCACGATGTTTTCCACATGTTGAGGTTTTTTTATTTTTTTATTTCAGTTGCTGTTTCACTGAACAAAAATCGCGACAAAACATTGTTAATGACAAGAATACAAATAGACATGAACGTGAAAAACAAATAAAAATAGACATAGAAGTAAAAGGGGGTCACCATTCAGTCTTTACAACCTTTGATCCGTTGACCAGCTGAGAACACGACCCATCTTTCCTCTTGTAGTCCATTTTCCCCAGCGTTGATCATGGATCCCTGCTTTGATCCTTAGATAAAGAGTCCGTTTCCCCTGGAGTATATCTCCTCTACAATGTCCAGCCACTGTCCTGGCCTTGGAGGGTCACATTTTAGCCAGCTCCTTGTGATGGCCTTTTTACATGCGAGTGTCAGGATTTTAAAGAGATAGATGTCCTTCTTTAGAATAACGTCGCCGGGTATCAATCCAAGGAACACAACCAGGGGGTCCCTGGGGATCAGCGTACAAAAGTATCATCTATCTGTCCAGGTCTGAACCTGGGGGTCTGAGAAGGCCAAATCAGAAGTTTACAGTCTCCTTCCAATTTGTATTTTTTGACTACCTCATTCCAAATTGTCAGTGATTCTTCTAAAGTTGAATTTTCTCCCTTTCGGTCTGTATATTCTGTTCCACCTAGCCTGGCCTGAGGCTGAGATTGACCCAGATGTATCTCAATGTGTTTCCATCTAGCTTGATTCTCCGGGGAGCACCAATAAACAATGTATATTAGTATTCTCTGAGATTTGGCAGTGCTCGGCCTCTGTTTTCCTTGTCACTTTGGAGTGTCTTAAATCTTACTCTTGGCCTTGCTCCAGCCCAGATAAACCGGGATATCTGTTTGTCCCGAGCTGTAAACTGAGATTCTGACTGGTAGTGATGAGAAGAAGAGGCACAGCTACTTCGGCAGTACATTCATTTTCACCATCAATTCTTGAACCTGAATCAAATACTAGTGTTGACCATTTTGTTGTATCTTTCTGTATCCTATCATTTATTATATTGTAGTTTGTTTCATATGTTTTGTTCATTGTATTTTATTGATTTTGCTTCCCACTTCAATTGATATTTCTGCCTAATTGCCTTACTTGGTATGTAGTTAAGAGAGAGCAGCTGTGTTTTTGTTGAGTTTTTAAGGTGAAGATGTCGGCCATGTTGTCTGACCAGAGGATTGTTTTTGTTGATGCTGTTTACATTCCTTATGATGAAAAATGTAAAAAATACACGACAGGAATGTGCTGGTTTTGTTTTCTTTGTCATGTGTTTGATGTGTTATAAATGGGCTACAACTGAATTTCACTGTGCGTCCTTGTGTTGCATAATGACAATAAATGAGCTATAAGCTGAGTGAACTCGATCCACTGAGGAAGACAGTAAGGTACAGCTGAAAGCTCCATCATGTGGGCATTGAGTTAAGATTCCAAAGTCATAAACCTTCATCTTCATAAACCTTAGTGTAACATAATCACAGTCTGCACATCTATAATAACAAGAACATTCAAGAGCAAATCGCTGTTATCGCTCGTAGATTGAAGGTCGAATGTTGTTGGGAAGTCATCTGGTGAACATTGTCATATTCAGAATACCTTTAAAATGTAGGCTGCCAGTCACATTATAATGTGTGGCTATCCTCGACGCAGCTCCCTCGTTTCACTTTTTAAAGGTGGATGATTTGAGCGTTTCGATTGCCTCTTGATGGCGAAGGTGAGCTGGCGTCTCACAGCTAACAGTGCAAACAACCAAAGTTAACAGTGTACCTCGGGGTACTTATATACAAAATACTCATTCAACAGGAGTACTGCAGTACCATTCAAGTTAAAGAGAGATCCTACGTACACAGTTGGCAGTAATGTGGTTACACAACCTCCTCGTAATGTCTGGCTTCAGAATGAAAGTCCGGTGCAGATGTAATGTCCGAGGTCAGGGACAGATTCCTGAGCAGACTGAAGCGTACACATGAAGCCATAACAGTTCGGTTAGAAGGAACCTGCTTCAGGTATCTAACCGACCACATCGGGTAGAAGGTTGATGCAGAAGAGCTCTGTGTCTTTGTCCTGTTGGATCTCTAAACACTGCTGTAGCCGTTGGTTATAGTGGATAAAAAGATGGATGTTAATGGAACATGTAGTCCTAAATGCACAACTTGGGACATTATTCTGTTTATCATATCATAGAATATAACCTGCTAGTGTGATCTTTTTTAAACCTGAATGTAATATCTGTTTTGGGAAATATAGTTTTTGGGGTATATTTCATCAATTTGAGAAAATATCTGGAATTGAGCCAGTGGCACTCGAAGCACTCAGACCAATGCTGCACAGACTAACCCTTTGGCCTGTCAGCCCCTCTGGTACTACAACATGCTTTCTGAGGCTTCACTTTAACATCACTTGGACTCTGCTGCCACCTGCAGTTTTCCACAACTCATCAAAAACCTCCGACTGCTCAAAATGCATCAATTGGATTGTATCCGAATGACCTCCTCATACACATCTGGACTCCTTCTTAATCTCCTTTCTTTTTGTCATAGTGGAATTATTCACATTAAACTAGGTCAGTTCTGGTTTACTGAGCCAACTAAAAGCTTTGTTTGTTTTTTTCTGAAGTTGTTCTGAACACAATGTTATCATGAATTGTTCTTTAATCCATTTCATTAGCTGATGTTCCCTGACACACGTGTTACTGATGAGGGCTTTGAAGTAAAACAAGTAAAAGTCACAGTGATGGAATTTATTCACGAGTACAGAAACACCCTGGAGTCTTATCTCTCCATCACACTGAAACAATCGGAGCGTCACTCGGGGATTCCAGGAGTGTAGGTTGAACTGTAACGGTGCAGATATTCACCATCAGCTGTGGAGTTTGTTCGCTGTAACATGACTGTTTGTTCATACAATAAGCTAGACGTGTATGTTTATTACAACTTCCATATTGTTTACATTCAGGAAGGAACAAGAAAAGTCAAAAGTAATAAAATAAATGTAATTTGCATAATATACGTCGATGTTTACATGTTTGAGAGTAACCCTCCAGTTGAACAGCATGTATGTATAATTCATAACCATCTCCCGTCATTCATACATGAGTCAATACAGATGGTTGTGCATAACTTCATACCAGTCCTGGGAAGAATCACTGTGCAATGTCATAATAATACTCTCGTAGTCTCGGCTCAACAACTTTGAATTCAGGCCTTTCATCCACCCTGCAACACAGGAACACAGCAAGCAGTTATCAAACCATGAGCACTGTCCGGTGTGGGAGTGTGTTGTCGGTCCAGCATCACGGCGCGACGACTTACTTGTACGTCCAGCACGCCCTCATGAGGTCGTACATCTCTGGTGGACAGTTCACCGGGGCATCCATACGTGTCCCACCTTCAATCATCTGCATGACATCATTTCCTTTCAATCCCTGTGAACAAGTCAAACATCAGATTAGAAGACGCCTGGTGACATCGCTCAGTACCTCTGAAAGGAATGATGCAAACTGGTTATTACAGTGCTCATTATGTTACCTTAAAGTTACAGGATTGCGACACAATAGGTTAATAACATTAGCAGAGCACATTGCGTATGGAAGCAGAGGAACACCCCTAATAAATACGTGTCGTCATGTCTGAGGAGTTTCTACCTTGTATGGTTTCTGTCCATACGAGTAGGCTTCCCACATCAGCACCCCAAAGCTCCACACGTCGCTTTTGGATGAAAACTTGAAGTAGTTGAGACACTCAGGAGCGTACCATTTCACAGGCCACTTCCCATGACCTTTGGCCTGGAGGAGGAGACACACACACACACACACACACAACATCAGTGGTTATATTGGTCATTTTGCAGCAATTCTCTTGGAGGATTTCAGCGTTGGTCACTAAGAGCAGTACGTTGCAGTGCTACACAGACATATAACATATAACAGCTATATAATGTTGAGCTGGTTCACAATAATTAAATAGAACAAAAGAAAGCATTTCATCTCGGCTATTGGGGTGGTTTTAGCCATATTGTCCTACTGCTGGGTGGGCTTCATGCTTGATCAACAACAAAGACGCTGTTTCCATCACTGTGTGCTGTTACCTTGTAGTAGTTTTGCTCCTCAGCGATGGCTTTGGAGAGACCAAAGTCGCTGATCTTGGCATAGTGCTGCGTGACCAGCAGCACGTTCCTGGCAGCGAGGTCCCTGTGGACGAAGTTATGCTCCTCCAGGTACTTCATCCCCATGGCCACCTGGTGGACCAGCTCAGTGAGGTTCTTTATGCTCATTTGCCTGTAGATGATCAATCAAAGGAACTCTTATTCTAATGATTGCTTTGCTTAACGTAGCATGTGCATGTTAGCGTGCTCCTAGCTCCTGATGCCCCCAGTAAACACTGTTAGCTCACCGTTAGCACTGTTAGCACTGTTAGCACCATTAGCTGCGACTCGCCAGCTCAGCCGTCGCCATGTTGAGAGGCTTGTATAATGCACCTTTAATTACAATTTAAATGTTTGCTTCACTGCCATCTTTAAATGAGCCCGAGGCTCATCTAAGCAATAATTATATATATTACAAAGAAATAAGAGAATCATGATGAAGGTGATTTCTATAGCTTTTCATAATAATAGAAGAATGAACAAAGAAAATGGAAATGACATGTTAATATTTCTGAGTGAGCAGTATTGTGGTGAATCTACAGAATATAGTTTCAAAGTGAGGTTTCTTTAATAGGCTGCGTGTAGTCTGAATGTTCCGTTACTTGTGTTTAAACTGACTACACTTGTAGCCTTCTCTTCATTCACTTTCTATCTTACTCGACCACCGCTGTGCTTGTAAGACAGGTCAGTCAAACACCTCGTTACAGAGAATGGTCGAGATCCGGTTGGAGTTCGTACTTGTTTTTCTGCAGGAACTTGTGGAGTGGTCCCAGTTCAGCCAGCTCCATGACCAGCATGAGGTTCTCTGCGTCACAGATACCAATCATCCGGACGATGTAAGGATTGTCCAGCTGCTGCATAACATTGGCTTCTCGCAGCATCTCCTCATGTACCGATTGGTTGTTATCGTCGTTCTTCAGGATTTTGACTGCAACTGGCTTCTCAGTCCTAATACATGGAGGGGGGGGGGGGGGGGGGGGGGGGGGGGGGAAGGTTAGGATAAGTAAGTTAGTAAGCCTCATTTTTTACCCAAAACAAAAAATGACCATCAACATATGATCTATAACACAACGTGTGGTTTAGAATAAGACAAGTACACAAACGGAGTCTATTAATCAAAAAGGTTGGGCCCAGATTTGAACAGATTGATATTTTGGAGTCTATTACATGAGCCTTTGCATTGAGGAGGCTTCGAGAGTGAGAAGTGAGAGGTACAGAGAGAGGAATCAGCTCTCAAGATGAATAATATTAGAGTCTAGGTAGGTACTGTCTGGGAAGCTGTCCTGACAAACCTCAGGAGGCAATTGGCTGACAAAGGGGGATCGTCGACTTCATTAAGCTCAACTGCCCCATGTGTTAACTTCAGCACCTCCACAGCACACATGCCATGCACTGCTTTCATTTGCTGATATACACACTCCATTGTTCATTAGTTTAATACGTTTTGTTTGGTTGGGTGGACAACCTTTGAGTCACATTCACTGAGCCACTTTGTGACGGTACAGTATACTTTGAGTCTGTCTGGCATATTTGTTGTTTGGATTATCTTGTATTCAAATGTTACTTACTTCATTAACTGGTCAAATAGCTGTGAGATTGATGCTTTGGTTATGTACAGTAGTATATCATCTGCATGTTGTGATAGTATAATTGTGTTGTAATATTAGAACCAGTTGGGTTTTTATCTGATTGAAGCTGGTTCAATGAATAAAAAGGTGATAATGGACATCCTAGTTCAGAGTCTTGTTTAAATCCCAGCAAAGATAAAAGGCCATTGGATCTGTCTAATGAAGCTATGATAGATGGCATTTTGAGATTGTAAGGTGTCTTTGGAAAAGCTGGAACTGGGATTTATTTTAGGATCTTGGGAGACGTGTTGGGGTAGTAAGATCTGCATAGGTTCCATAACCATGGTATCACCACATACTGGGCGATTACATTGTTGAGATGTTGGATTGTTTGTATAGATGTAATTTGATTTGATGTGATTTAACATACTTTTTCATCTTGTACATGCCCCTCATGACTGTACCAAAGTTCCCAGAGCCCAGTTCTCCGTCCTCCAAGAAGAGCTGGCTGCGATTGACTGTAGAACTCCTCAGTTCATCCGGGTCTGCGTATGGACTCTCATATACCTCCGTGTCCATTGGCATGGCCTCTGATGGAGAAATGGCCATGTCACATTAGTCTTGTACAGTATGCACGCTTATATGTGAAGTGAAATTGAGACACAGATATCAGCCAATATTTGTTGTAACTTGCGACATATAACAGCCGTGCAACCATTGTTCTGCAACCATTTGTTTCCAGCCTCAAGCAGTCAACAAATGAAGAAGTAAAGAAGATGAGGCGGGCACCCATCCTGCTCCCGATGACCACTTTCAGGCAAAAAACCCCGCACCGCAATGTCCTCGGTACCAGGTTTACGCTCGCCTCACTGACCGCTCAGGTGGCTTCAGCTCAGAATGGCTCGCTGCCGTCCTCCGCTGTCTCCGCCATGGCCACTAAGCGCAGGGCTCCCCATGGACATCGGCTTCTACGAGTGTGGTCGTATCCAGAACTACGGCAAGGCATACAATGCTGAGCTTAACATCTGGCTCCACATGTTGCAGCTTCCCCCCCCCCCCCCAGATCAGACGGGAGTTGATTCCTCTTCATCTGCACGAAGCGGTTCACTTTTTCACAAGTAGCAAATCCTCTTTTAAGATGTGTGTTACTGACCGTAAATAATGATCGACCACAGTGGTGATATCCCAGCATCACCTGTGTCAGACTCAGGTTTCAGACACAGAGCTGAAAGCTGAAGCTGTCAGGCGTTTTCAGCACCAAGGTCAGCGCCGGAGAAGGCTACAAGCTGGCGGCACTCAAGAATGCACACAAGAACACCCTCTACTAGGAGTGGATGTATTCTCTCACCAACCATGGCCCAAAACATGTTTCCGCAGTTCCACTGATTTCCGCCTTTTAGCGAGCATTCAGGAAGAGAATCTAACGATCATTGTGGTGGCACCAGAACGCACAAGCATGTCATGGTTCCCGGCTATTGTGCATTTGATGCACTGTCACAGCTGGAAGGTGCGATCCTCCACTTCCCGGAGATAGGCCAACAGCTGTGGGCTTGGACGCTGAACGGGAGTGCTTGGAGAGGTTAGGGCTGCATACAATCCAGGGTGAAGGAGCTCCTTCTACCACAGTGTGTTAAATGGGTAGATAGTCGGCTTTCCAGCGCTGGTGTGTGGAGAGAGGCCCAATTCCCACGTCATGTCCCATGCCTCTTGTGTTAATGTACAACGTTGGTTCTCCACAAGAGCTTCATTCTAATCCACGGCCCTCCTCAGTGGAATGACAGTGGTAAACATCTGCGCAGCGGCATCCTGGACTTTTTTGTGCCTTTTCATCCATTTCTATCTGCAGGACGTATCCGAGTATTCCCTGATTTAATGAGTGTTAAATATGCTGGACGGCAGATTACGAGTTGCCTGATTGTTTGTATCTGTACAGTAACAGCAGGCAGACACTCAAAAGAGTTGTCAGGGAAGCTAGATACAAGGTGTGCTTTAAGTGTATACTTTAAATAAGTTACCTTTGCCGCCTGCTTGATTATTGGGCACGCTGGTTTCATAAGGGTTGAGATTCTCTGAGTTGTTGTATCGAGATCCCCGGTTCTGTGATCGGTTCATCAGGAGAGACGACGTTTGAGAGAACACACAAAGTGAAAACACATGAAGCATACAGCGCACTGCTGAAATGTAATGTGCAACGAGTGGATGAAGCAGGGAGCCACACTTTATATGGAACTTGTATTAAAGCGATATTGAAAGTTTAGGTTCAATAAAGAGGGATTCTTAAAAACATTAGAATTTGATGTTAAATTCAGAATTCATTCATTCATGACTGAATCAAAGTATGTGTAAAAAGTCTACATAAAATGAGGCATTGTATGATTGCATGGTATTAACATCTGCATTCATATGCATTCAAAGAAGGGGTGTGGGTGTTAAGTTATAACATTAGAATGATCTGTTCACATTGAAGCATACAGTAGGGCCCACACCCCTGCTTTAACACATACGTGAACAATACTTTGTTGGATGTCAACATGCTTTGGTATTTTTTGAATATCTAGCATCAGTGACTAGGTTGTAAACAATATTAAAAGATCAATCTATTGTTCTGCAATTGCATTTATAAAAGTTAGAAATCCTAAACTCAAAAAACAAAGCAAGGCGTCAAAAGTGTCAAACAGAATTCGTGTCCGGGGCCCCTCCTTTCAATTCCACATTTCAAGACCCAATAGATGATAAAAGGCTGACGAGGCTGTAAATCCATAAAATAAAGATTCCCCCAACAAACTAAACTAAAGCGAGTGAACACTTAAACGGATGCAGCCGTTGTGTCTCCTATTTGGTCAAAAGAAGGTGTGGAGGAGCCTTTGGAACATGTGGGCCCATTGTGCCATGTCTGGTCTTCACGTGCTCCTATTGAAGACTGTTAAGTAGGACACAGTACACGGCTGACTGTGGTTCAGATTGTAATTGCAGTGAATGACCTCTGGATGGTGTTAGACTGTAATCATAAGTAGGACAACTATTTGGAGAGCAAACAAGTTTTAAAACTCTCTGCTCTGATCTGCCAGAGGGATGGAGAGGAGCCCAAATGTGATGTGTTAGTTAGCAGGTAGCAATCCACACTGAAGCAAAATCACACACGGGGAAGGGTTAAGGTTCATCGGGAGTATTAATGCACCTTTCTTATGCCAGGTATGAGTTTGGAGAGAATTCCACCTGCCGCACTTTGCTGAAAAACAAAACGTCAGAAGGTTATCAGAGGGTGACCTGGTAATGCGGAGGTCATGCATGTGATCAAAGGTTAGCTCCAAACACGGACGTGTCAACGTTATGTCTCTGCTCACTGACTCGACAAGAAGTAGAGAGACTCTGGTCGTACAGTATATGCAACATGTTCATGTTACTGTACGGGATTCATGTGAGGGGGAAGACAACAATAAACGACCCTTCTAGTGGTGTCTGTCCATGTAGACAGAGGGTTGGTTGAGGAAGTGTCTTTCTTTGAGCTTAAGTAGAGATGAGTTCAGGGAGGTTCACAGGTTCAATCCAACCCCTGTGCAATATGCAACCTCTTTATTGCTTCTTATATGTAGTTATTATATTTATTGTATTCTTTTCGTGAAAGCTTTTCACACGATTGTAACCAGAGTGACAACGAACATCTTGATGCTTTTACACTGTAGCCTAAATACGAGTAGCCCATAATTGCTCAAATTAGACCAAATGATCCGAACTTGAGTTGGTTAAGTTTAGTTCGTTATTGATGATCATCTCTGTGTTAAACTGGGCCGGTGGTGGTCAGCTCAGGGGGGTCTGGTGTCAGCCCTGAGTGACACCAGTTACAGGCACAGAGAACATATTTTTAAAATCAGAATTCATGAATAATCTGGAAAGCTTATGAAAATGTTTCAATATTTAAGAGATGAAGGCTACTTTGCATGTCAATAAGGTGCCAGAGTGAATACAAAGCATCAAAATAGAGCTTGTTTTGAAAATGCGTGACCATGTACACAGATCAATAGATTTGATTGAATGTTTTGTGTTGATGTTGTCGATCGCTGTGGAAGAACATTGTCGTGTTTTTTAAGCATCAGACTCCTTTTAGACAAACTCTCATTTTACCACAGCAGGCGGCATCGACGACAAGCATTAAGGATACCTATATAGAAATAGACAATCTACTCTTGTTTACTCAAATAGAGGCATCAATATGTTTTGATTATTCATTTGTTTTATAACCAGTTAAAAGTTCCTCCGTAACTTAAATAACTCCCTTCTTCAGCTTCAGCCTGTTTCGCTGTTGAACGACGTAGTGTGATCTTAAACATGTGTTAAAATCAACTACTGTTAAACATTATGTCCTGTTATTTAATGTACACAAATCATTAAATCAAAAGTAGCCTATGAGTCATTTTAAAAGGTCAAATGAAGTCATTTCAGACCTCAAATGAGTCCTCTGTGAGTACCACTATTAGTGTGTGATGTTCTCTCTCTGAACACATGGAGCCTACAAACAAAACCAAAACTATCTGCAGGAACAGATACCACCAGAGGGAAGTGAGAAGCTTTACTTTTGTTTGTGATTCGGTGAACCGACTCTTTAAATAGTAACCGTCCACATGCAAAGAGTGTGAACAGACATGTTCCAATCGAACTATGACATTCTTATTCATTATCTGTATTCATGTCAATGTCCTCCGAGTCCCTTAGGTGAGACACATGAAGGAGTGGATAACCTCACTTCCTGTTTTGTAGACACAGAACCATGAGAATATGCAGATGCTTTACTGACATCACACACACACACTTACGATGGCAGACGTTAACCCAGGATGGTCCCGTGGGAGTAGAGGCCGTCCGATCATCCCTAGAACACAGCGTGTCTCAAATGTGAATTCATTATATTCCTACACGTTGTCAGATATTAATTCATACGCAGCACCATTCTGTTTGTATGTCTTACTGTAGATACGTTTAATCAGTGTTAGAGAGTTTTTACCAATTTCTCCGTCGGGTCTTGGACATGGCTCTGTTAGGACGCGCAGCAGACCGTCTGGTTTGTATGAGTAGTGCTCCACCAGCTGTGGAGAGAGAGACGTTTATGTATCAGACACTCGTCACAATACATGCATCCAAAAGTCTGCAAAGAGACATTCTTCAGAAATCAAAACGTTCTTTATACCCCAGAAGAGCAGTGTAGACAGCATTGTTATTCTTTTAATAATTCTTTTAATTTTTTATTTCATTTCATTTCATTTCATCTATTTATTTATATTATTATTTCATTTCATTTCATTTCATTTCATCTATTTATTTATTTAATTATTTAATTTAATTTATATTATTATTTAATTTCATTTAATTTCATTTAATTTAATTTAATTTCATTTAATTTCATTTAATTTCATTTAATTTCATTTAATTTCATTTAATTTCATTTAATTTCATTTAATTTCATTTAATTTCATTTAATTTCATTTAATTTCATTTAATTTCATATTTCTTATTTCTTCATTTAATTTAATTTCATTTAATTTCATTTAATTTCATTTCATTTCATTTCATTTCATTTCATTCTACTATATCCACTGCTGCTGTTATTATTAGTAGTCCTAATTCTTCCATCATTATTCTGTTTATTACTCTCATTACATGAATCATTGATGTCATATGCATTGAATGTGTTGTAACTCTGTTACGTTCGTTCTGTACACATGACATCTATCACACTTCATCCTGATGGAGGATCCTCCTCTGATCCTCTCTGAGGTCGTCCTGTCCCGATGTGAGGGTCCCGGGACAGAGGATGTCACATGTGTACAGATTGTAAACCCTCTGAGGAGAATTTGTGATTTTGGGCTCTACAAAATAAATGTAATTAAATTGAATTGTCTTTGTATTAAAGGTCCAGGGTGTAGCATTTCAGGTGAGCAGTGGGATATTCAGTTGGTTTCAATCTGCAACCTCACCACTAGATGCCACTGAATCCTACACACTGAACCTCTAAGTACAGATCTGGGGTCAGGACATAGTCAGCCTAGCTTAGCATGAAGAAAGTCGGGGGAACAGCGTGCTTAGCTCTGTCCAAAGTTCAAATACACCTGCTAACACCTCCAAAGCTCTAGGGGGGAGTCTAGCATGCTGAAACTAGCTCTAGACAAACAGGGTGCAGTGACTATGAGCATCCTGAGGCCTCGTCATCACTGTGAGCTAACTAACAACCTGTCCTATAGTTGGAGATGCTGCACAGAAGTGCAGATACACTGTTGTTTGTGAAGAAATGAGGAACTGTTCTTAAGGAGGGGTTTCCGCTCTACAATTACACACAACTTGCATGTAGTGTTTTTCAAAGTTGAAGATAATGAAATGAAATAACGGAGTTATCTCTACCAGATGTACTGCAATGAGAGCATGAACTATAACAAAACTGTAACAACCATGAAATACATCATTTTATTTCTGAAAGAACACTGAGCAACACTCCAGACAGCTGCTGGGAAACCCTGAACCTGATCCGGAGAGTCATTGTTGAATAGTCACATGAACATAAAACACATGTGTTTACCTGCCACAGGGTGTCAAACTTCTTGCCATCTGGGATTGAGAGCTTGCCGGTCCTGTCCCTGTCGATGCGATAATGCATGACTTGTCGTTCATGGAGCAAACACAGGGCATAGGATCCATTGGAATCTCTCTGTCGGATCCTGCACTCACAAGAAGAAGAACATCCATTAGTAGGTGTGAAGGTCCTTCTCTGGAGTATCGTTTCCTTCAGAGATGTGAGTGATGCTTTGTGCCAAAGGTGCCATGTGTGTGTGTGTGCACCATACTGCAAACAATGAGAGAGAGATCTGCGTTTCTTCTGAACAGTGTATTTAATCCAACCTGGAGTCCTTCCATGAACTCTATATAATACAACCCTTAACACAGTACGTCGTGTCAGTAGTACACAGAGACTCTGGGTCGTAATCCAGTACAGTTAAACCAAGCGCCCAGGAAGAGCACCGGGCTTTGAAGCACACTTTACGTAGTGGCCAAGTAGTGGAATTACAATTTTCAGGAACATCATGTGACACCGTTGGGCCCAAAAACATTGGGAAAGAGATGTCTGTATCAGTGGTTTCCCAGTAGTAACAGGCTACTTTAAGGCGGAAGAGTGCCGCAAGATCAGAGTCATTTCATCAGAACTTTTCACTCGGAAGTCAAACTTTTTTCGCTTCATGCGCCTCTGAGCAATGGACGGTTCTCTTTATACATCTATGAATTATACACACATCACCATGAGTCCACGGTTTTTAAAGATCCCCGTCAAGAGGGACGCTCAACACCAACACACGCGTTCCAATGAACCATTGCAACAGATTCAGGTTTCAACACTCTTGCGCCATCACTGAGTTACAGCCACTGTGTGTGTGTTACATGGTGGTTTTGCCAAGACACAAAAAAACGTACTTGTGGCACAATAAATGAAAGCGCCAACTCATGTAGCATTTCTATTGATCAGATATGCTAAACCACAAGCACATTGGGCCTCATGCAAGAACCACTTATAGGAGCAGATGTGTTCTTCAGTGGCTGATATGCTTGATTTAGGAGTACACCACATTTCTCATATTCTGAATTTTGTCATAGGTATGAACACAATATATGAGAATATATATGTCGTTGGAGTCATGTGCAATTAGTCTGCTGTATATTTCATTACTTTGAAGACATTTTGCATAACAAAATCCTACATAAATGAGTCTTTTAAAAATGTTTAAATGATGGCATTATATTATTAAATGTATTATTATACAGTTTTGAATGAGGTATTACGAGATGTTAGATATTTCTAAGAGGGCCCTCGTTCATTAATTGTGTTTTAGTAATTGCAAAAAAAGTGAAAACCCGGTTTAACCTGTGCCTGGTGAGAAATATACAGTGAAGATATATTATTATAAAAAGGACAGAACTCATTCCATCAGTACAAAGATGAAGAATAAACCATACAGGAAATGCTTTGAGGTTACAAAAAAAGCTTGACATGAATTGCGGAGTCTGTCGGGTAGAAATGACGAGACGGTTCATATCTCCTCTAGATCGTGACTTTACTCCGTCTGTACTGCTGATCGACGTTCACGGCTCGAGCCTTCATCCACATGTTAACCTTTGAATGACAGCTTTCAATAATTCTCACGTCGTTATGAATTACTCTCATTTGCTCATAGATATGTTGACGTGTTTGCCCAAAACCTGCTGCGAGAGCAGTTCAAATTAAATAGATGTAAATCTTAACACCAAGCTGAAAGAAACAGACGATTTATTTCTGTATAAAAAATTATTATCTATCTCTATTTCTGCATATATTGCTAATTGTTTGACATCAACTATTTCTAAATGTGCAAAATGCTCATTTTCAACAGCTTTACCAAGAAAATTAAAAGTATTAAGTAGACTTTACAGAAGAAATGGGATTCATATTAGAAGATAGAAAACTCTCCTTTAACTTATTTTTGTAATTATTAATTTTTGTTGTTAGTTTTGGGTCATCACTGGAGGATTAAAGATGTTTCATTTAACAGCTACATCTTCGTGTTTTGTTATTTTATATACTTTAATTACCTCGTTTAATTTGTGCCTCGTTTGTTTTACTATTGCGTCCCTCTTATCTGTTACTGTTGTTTATATATATATATCTATATATATAGATATATATAGTTTTAATCTTTAGAATGCTCCTGTAATGCACCTTGTTTTGACACAAATGTTAATGATATTATTCTTTTTTACTTTTTGGTATTTGTTTAAATAGTATTTAACCAGCTGATTGATAAATGTGTGTAAGTATGTTCAGACATTAGGATCTGAAGAAGAATCCACTCAGTTTCACACACTAAACAGGACCTTAAACAGATGGCCTGTGAGCCATTATTTATAACGATGTTTGTCTCTTTTTTTAATCTAAATTATAATCTAAAACGAGAGAAAATACAAAACATATGATAAATAAATTGGATTGTATCCGTACAATGATAACAGTGTGTTTGTTAGCGGTCGTTGGCTACTCTTCTAGCCACGGCTACAGTATTTGGATCCTTCTCGTTCGAATGTATTTAAAGCTTTAATCAGAATGTGAGTTTCAGTGGAAACACGTCGTTTCTTTCTAAGCTTAGAAAAGGGACAGAACTGTCACATTTCGCCCTGCTGTCATTCTTCCTCTTGTTTGGCTACTTCAGGAAGTCCTTTGCAAACTGCCAAAGCGGAAACCACAGTGTGTGTGTGTGTGTGTGTGTGTGTGTGTGTGTGTGTGTGTGTGTGTGTGTGTGTGTGTGTGTGTGTGTGTGGGTGTGTGTGTGTCTTCTGTGTGTCTTCAGTCGAGACCACTCTCAACAGAAGTTTCAGCTGCCAGATATACTCTACACCTGCTTTGTTCAAATAGCAAAGCAAAGGACACATTTTGAACATCTAACATACTGAAGTGAATGTAATAGAATGTTAAGCAACTGTTGTAGTCGTTGATTTAAGATGTTGGATTTTTGCAGCATTTACGTTCATTTCACAACTAAGACTGTTACAAAGCAGAACGATATAACAGCACTGGTGCACTGCACTGCTAATGTTGTATAGTGTGTCCATCGGACTTCAGTGAGTCACTAAAGTAAATCATTAATCACTAATGATAACAATGATCAGCCCTCAGCAAACAGTACAAAATGACTTTCCCTTGGTGCTTTTTAAGATGTTTCCTAGAGACACATCTTGTCACATTTCTCAGATGCTTCTGTGTCAGAAGTTGAGCTGAAACAGTCGAGACAAACAATACAATCCGCCAATAAGAATGAATTCAAGACAAGCTGGATTTAAACTAGAAGCAGCTGTTTGGCTCACTAGTCTCTGACTCTACATCACTGTATTGTAAAAGAAAACATGGAACAATTTAAGCTTGGTCTATTGTGACAAAACACAACATAAAGTGTGTCCATCGCTGTGGTTCTGCTCATCTTTCCACTGTTCTCTCGCTGTGCTCTTTTTATAGGCATATTCCAGGTCAATTTGAAAGAAATGAACATCAACAATATCAGCGCTAGTCTTCCATTGTTGTCTATCTACCAAAGCACTAACTAACATTACCGACAGTATCAATTCAGGAAGAGGCTTGTACCAAAGCCTCACATGTTCTGAGGTTTGGAGAAGTCATGTAGAAGGCGACAGGTCGTTACGTCCTGCAGGAGAAACGCTCCGTGTGATTCCATAGAGCCGGGACATTACGTCCGTAGTTACTCCCTGTACAGGCAGGTTTCCCAACCACAGATGTACTTAAATAACCAGTGATTCATCTTATTAAAAACTGCAAAGTGTAACAATCCCGTCAGAGGTTTCATGTTTTCATCTAAAGAATAGTGTTTGTGAGAATAGTCTTACTATTCAAACGCTGTACAAAGACATACAAAGATATACTTACAGGAACTTTCCATTTGTCCGGGAGCCATTTTGCAGCCTGGGCTCAGAGTCTTCTCGTGCGATTGATCCATGGAACCAGGGCATTTTTTCGTGTGCAGTGGTGGAAATGAGCTTCTCCAGCTGAGGCCTCTGGCTGATGATGGCCTGCTCCAGAGCTGCTCCCTGCACACACACACACACACACACACGAGCTATGAGCAAGCGCTGATAATAAAAGAATATGCAGGCCAAGCTTCTGATGTGTTCTCCACAATACTATTAGAGCACCCTCTTCAAATCTTTTCATCTTTTACCAAATTGAAGTTGTCAGTAAACATATTCAGGGCTGATTGGGCTCTGGTCTGCTTCCTATGGGGACAGACTGTTCATGGAAAGTATGAGACAGTTACTAAAGAAAGCGTTACGGACAAATATTCATGGCCAAAAACAAGCCTTAGAGACAATGTAAACCTTGATGTGTTACCTTTGTCATTATTTCTTACACTGCTTTTTAATGTTTCAATCAATGTTCTTAATTGTTTTTAAATCTCCTTTTCTTTTCCTCATGTTTTGATGTTTTTAATGTTTTTATATGAAGCACTTTGAATTACCTTGTTGTTGAAATGTGCTACACAAATAAACTTGCCTTGCCCACATTGTTGTACACATCCATCTTCACTTTGTACAAATTCTAAATCAGAGCTTCGAAACCAGGGGTCCAGGGAGCCCAAGGGTCCTTGAGGGAGTTCCAGGGGGTCCCCGGGAATGTGGGAAATAGTTTATCTTCACTATTTAATTCATTTAGAAGTCCAATGTGATAAGAGTCATACGAGTGTCCATGGTAATCTCCTCAGCTGTAGTTGAGCACATATTAGTTTGTTGCACTTATTGTATTCGTATTAGTTTGTTCATGTACTGTTGATCTGGTTTATGTACTGTTGATCTGGTTTATGTATTGTTGATCTGGTTTATGTATTGTTGATCTGGTTTATGTATTGTTGATCTGGTTTATGTACTGTTGATCTGGTTTATGTACTGTTGATCTGGTTTATGTATTGTTGATCTGGTTTATGTACTGTTGATCTGGTTTATGTACTGTTGATCTGGTTTATGTATTGTTGATCTGGTTTATGTATTGTTGATCTGGTTTATGTACTGTTGATCTGGTTTATGTACTGTTGATCTGGTTTATGTATTGTTGATCTGGTTTATGTACTGTTGATCTGGTTTATGTACTGTTGATCTGGTTTATGTACTGTTGATCTGGTTTATGTACTGTTGATCTGGTTTATGTACTGTTGATCTGGTTTATGTATTGTTGATCTGGTTTATGTATTGTTGATCTGGTTTATGTACTGTTGATCTGGTTTATGTATTGTTGATCTGGTTTATGTATTGTTGATCTGGTTTATGTATTGTTGATCTGGTTTATGTATTGTTGATCTGGTTTATGTACTGTTGATCTGGTTTATGTACTGTTGATCTGGTTTATGTATTGTTGATCTGGTTTATGTACTGTTGATCTGGTTTATGTACTGTTGATCTGGTTTATGTATTGTTGATCTGGTTTATGTATTGTTGATCTGGTTTATGTACTGTTGATCTGGTTTATGTACTGTTGATCTGGTTTATGTATTGTTGATCTGGTTTATGTACTGTTGATCTGGTTTATGTACTGTTGATCTGGTTTATGTACTGTTGATCTGGTTTATGTACTGTTGATCTGGTTTATGTACTGTTGATCTGGTTTATGTATTGTTGATCTGGTTTATGTATTGTTGATCTGGTTTATGTATTGTTGATCTGGTTTATGTATTGTTGCTCTGGTTTATGTACTGTTGATCTGGTTTATGTATTGTTGATCTGGTTTATGTATTGTTGATCTGGTTTATGTATTGTTGATCTGGTTTATGTACTGTTGATCTGGTTTATGTACTGTTGATCTGGTTTATGTATTGTTGATCTGGTTTATGTACTGTTGATCTGGTTTATGTATTGTTGATCTGGTTTATGTACTGTTGATCTGGTTTATGTATTGTTGATCTGGTTTATGTACTGTTGATCTGGTTTATGTACTGTTGATCTGGTTTATGTACTGTTGATCTGGTTTATGTATTGTTGATCTGGTTTATGTATTGTTGATCTGGTTTATGTACTGTTGATCTGGTTTATGTACTGTTGATCTGGTTTATGTACTGTTGATCTGGTTTATGTATTGTTGATCTGGTTTATGTACTGTTGATCTGGTTTATGTACTGTTGATCTGGTTTATGTATTGTTGATCTGGTTTATGTACTGTTGATCTGGTTTATGTACTGTTGATCTGGTTTATGTATTGTTGATCTGGTTTATGTACTGTTGATCTGGTTTATGTATTGTTGATCTGGTTTATGTACTGTTGATCTGGTTTATGTATTGTTGATCTGGTTTATGTACTGTTGATCTGGTTTATGTATTGTTTCTCTGGTTTATGTATTGTTGATCTGGTTTATGTATTGTTTCTCTGGTTTATGTATTGGTTTATGTACTGTTGATCTGGTTTATGTACTGTTGATCTGGTTTATGTATTGTTGATCTGGTTTATGTACTGTTGATCTGGTTTACGTACTGTTGATCTGGTTTATGTACTGTTGATCTGGTTTATGTATTGTTGATCTGGTTTATGTACTGTTGATCTGGTTTATGTATTGTTGATCTGGTTTATGTATTGTTGATCTGGTTTCTGTATTGTTGATCTGGTTTATGTATTGTTGATCTGGTTTATGTACTGTTGATCTGGTTTATGTATTGTTGATCTGGTTTATGTATTGTTGATCTGGTTTATGTACTGTTGATCTGGTTTATGTACTGTTGATCTGGTTTATGTATTGTTGATCTGGTTTATGTATTGTTGATCTGGTTTATGTATTGTTGATCTGGTTTATGTATTGTTGATCTGGTTTATGTATTGTTGATCTGGTTTATGTACTGTTGATCTGGTTTATGTATTGTTGATCTGGTTTATGTACTGTTGATCTGGTTTATGTACTGTTGATCTGGTTTATGTATTGTTGATCTGGTTTATGTATTGTTGATCTGGTTTATGTATTGTTGATCTGGTTTATGTATTGTTGATCTGGTTTATGTATTGTTGATCTGGTTTATGTATTGTTGCTCTGGTTTCTGTATTGTTTCTCTGGTTTATGTATTGTTGCTCTGGTTTATGTACTGTTGCTCTGGTTTATGTATTGTTGATCTGGTTTATGTATTGGTTTATGTATTGTTGATCTGGTTTATGTACTGTTGATCTGGTTTATGTATTGTTGATCTGGTTTATGTATTGTTGATCTGGTTTATGTATTGTTGCTCTGGTTTCTGTATTGTTGATCTGGTTTATGTATTGTTGATCTGGTTTCTGTATTGTTTCTCTGGTTTATGTATTGTTGCTCTGGTTTATGTATTGTTGCTCTGGTTTATGTACTGTTGATCTGGTTTATGTACTGTTGATCTGGTTTATGTACTGTTGATCTGGTTTATGTATTGTTGATCTGGTTTATGTACTGTTGATCTGGTTTATGTATTGTTGATCTGGTTTATGTATTGTTGATCTGGTTTATGTATTGTTGCTCTGGTTTCTGTATTGTTGATCTGGTTTATGTATTGTTGATCTGGTTTATGTATTGTTGATCTGGTTTATGTATTGTTGATCTGGTTTCTGTATTGTTGCTCTGGTTTATGTATTGTTGCTCTGGTTTATGTACTGTTGATCTGGTTTATGTATTGTTGATCTGGTTTATGTATTGTTGATCTGGTTTCTGTATTGTTGCTCTGGTTTATGTATTGTTGCTCTGGTTTATGTACTGTTGATCTGGTTTATGTATTGTTGCTCTGGTTTATGTACTGTTGATCTGGTTTATGTACTGTTGATCTGGTTTATGTATTGTTGCTCTGGTTTATGTATTGTTGCTCTGGTTTATGTATTGTTGATCTGGTTTCTGTATTGTTGATCTGGTTTATGTATTGTTGATCTGGTTTCTGTATTGTTTCTCTGGTTTATGTATTGTTGCTCTGGTTTATGTATTGTTGATCTGGTTTATGTATTGTTGATCTGGTTTATGTATTGTTGCTCTGGTTTCTGTATTGTTGATCTGGTTTATGTATTGTTGATCTGGTTTCTGTATTGTTTCTCTGGTTTATGTATTGTTGCTCTGGTTTATGTATTGTTGCTCTGGTTTATGTACTGTTGATCTGGTTTATGTACTGTTGATCTGGTTTATGTATTGTTGCTCTGGTTTATGTATTGTTGCTCTGGTTTATGTATTGTTGATCTGGTTTATGTATTGTTGATCTGGTTTATGTATTGTTGATCTGGTTTATGTATTGTTGATCTGGTTTCTGTATTGTTGCTCTGGTTTATGTATTGTTGCTCTGGTTTATGTACTGTTGATCTGGTTTATGTATTGTTGATCTGGTTTATGTATTGTTGATCTGGTTTCTGTATTGTTGCTCTGGTTTATGTATTGTTGCTCTGGTTTATGTACTGTTGATCTGGTTTATGTACTGTTGATCTGGTTTATGTATTGTTGCTCTGGTTTATGTATTGTTGCTCTGGTTTATGTATTGTTGCTCTGGTTTATGTATTGTTGCTCTGGTTTATGTACTGTTGATCTGGTTTATGTACTGTTGATCTGGTTTATGTATTGTTGCTCTGGTTTATGTATTGTTGCTCTGGTTTATGTATTGTTGATCTGGTTTATGTATTGTTGATCTGGTTTATGTATTGTTGCTCTGGTTTATGTACTGTTGATCTGGTTTATGTATTGTTGATCTGGTTTATGTATTGTTGCTCTGGTTTATGTATTGTTGCTCTGGTTTATGTATTGTTGCTCTGGTTTATGTATTGTTGATCTGGTTTATGTATTGTTGATCTGGTTTATGTATTGTTGCTCTGGTTTATGCTCTTAGAAGCTTGTGACTTCTGGTGACTAGTAGTTGACTAGTATAGCTCCAGTATGGTGACTACACTTATTGTAAGTCTCGTTGGATAAAAGCTAAATGACTGTAATGTAGTTGACAACTAGTATTCTGGTCTTATTTTCAGATGGAGGTCCCTGAAGCGAGTAATTATCAAAAGGGGGTCTGTAACCTGATGTGTATCAACTGAGGGGTCCTTGACATGAAAAAGGTGGACAACCACTGTTCTAAATGACCCTCCAGCCTGACGAGATAGAGTTGAAACTAACCTGCAGGTTCCATGTCTGCTTCACATACTCCCGGATCAGTTTTTCCTTCAGGTCCTCAAACGGCCCAATCTTTGGCAGCATGTTCTTGGGCCTGTTGCGGGGCTTCTTTAGCAGACACACAAGGCCGTCCATCTCCTGCGAGTGGTAGTCAATCACATCCATGGGGGTCTTGTGGCTCTTCCCACCAGCAATAGCATATGTTTCGTTGGCTTCTCTTTCAATGGTGTAGTGGTAGCAGCGGCCTGAATGCGACACAGACAGTGCAAAGCCTCCGAGATAGTTTCGGCTTTGTCTTAGCAGGTATATGCCGTTACCCATGCTGGCCTGCTGCAGGTATTCCTCTGCCTCCTCCCTGGTGATGTTGCCATAGAAGAACGGCAATGTGTTCACCGTGTCAGCCATGGAGTCTTCTGGATGGTGGCTCCCTTAAGGAAGTCCTCTTGCAAAGGATCAATTAACCCTGAAAGCAAAAGTCAAGATTAATTTACTCTGAAATCAGAAATCGCAAATATGAAAAATGGTACAGTATATTTACAGAGTGAGCAGAGTTCAGTATTTCTGCATGAGGGATGTTTCGCTTGTATGCTCCCCAGTGTATTAGGTTCACGGACCACTACCAGACTGGAAGGAACCTGTCAATCACCAGGTAGCCCCGATCTAAAGCATGCACGCCCTGAAGCATACCCTGCTTCCTCTAAATGGACCATATTTAGTTTACAGTGTTACAGATCATTTGGTCAGAAATTCTTCCCTAACATCAGGTTCAGATTGTTTTATTTGCTTCTATTCATGTTCCCGGTGTGTGTTGTGCCCTGTGGTCTAAGGCTCTGAATAATGACCAGGTATTAGTAGTTAGAAGGCTTCATCCTTTGGGGAACATGGAGGTTCGTCCAACATTTTATGGAATTCCATACAGTAGTGGCAGACTGACACTGAAGTCATGTCACAAGGCTGACTACAGACCATGAATGTCAATACCAAATGTCAAGGCAATGTGGCCAGTAGACGATGAGATATTCTGGTTTATTACCAACCATTGGACAGACCAACCGATCAAAAGACTGACCAACATCTGACCACTAATGCACTAGCAGAGCAAAACTGTTGAGCAATACAGAAGACCTTGATGCCAGAGAGTGTTGCCCACGATGGCTAAAGTTTGGGATCAATCTGAGCTGAAGCATCTTTTCTGTCCAATGACAGAAAACATACAATATTTAAAACATACAAGAACCCAAACAGCAGTCTGAATATATAGCATGCCATATCAGCTGGTCGTGTGCTGCATTGTACACTCACTGCTCAGGTTCACATCGTTGATCCATTAATATAGAATAATGTTGAGTAGAGCTAAAGTCTGTTGGATGAACTCAGCTGGTGTCAGGGGCCAGATAATATCGCTAGATTGTTGTCACAAGAACATAACATTAGAGGTTTTTATTATTATTATTATACTTGTATTAATTAATCAGGGTCGGTTAAGTGAGCTGCTCTCATACAGGAGCTCCCTTCTCCACACCCGCATATATATGTTAGTTCTATCAGTACTATTACAGTATGTTTCAACAATGGGGTACATTGCACATTGTAAAAGTGAAGATATGTTACAAATATGTTACAGTTAAACTATGTTGTTGCTGATGTGATTCGTGATGTTTTAAATCATGTTTTCAAAATGTCTTTTTAAAAACAAGTTTACCTCAATGTACTAATAATTGCCTAATTCTTTTCAGAGGTCCATTTGTTTTAAAGCACATTTTCTTTGTGACCCCGTGTGGCTGCGTGTAAATTATGGAAAGTAAATTGTTTAATAATTGTTTGTTCTTGTGCTTCGCCACTAAACTTCTTTATTTGTATATAATTCTTTCTTCACATTTGATCAACCTTGGCAGCACATATTTCTCACTCCAGATGGGGGAGCTGTGAACAGTAGTTAACCGTTAATAAGTGTGTAATAAAGGATGTATTACCCCTAACAGAAACGCTTAGCAAAGGATTCAAACTGCCATAGTAGGTAACTTAGTTCAACTCTATAAATCAGTTCATAAGAAACTCAGAAGGCTTTAACACGTTTGTTATATGTACCTATAAATGTTAGTCTTACTAACTAATATAATAATGTTAATAAGTGGACTTATAACTACCTTAATATAAAGCATTACCATTCCATACTATACTGTACCTTACTACATCATATTACAATAGAAATGTTATGTTATACTATTATTCTTATTATACTAATATCTTATTTTATATCACATACTCTGCTGTACTATATTATTAAATTCAATATATGTTGTAGAGCCTTTAGATTAGGACCCATGGCAAACATTGGGTCGTTCTATTCTACTTCATCCATTACAGTTATG
Source organism: Leptoclinus maculatus (assembly GCA_032191485.1). Lineage (NCBI taxonomy): Eukaryota > Metazoa > Chordata > Actinopteri > Perciformes > Stichaeidae > Leptoclinus > Leptoclinus maculatus. The sequence goes on along the minus strand of JAVDOI010000037.1, from coordinate 1,092,265 downwards.
TAGCTTCATTCATTGTTCTAAACACATGAATATATATGTTGCATACCTTTGTTCCCTTTGGTTTCAAACAGCTGTTCACAAGTGTAGTGGAGATAAAGGTAGAATATTTCCGTCTGAAGTGAAGTAAGCAGCAGAAAAGGAAATACTGAAGTAAAGTACCTAAAGTTGGTCTTAAGTACAGTACTCTATTACTGTCCACCACAGATACAGAGCAGAGTCCAAGTCCTTTCCTGAGTCCCAGTATATCCATTTAATTTGAGAGAAAACTCTCTGTCAGTGGGGTAATTCTTGAAACAATGAACCGTGAAGTTCAAAAAGTCTATCTTAAGGAAACACAAATGCTGCACTTACTGTATACGATGTGGGGAAGTAGGTCCAGAACGTCGATCCTTCTCTTACGGTTCTTTCAGTCCTTTAGTGAATCACGTGAATAGATCATCTTAAACTCAGCCGGCTCCTGACGAACAGAACAACATGCTGTCAATAGCACATGAAAACAGTCCCCGTTGATCCCGGCTGTGTGTCCCAGCTGGACCACAGTGACACTCAGTCTGTGTACTGACGCATAGTGAGCTGGTGGAGCGCCGATGCTTCCTCATTTCAACGACTTCCTTCACAATTTATTTCTTTAACTTCCTTTTTATTATCTGAACACTGACCAACACTTCTGCTGCGCTCAGGAAATGATGTGATAACTGACGGCGCAAATAACTTAAAGATCATTTACTTGTGTTTTCTTTATTTATGACCATGGGAACAGTTTAACAAAAAGTAACTCCATCTGCTGAGGAAGGCTGTGAGATGCAGTTGAAAGCTTAAAAGAAATAAGAGGTATAGGCCTCGTGTGTGTCTCAAGCTCTGGCCTGTAAAATAACACATTATTAATTAACTATAGTTCATTATAATTAATAGATTTTCATTGTTCAATGTGTTTGTTTTCTCTGTTTAACTATGTTATGTCTATTAGTTTTGGGGTCAGAAATGATTCATCTGGACAGCGCCTCTCTACCTTACTGGACAACACGTTCTCATTCACACACACATTCACACACACACACACACACACACACACATTCACACACACAGTCACACACTGACAGTGACAGCGCTGCTGTGTCCATCTGGATCATCCGGGGGTTCAGTGTGTAGCACAGGGACACTTCAGCATGCGGTCAGGGGGAGCCAGGGACAGGAGTGGAAGCCCTGTGATTAAAGGACACCCGCCTCCATGTTCTCGTTCCTAAATCATGATTACGCTCGTCTGTTTTGTACTACATCATGTAGTGATGAATGACAAAATAAAGTAGAAATACTGGAGTGACATTCACGTAACCTCAAAGTTGTGCTTGAGTGTTTCCTGGCAGAGGTGTAGATCTGTCAGCGTGAGCAGACACACGGGGGAAATGATGCCACCAATTATGAAATGATGCATTTTTTTTGGCTGCTGCTCATCATCTGTTGTTGACTAAGCAGACAGAAGCCTTAACTTACTTTGACTTCATTTGTGTTTTAAATGATGGATATCTCTCCATATATCTGCATTTCAAATGCATCTTTACAATCTAACACACTGCCATCCCAATTTCACTAGTGTGTGCGTGTTCAGCGATCAGGAAGTGGCGCTACCGTCGCTGTTTGTCACACTAACAACACCCTCACAGTCAAACACCACCACAGCCTTTCATGTCCCAAACAACGTCTTCTAAATGCCAATGTGAATGTAAAATGTATTCCCTCTAATAAAGCAGGAGAGATTACACGTGTATGTGATACTTTGTGAGGAGAAATGAAGGTTTTACACCTCGAGAGTGAGACGTTTTTGGGAAGTGAAGGCATTTCATCAGGTCACTTCTTCAAGGTCAGACTGTTATGTATATATTTACACATATATACATTGTGACGGCTAAGACAACATACATATATACACACATATATATATATACATACTATTGCAAACAGTACAGAAATTGCTTCTCTAGTTTTTAAAAACACATGAACATGGGGAAGAACCTCCATGTTTTAGTCTTTTATGAATCTCTAAAATTATATTTCAATCAAATAATATAACATAATGTAAAAATGAGACTTTTGTGTTTTTAAATTGGGGTAAGTATGATTTCTTTGAGCAGCAATCTGCATCACAGAAACACAGCAGCGCTACCTAGAGCGCAGCGGAGCAGAGATTGTGCAACACTGTGACATTTGGAGCTAAATAGGCGACACACAGACTGTAGTTCATCTTCAAAGTGAGGTGAGTCGATGCACGGAGGAATGGAAATTCTCGCCATGCGATGTGTTCTTGACACGTTGTGGTCTTTGTACTGAAACCTCACTGCTGCTGAAGGACGTGACATATCTTCACTTCCTTGGCTGTTCTTCACTCAATTGAAATGGGACCTTAAAGAGCTACAGGGGCCTCACTTTAAAACTAACTGGTTCAGAACTGCAGCTAATACGCATGTTAAATATGATGATTCCTCACTAAATCCATCTTCACCAGTTCACTGAGCTCAAGTTGAAAGGTCGGGTTTTTGTTACGGTGCGATTGTGTTAATCACACCTGTGATACTGAGACGTTCTTTTCCCTGCTATGACAATAAATACATATATGGACCCACCCGTAGCCGATTTGTAGTGAAATATCATAGTTTGATTAAACGGATGTAAGCATGCTTGACAGAGTTTGGTTCGAGCAGAACGGCGATGCAAAGGGAGTACATATGTGCTGAGTTATGTTCAAACTATATCTGTCTGTGAGAGTTCCAGTTCTCTATTTGTTTCTGTCAAGTTCCTGTTTCCTGTGGTGTGCCTTAAAGATTAAAACAAATGACTTCAACTGGTAACACACATATGTATAAGTTAAATTAAGAGTAAAGCAGGAGCATCACTTACTTACTTCTTTATTAGAAAATAAATGAGTTCCTCTGTGTGGTAATGAATGTAATAAGTTGCTTTTTCATTTGTTTAACTTGAAATGAACGCTATCCCTCAGAGCAGTGCTAAATACTTTATTCCCATCGGGCAAACCTGCACGATTACGTTAGACGGAAACACATTTTGTCGTGGACTACTTTTGCTTTTGACAAATAAGTTTTGAATGAGTCCGCATGGGGAGGAGGTCACATGGTGGATGGGTCAACACAGGGCACGCAGGGCTTTGACCCGACAGACCGCTGTCGATGTACCGCGGGAACAACGGGCTAACAAAGCTGCTAACAAAGCACTTTGTTGCATTTTTGTTTTGTATCAATTTCATAGACAGTGTTTTTTACTAAACCATCTCATAATCTGACTTTAACACTTTCATTGTCATAGTTTGTTAACCCCCTAAAGCCAGTGTACCAATTAATTTCCATGTAATCACAAGTCATGAAGCACACAACATACAAGGTGTGAAGGTGACAAAAGAGACACTTAATGTCACTAGGCCTGCTGGGGGCTGATAACACACTTCATGAAGAGAGACTTCAACAAAGAGGTAGTCTAAACGGACAAATGACAAAAAAGATCAGTTTCACTGTTCATACTTTATTGTATTCACTCTTCCGTTTTACAGGTAGAATAACTGCACTGATGTCATCAAGCAAGTGTAAAAGGATCAATAAATGTAGTATATTGCTACAGGATGGCTGATATTAATGACCAGACGTTGCACTGAATGGTTCAATATGATCCTCTGATTAAAGTCTCTGTTGAAGTTAAATGTTGACGCATTCTTAAATATTCAGGGTGAAAAACAAGAAATACAAGTGAGTAAAATAAATAAAGTGTAAAATGATTAAGTCAATAAAGCAGTAGATGAATTTGTGGCTGTTTTGGCTGTTTTGGGTGTTGAACAAACCACTCAAATACACACACTCACACAGGTCAAGACGTTTGAGATAAGCTTCTTTTGTACAGTTCTTTAATCACCAACAGGATGAACAGGAGCTCGTTTAGTGACAGTTTTGTTTCTGCATGTTGAAGCCATTCAAGTTGTCCTCAACATGTTCTCTTCTCTGTTACATGTCTAACAATAATAAAGCAATTGATCTCCACTGATATATGTTTGCCATGAGTGCACTGAAATCTGATCTGGGACTGTGACAGAAGGCCAGACGTGTGCCACAGCAGGAGGAACACGAGGACATGTTTAACAACAGTAACATCAAGTTACAGCCGTCCACCTGAAGTCCAATCACACACAAGTCGTCCCAGAAATAGTCAGTGATCACAATTTGATAAAAAAAGATTTCTAAAAAGAAAACTTAAAAAAGGGAAACATCATCAAAAATGTGTGTGTACATATATAGAGTATATAGAGAGAGATAAACTCAGATAACAGAAAGGAGTATATTATGAATCATCGTTAAAATACTCATCTGAAAGTAGCCGAAGGAAACGTTCCAGCTAGAACTAACTGTGTGTTCCAACACCCACACTACCATACTATTTAGTATGCCCTAAAATATACTATGTCAAATGTAGTACGCTAAAACTAACAGGAGGTTCCACTACACCCCGTCACATTTTGCAGCACGCAAGCCAGCGTGGCTATTCTGACCCACAATCCTCTGGTGCAGCAGATACATGAGCGAGAGGGTCAACGTTCAAGGTACCATGTTAAGAGGAAGTAGCATGTCCCAATTGAATGCATACTGTATGCTACGGTGCGTACTGTGTGAGGGGCAGCTGCAGTATGTTCTGACATCATTCTTTAAAAACTATGCGATTTGGAGCGTTTCAGTTTCCTGATACACACCGCCGAAGAGCGGAAATAAGGATGGAAGACCGGTTCATTAGGTAGTTGTATTAAATGATGATTGGGTGGCTAAAAGGAACTGGACTGTAAGTGTGTTAAAAATAAAAAGAGGAAAACAAGAGTGAGTTGGCGTTCTTTGAAGGCCGTTTCCATGTTTGCGCAGCAGCTGTTTGGGAAGACTCTGTTTTTTGTTTTTGATCCAAAAACAAAAAAGCACAAATGTAATTTATCTGGCAACCCTAAATCTCCTGCAACCCACCTGCGGGTCCCGACCCAGTCCTTGACAATGACTGATCTATTGTATTTTTTCAAAGGCAGGTATATCTTGAACTGTAAAATCTAGGTGGGTGGTGGGGGTTATGTAGGCTGGTAGAGATGTGGAAGTTGAATACACATTGTAATAATTTGTCAGTGAAAGCTGAGATATGGACATGGACAAAACATTAGCAGCCTTTTGATCAGTGGAGCAGTCACATGTGGTCCTGAGTGTTGGTCCAATGTGACAAAAAAAGATGCAACAATTAGCAACCAGGCAAAGCAAGAAAACTGCCCCAGGGCCCCAGACCCTTACGGGTCAGATGATTCATAATTCTGAAGAAATATATGCAATCAATTTCCTAGCACAGGGCAAACCTGCAGCTAGGTCGTATTTCAGCACACATATCCTGCTGTAAATGCAGTGTAAGTATAAGAACCCCCCATGTGTAGTCTACTATGTGCTGTGACTGTGCGTAAATACTTAACACGCATCAGAGCTCGTGCACAATGCAGGTACACACAACAAATGTGTTGCCCCAGGAGGTTAATCCGACCCTGGTTTTGCAGAATGAGTTGGGCTTCATTCAAGCTTTTATTCATTGAACTCGTCGCCAATGATTCGTGCACGCCACGGTCGATATATGCGTGTCTGCGACATGTGTTTGCAGGAGGATAACGTCTCACTTCCAACGATGCTCATTATGGACGCGGATGTCTGGCTTCATCGTTATTTCCGCCGCATTACCTACGCTGTTTAATTCCTCCGCAGCATCAGCCCGACTGCTGAGCACGGAGCTGAACTGGTGCTGCTCTCCACCCCCGTTACTGCTTCATACATGGTGTGTGGTGGATGCAGTCAGAGTGCATGTGTAAGCATGCCGTGGTTAAATGACTCGGTCATATACTCACCCTCTGGAGCGAGTCTCTGTCTGTCCTCCCAGTGTTAGTGTAGCCGAGGACCGGAGCCCGTGAGGGGGGTGAGAGAGGTGAGTGTGACGGCTCAGCAGCAGCGTCCCATCATCGCTCCGTTCACATGTTTACACTCAACACAGAATGCGCGCTTCCGCTCCATAGCTGCTGGACTCTTGGGTCACTTCCTATTGGTCCATATCCATAAACAACGTGAACGAGTAAATAGATGGTTTAAAATGACCTCTCGTCTCGTGAGGCAAACGCCTGGAAGACGTTCACATCAGGGAGGAAAAAATATAAAATATTGAGGCCTACCCACAATTTTACATCATATTTGTTGAGTATTGTTAGCTGTCATTATTATATATTTTTTTAATTATGCATCCATTATAACCTGGTCAAAAACAGGTAAGTACCAAATGTATTGTAAAATATCAAATTGAACATGAAGGTATAGCCTCATTCATTATGCTTTACACACACATCACCAGCAGGTGGTGCTGCTGCTACATCAGCAGCTGATTCTAACAAACGGAGGTAGTTGGGCTCCACTTTGTAGTCTTTGATTTCACTGGAGTGTAGTTTTTATTCTCTTCTTCACACATGTCTACAATAGGACCTCTTCAAGCTGCCAGTCTGCAGATCACTCCGAATGAACAACTCTTCTGAGGCCAGATGAAGTGGATTAGCCTGTTTTTGTCGCGCCGCGTGCGTCTGCTGTGTCTGATCAGGTGCAGAGCTTAGTCGACTGCTGAACGGGGAGTCTTAGCGATTTGTTCACAGTGGCTAAGTTCTTCATTTGTACAGAGATGACGAGGGTGTATGACAAAGAATCTGTAGTTCCTCTCTAATTGAAGATTTGTGCTCAAACTGTAAAAAGTGGAGCTATTAAACAGATATGAGTTCTGACAAAGAAATGATTTGATTTATGAAATTATTTACTTCTTAGGGCTATTCTTCAACTGTGATGCTCAAACTGTATGCTGTGTTCAAAAATACACTCTTTGTAAGTGTGCAGCAATTGCAGGTTGTACTGTGACTCTGAGTCTGTGTTTTATTTGTAAAATGATACATTTTGCAACATGCAACATCATTCGACTATTTCCAGTTCCTTTACTTCCAAAATCCATAAAATTAAGTTTACGCTTCTTATATGAGCCCCACACTACACGTTTAAGTTTCATTATGTAGCTTCATTTTGGCATTTCAAGTGTCCTCTTACTCCTAAAGACATTCTTATATGTTTGACCAGTTTCAAAAAAACTGAGGAAAAATCAGTTCATTATTGTATTTGCTGAAGCACACAGTGAGAACTAAATGTCTTGGCAGGGCACAGTGACTTCCTGTGAGTATTGTTTCAGGCTGGTGATATCTATTTACTACTGTCTAAGGTCTATTTGACCTTTCTGGGCAGTTGACCACTGCTTGAATTGACAGTTGGACAAAAAACTTGTGTTTCTTAGTTTCCAGACCTGTGCAATAACACATTGGCCTCATATCATGAAAGATATTCTCTTGGCAAAATATCCGCATGCAAATGCAGCTACTAGGTTTGTAACAAAAAGTCTCATAAACGTTATCATAGTTACTGGCAGCAACATTAGCATTGTAGCTAAGGTGGCATAGAGGCACAGAGGATTAAGATAACGGCCTGTCAGACTTGTGGCTACATAGTCTGACAGGCCTACAGGCAATACTGGTGAAAAGCAATTCATTCCTGGTTTGTGTCTTTTCATACGATTTATTGAGGAAAAAAACACCACCATATATACACACAGTAATGTACACTATCAGTGTTATTATTAGAGAACACACAATGGAACCATGACATTCTAGAACTCATATGTGTCATAGAAGCCGTGATGTCACAGATCAAAGCACAGATCAAAGCACAGATAAACACTGAGGAACACATTATTGTTAGGAGACAAACTGCAGCTGTTATTTTTACATTACGTTACATTTTATTATTTGTGGCATAAATTACAGACCAGTAGTCAAAATGGACGGAAGCGGAGAAGGATCTCACAACCAGAATCGTAAGTACTTGGTTTATCAATTTAAAGACCTCTCTGTAATGTACAATCTTTCCAACAGCTGTTTAAAGATGTCTGTGGTTCTAATCCAAAAACACTTTTTGTTAAATTAAGTGATTACCTCCTCATGCTCTGCTAGCTGTCTGTTCTGTTTGCACTGAAAAAGAAACACAGAAAATGAATCAGACTAAGCCACTAGGGCTGTACCACATATATATATATATATATTTTACATTCAAAGCTTCTATTGAGGTTTTCGAATAAAGCTTTGAATGCCTGTTAATGCAGGTGAGCCTCCCTTGGTGTGTGGCAAGCAGGAGAACAAACCGGCTGCATTGAAAATGTTGTTTTTGAAACGCAAATGCCCACAAATATTGACCTCTTGAGCCCGAGCGAGCCCCATTTGGGGTTCGAGTGGTACCGAGCGGTACCGTAGAAAGTATGTGATAGATTGTACATGTATAGTGATAGAAGAAGTTAAATATATAGTTATATAGTATATAAAAGTACAATGGAACAGCTGGAGCAGCTGATTCCCAAATGACGACCTTTCGTGACCTCTCGTACGGAAATCTCTCTAGCTCTGGCCTGCTTCACTCTATTAACGCCAATTATTTTTTGTATGACTACTGCCATGCTTTGCTATGATGGCTTAACAGGGCCTCATTTAATATAGTATTATCAATAAAAGTGCTTTTTCACCAGGCGAACCTGACATTTTCATTTGCTATTAACCAGGAACATATACACAATATGTACACATCTCACCAAAGCTCGCCCCTCTTAGTGTTATTAATCAATTGAAACTATTCAAATAGACCTTGTAGTTAGAGAGATTTATTAAAGTCGAATATTTTGTTAGTAAAAAAACATGTTGTGAATTTTGGAAATTATTTCATCTATCTTTTTAACTGGAAGAATTTCAGACTCCACCTTTAAGGAAGACAGATTTTTTTGTTTAATGCAATAAATGGTAAATTGATAATGATAATGATAAAATGCTTCTTTACCTTGCAGGCTTCAACTTCAACGTACCTGTAGATGCAGCAGGGGATCAAAGTCATGCTGGAATCTTTTTCATCTTGGATTTGTACTTCGATGGAGAACGAGGGCAGGACGCCTTCAATTTCTTTCAATACTTGTTGAACTTCCTTAATGACGAAGATGATTTCGAAGATGCAAATGACGAAGATGTTTTCGAAGATGCAAATGACGAAGATGCAAATGACGAAGATGTTTTCGAAGATGCAAATGACGGTGACATTGATGAAAACCCAAACGATGAAATCGAGGACATCAATGAAGACCAGGAGGAGGACAACAACGTTAACAACAATGACATCAATGAAGACCAGGAGGAGGACAACAACATTAACAACAATGACATCAATGAAGACCAGGAGGAGGACAACAACGTTAACAACAATGACATCAATGAAGACCAGGAGGAGGACAACAACGTTAACAACAATGACATCAATGAAGACCAGGAGGAGGACAACAACGTTAACAACAATGACATCAATGAAGACCAGGAGGAGGACAACAACGTTAACAACAATGACATCAATGAAGACCAGGAGGAGGACAACAACGTTAACAACAATGACATCAATGAAGACCAGGAGGAGGACAACAACGTTAACAACAATGACATCAATGAAGACCAGGAGGAGGACAACAACGTTAACAACAATGACATCAATGAAGACCAGGAGGAGGACAACAACGTTAACAACAATGACATCAATGAAGACCAGGAGGAGGACAACAACGTTAACAACAATGACATCAATGAAGACCAGGAGGAGGACAACAACGTTAACAACAATGACATCAATGAAGACCAGGAGGAGGACAACAACGTTAACAACAATGACATCAATGAAGACCAGGACAGCCTCGATAACAATAATGAAGATGCAGAAGTGGCTGGTTGTTGTGCTTGGGTTGAGGATGGAGTCAACCAGGGGGGTGAAGAAGACCCCCTGCCTGGAGTGTCACGGAAGAGGTCAAGAGAAGACGACGGAGAGGACATTAAAGATAGAAGCAGCAAAAGAAGCAGATGGTGGTACGAGTCTACTGAAAGCAGCACCGACAGTGACACCGACTTCAACGGTTTAAAGAAGAAAACTGTAAATGACCCTGACCCTGAAGAAGATCCTCTGCCTGGTCCATCCAAGAAAAGGAAGAGAAGGAAGAGAAAGACCAACAGAGTAGAAAAGGAGAGGAGCAGCCACAATCTTCCTCCCAGTAGTGGCAATATTGAGGTGTCTGAAGATGCAGGTGCTGCGGGAGAGACCGACAAGGAAGAGGAGGAGAAGCACCCACGTCCGGGCGGATCTAGGAAGAGGCCGAGGGAGGACGATGAAGAAGAGGATCAACCGGCCAGGAAACGATTCAAACGTTAAGATGAGACATCTGCGACACATTGTAAATCAGGTAGGACCCTGCTTGAATCTTTTGTATGTAATGAAACTTTTCAGTTGCGACAATACGATACTATGGTTATTTTAATATATAATAGTGTCTTACCAGGAGGGCGACTGTGGCTCAGTGGTGAGCAGGGTCGTCCTTCAGTTGCTCTGTGCTACGGTGTGTAAATGTGTGTGAATGTTAGTCCTGGTGGGCAGGAGGCACCTTGCATGGAAGCCCCTGCCAGTGTATGAATGGGTGTGAATGAGATGTAGTGTGAAACTGCTTTGAGTGGGTGGTTGTCCATCACATTATAATAATACAATGTGGACTTAATTTAACATGCTGGTTCATTATTATTGAGAATACAAACTATTTTAGTATTTGAAACAAGAGTATTCTTTTTCTTTTTCCTTCTGTATGAATTCATGTCCCATTAATGCTCATTACTAACTTTGCTTCTTTGTGCTTTCTCGGCTCACAGGTTTCCATGGATCATGGTTTTATCTGGACCCTCCTCTATCCTTCTGTCTCTCTGTCTGTCTGTCTGTCTGTCTGTCTGTCTGTCTGTCTGTCTCTCTCTCTCTCTCTCTCTCTCTCTCTCTCTCTCTCTCTCTCTCTCTCTCTGTCAGTCTGTCTCTCTCTCCTCTCTCTCTATCCTTCTGTCTGTCTCTCTCTCTCTGTCTCTCTGTCTCTCTGTCTCTCTGTCTCTCTGTCTCTCTGTCTCTCTCTCTCTCTCTCTCAGTCTGTCTCTCTCTCCTCTCTCTCTATCCTTCTGTCTGTCTCTCTCTCTCCTCTCTCTCTGTCTCTCTGTCTCTCTGTCTCTCTCTCTCTCAGTCTGTCTCTCTCTCCTCTCTCTCTATCCTTCTGTCTGTCTCTCTCTCTCCTCTCTCTCTGTCTCTCTGTCTCTCTGTCTCTCTCTCTCTCTCAGTCTGTCTCTCTCTCCTCTCTCTCTATCCTTCTGTCTGTCTCTCTCTCTCTCTCAGTCTGTCTCTCTCTCCTCTCTCTCTATCCTTCTGTCTGTCTCTCTCTCTCTCTCTCTCAGTCTGTCTCTCTCTCCTCTCTCTCTATCCTTCTGTCTGTCTCTCTCTCTCCTCTCTATCTGTCTCTCTGTCTCTCTGTCTCTCTGTCTCTCCTCTCCCCTTCACCCCCCCCCCCCCACACACACACACACATGACATCTATTGCACTTCTGTCCATCCTGGGAGAGGGATCCCTCCTCTGTTGCTCTCCCACAGGTCTCTCCCTCTCTCCTCCCCTCCTCCCCCTCCTCTGTTGCTCTCCCACAGGTCTCTCTCTCCTCTCTCTCTATCCTTCTGTCTTCCTCTCTCTCTCCTCCCCTCCTCCCCCTCCTCTGTTGCTCTCCCACAGGTCTCTCCCTCTTTTCTCCCCGTTAAAGGGTTTTTTGGGGAGTTTTTCCTGTTCTGATGTGAGGGTTCCAGGACAGAGGATGTCACATGTGTACAGACTGTAAAGCCCTCTGAGGGCTCTCTGTCTCTCTGTCTGTCCCACTCACTCTGTCTCTCTCTCCTCTCTCTCTCTCTTTCTGCCCCCCCCCCCCCCCCCCCCATTTCAAAATAAAAGCCCTACATAATGAATTCTAACTGGAATGTTTGTGATGAAGCCTGTCATTTAATAACCTCTGTGTTTGTGTGTCAAACATTATGAATATGTCTCCTCTCACCCACCCAGTCCCACCCTTTCAAAATAAAAGCCCCATAGAGTAACTGTATCTCAACATGAAGCTCAGAATGAGGTTCGTACAGAAATGATGGGAGCGTTAGTTCTACATGAAAGGAGAAATCGGGCAGTGACTCTGTGGAAAGCTTGTATTACAGAGACTGAGATTCAGAAAGCTCCGTCTCCGTTGTCTTCCTCTGCTGTCTCAGAGACAAACTGCTGAAGGGTCTGGCAAAAAAAATATAACAAAACTCGTCTTGAAACTCATGTACACACTATGAACAGATTGTAAAAATAAAATAAAAAAGACAGAAAAACAAAACGTTTACAACATTTATTATTTTCCAGGATAAAAAATTTGGTTGAATAGAAAAAAATAGTTATGAAATTGCACAATTTTAAAGCAGTACTTGCAGTATATTGTTGGCAAACAAAGGTGAGGGTGGAAGTGGCCACAGCAGGCAGTAAACACATCCAATAAGCTCCATTGTGTAATAATACGTAAGTCTGAGTGTTATTGTAGACATGATGCGGGTATGACCTCAGATAATGTTTTCACACGTTTAAACAGCTTTCACAATTGTGGGCCATTATAATTCATCCCATTGTGAATAAAAGCAGAACCTTTATTATGAACCGGCTCCAGAGCGTATACTTCACCTGTTTTTTCATAAGCGTGATTGCAGTTCATGTTCACTTACTTCATCGCAAACCCTCGCTCTGCATTTAAAAGCTAGTGCCATGAGATCAGTATTCTGAGGCAAGCAACTTTTAAAATATATATATATATATATATATATTATATTTGTTTCACATGGTCATACAGTATTGAGATTTAATTGGTTTTGCTCTTATTACCAAACGAGCAGCAGAGGCAATTTTAGGTTAAACTGTGAAGTTGACCTGTAAATAAGCTCGGGTTTAGTTTGAGTTTCCATGAGCCACTCACTAAAGCACTTCTCCATAGCCTTCCTGCTAGCGGGATGATCTTCAGGGGCTGAAGCCACCGGAAAAAACGCTTCAACTCCAGAAAGCTGCTGTGTTCGCTGTACGGGACGCCTGTCAGGAAAACAGAAGGGTTCCCGTCATCATGTCACCCAAACAAAATTTTTGCTTTTGAAACATTAAAAATCTTATATAACCCATATTTAGTTTTTCAAGTGTCGGTCGGGATATAAATAATGACAACAATAATTCAGCTCTAGCTGAAACTGAACCTACTATGCAGTCAATCCTCGCACATGTAGTTACACAAAGTTGGAATAAAGTGTATTTTCTTCATGTTGATGAGTATAATATCTGAGTATATATACTGTAAGTGCATTTTAATGTTGTCTCAAAATAGTGCATTCAAGTACACTTGATTTTGTTTTAGTGTATTTTTTGTAGCACTAATGATATATAATTAGTATACTGAGTACATTGTTAGTACATCAAAAATAGCACACGTATAGTACATTAATCATGAGTACACTGCGGATGCTTAAATTAGTCTAATTCAGTGTACTTTCTTAAAACTGGGGTAAAGATTAATTTAGTTAAGCATGTTGCAGTCTAACTTTACTAATTCAACACTCTTCTTCCCACTCCACTTCTTGCTGATACAAATAACTTGTGTTAAGAGAATAAAGGTATCTGCACAGGTGGTTTATTGATAACAATAACAGCTTCTTTTGACACTTGAAGCGTGCCTTCCTCCCAGGCCTTATGATACAGCTCCAATAACCTCGCCAATGCCAATTCACTTAAATTGGATATCATTATACTATACATAATCTTTTCCAGGGGGGAAAACATTTTACTTCTCAACTCATGAACAGCAAAAGGCACATCTAGAGTCTAGAGTCAGAGTTTATCTTCTCATACATTATAGGATGGACTGCATATCTAATATTTGCTGCCTTCTAATCTTACGTTGTTCAGGTAAATTATCTGAACGATGGACTAAACAAACGTCTTGGCTAACATTATTGCTTTCTTCATATTCTCAAAAGTAAGTTCTTCCTCTTTTTATAACGCCGGAAGATTCATTTCCTGTCTGATTGACCTCGCCGTGTTCTTGCTCGTCTCATCATTCCCCATCCTTTATCTAATGGTGTTGTTCTCCAGATACTTGAGCAGAATCCTCTCCAACATTACCTTTTACTCTTTGGATTGTTTCCCTTAATTATGCTTGAGTCTTTTATAATCTAATCAATTCTGTAGCGAATTTTAACACTATAAAAATAACAGTTGTTATTATGTTATTATTCAATACTGGAGATGCTCACAAGTCATTTTTTGAGGAGCAAATCCAAGTCAAGTCTCTGTGGTTGAAATGAATGTTATCATCTGCTGCTTGCCATCTGGTCTGCTTGGAGCCCAGCCCAGCTACATGCAGGCTACTGTATCTCCATCAATGCTTTATCTATTAGTAGAGAATCAGCATTGATCAGTTGTTGTTTGGTACATGATCGCTTTAAAGAGGCTTTTACTATGCTTCATGAAAAATAACAAATCTTTTATTTGCTGTATTTTGCCCCTAAAAACGGATATAGACTAACGTTACTCGGGGTAACAGGAAAATATTGCTTAGGCATGCAATAATAACCCTAACCTATTATTTAATAACAGTTAGAGCACAATCGTATTTCATAATTACATTAAGTCTCCAACTAGTGACATCACATAATCTATTTTAATTTAACATATCCCTCTAGCTTTTCAAACCAAGAGATGGAGTCATGTTTTGAGGGGCAAGTCCGAGTTAACTTACCCATTACATTTAAACAAAAAATCCATTTCACTCCATTAGTTCCTCTATAGTTTGCCCATTGGAGCCTGAAGCCCTTCCTCCCCATAATGTACTGTGAGCATTGAAATCACCACACCATATTACTTATTTCCTTGTTCAAGCTAATAATCTTTCTTTTATTCAACCAAATCTCAACAACTACTGCTTATAAATCATATTGTGATTAATATATACTCCACCATGAGATATTCACTGTTTAATTATCCTCCTCTCTGACCACCATCTCTATCTTGTCTTATCAAAATGTGGTTTCAGCCACAAACTCTATTGAAAAAAACCATGATAGCCTACTAATCACTGCACTGAGATAAGCCATCATTGGAAGTAAACCTCTCATGTTACATTTCTACAGTCAAATCCTATCTATCCAAGTAGGCCTGCCTATCTGCTGCATCAACCAAGCCTTGACCTTGTATGTCTGTTGCATGTTGTATTTACAACATAATAATATATTCATTTAACTTAATTGAATTGAACATTTCCTGGAACTCAAATTCTGCTCATGCGGTAGACCTAATGTAGGGAAATCTCTTCTAGAATCAATGTTTGAGGTAGATTAATGCAGATCATCTTCATCTTTAGCATATGACATTTATTTTCACTTTATGTCTTTAAGAAAGCAATTTCCGTTGCTTTGTTTGTACTTCACGACCTTGACAATCGGCAATATGCTCCCCCAAAACAATTACAACATTTAAACATCTGCTGCACAGCCACCTGCTTATGTCACCCAGTACATTCACCAAATGCCCTAACCTTTGACATTTATATTATCATTACTTTCCACTCTTCACTCTCATTTCCTTGCTTTAGCTTTTTTAAGTCATATTTGGTCTCACTGTGACTTCATACTGAATTATTCTTCCTTGCTTTCTTCGATCTTACTTCAGTCAATTATGTTTGTTCTTCTTCCGATTCACTTGCTACAGATCTATCATTTTTAAAATTCACTCAAATACTCAAATACACCATTCACCTGCCTCATGCAATACCCCCATTCGCAGCCATTTCCATTTTTGTAAACATATCAGTGAGTTGTTCCATTTGTTCTGTAGAAGTATTTCTTCTCCAGATGTTCGCTGCTGATGCATTGTAGTGAGGCGCACAATCGTTACGTCACTGTCCGGGGTTTCCTAGTGAAGTGAACCCTACGGCGTCATGGCGGAGGCCGGTTCTCGGAAGACCCTGGATTGAAATGCCAGCTTTCTACGATCGCAGTTGACCAGCGAGCACTAGACTTTGCTTACATCTAAATCGGGAAGGGGGACTTATTCGGATTTTGGAAGGAGAGTAAAAACCAACACTGCACCAGTTCTTCCGAACTGAATCGTTCGGGGCTGATCTCCCTGACTGGGAGATAGCTAGCTAGCGTAAGGTAGCGTTAGCTATCGCAGCTGCTAGCTCGCCTGTTAAATAAGAGAAGAAAGGATCTCTGAAGCGGAAAGGCGGATTTAAACAACAATTCCATTGGAGTTTTCCAGGTAACCGTAAATAACATCTGGTAACATACAGCGTGGAGTTACTTATCCCCTAGTTCAGTGAGAAAGTAAGCTAACGTTGCATGTTGATGTGGTAAAAGCCGCGAGAAGTGAGCGGCGAATGAAAACAAGATGGAAGAGGGTGAAGTTAGGTTAGCTAATTTGGTTTTGTGGGTTTAATAATGAATACTAAATAAGTACAGTACTCAAATGTAGTCCACTACTTGCACAGACATTTGCATACTTAACTATATTCAACTGTTAAACGTCGGGTATCGACTATAACCGGAAAGTGAACATTCCAGCGGGTCCCTTCTAAGATGAACTAGCGCAAAGTTTTGTCATTTTGTTAGCTTCCGTGCTAGCCTCGTGCTTCATAACGTTAGCTAACGCTACTTTCCTGGGCAACCTTAGTAAACGCTGGACTACCATCCCTCTCACTTAATGTTTATCGAACCCACGTTAGCGTTAAATAAAAGATAGGACACGCCATTTAACGTTCCACCCGTATGGTTGCGGCACATGTTATGGAATTATAACGCCAACTGTTGCTTTAGTGTTTTACAAGTGTTATTATTGTGTAACGCAGAAAATCATCATACTAGCACAACACATACGAGCTAACGTTAGCAAACAGTAGTTAGTTAACGTTATTCATTATCATGTAGCAATAAAGTGACCAATCTTGATCAAACCGCTGGTAGCAATACGATAATGTCGATATTTGTTGCGGTATATTGCTTTCCTTTGGAATTCAGAGATAAAATAGTGTCTGGCGCGTTGGCAGTGTCTGCATACATTACTGCCAACGTAACCCGCCAATAGCTAATATTGGCGTCATTAGCTAGTTAGCTACATGCTAAATTGTAGCCACACTAAGACTTGATGACACAAAGGTTGGCATAAGTCCGTTTGTTATGCGATATTTTTGGGCTTGTCTCAGGTTAATGTCGTTATTTAGTGTTTAGAGTGCCCATGAAGCTTCGTGTGGATGTGAAAACACGCTGCTGCTGCGCAGGCCTGATAGGCCTCTGCGGTGAGGAAAACCAATACAGCTAACGTTAAGTTAACAGTTAGCTAACGTTACATGGAACTGCTGCCGTTCGCACAGCCTCTGGTTTTAACTTTATTCACAAGTAATAATAAAAACACGTGTTTTTGTGAGCTACGGAGATAGTTACGGTCTCTCAGAACTAAAACGGATAGCCTAAACTACTTCTCACAAATAGTTTCACAAAACATCTCGTGGTTAAGTGTATTGACAGCTCTACTAGGACGGGGCAATAGTTGGTCAGAGATGGTGTACTGAGCCGTACATGCATTTGACTGTGTAAGCGTAGATGATTAGCTCCTGCAGTGTGTTATCAACAAGCACACTGACGGCTTCATCGGATTCTCTTCCTACATACTGCGGGGAAAGCATAATGTTACTGCAATTAGTCCGCTTTGATGAAGGCTCAGTCATGGCCTTTCCCAGACAGTATTTAATGTGTATCTTGTCCTACAGGTTAACCACGTGGAACATAATACTACAGGTTGTCAGGGGGGGGTCTATATTTTGGACTTCAACATGGCTGGTCGCAGTGAGGAGGAAAGTGCAAGCAACAGCAGTGGAGAATCAAGGTAAATGAACTGATCAGATTTCACAAAAGGACATCAGAGTAGTTTGATGATAGTGATACAATCTTTTGTGTTTTTATAGAAGTCCAGTCTCAGATGACACAGCTGATAATATATTGATTATATTAACTGTGTATCAGACCCTTTTTGTACACATTGGACTGGATAAGAATACTTTCATACCACTTGTCTCCCATTTCTGTGTTTGGGACACTGCCATCTTCAGTTTATTTCCATTGAAATGTGTCTTTTATAAAGTTACAGACTGAGTCTAATGGAATGCCACTGTTGTTAACAGTATTGTTGTTTTGAACAAGTCTGTTGTTTACACCACACAGCAGTATATATACTGCAATGAGGCAGAATTGAACTATTTTTGAATGTTGTGATGGCAACTTAACTGAACTTAATGATTGAAAATATGCACTTTCACACACACACACACACACACACACATATATACATACATACATACCGATACAGACATCCCTGCTTTTGGATGTGGCACTCCAGTTGCATTAACACAGATATAAATTAATGATGGAGCGCCTGTCATTGTCAAAATACATAAGCTACAAGCGTGCACCGTTTATCAGTGCCAGAATAGATGCCAATAAAGTTTAATAAATGCCAAACCGGTTTAGAAAAGGGTTTTGTTTTTTGTACTAAGTGTTATATCGACACCGGTATTAAAACATTTCAGTCCAGTATGACGAACTGATTTGCTTTGTGAATGATTCATCTATTAATTACTAATGCACACATATGTGTTTAATTATTTGTCTTTGTGACAGTAATTCCGATGATGAATCCGGTTCTGGATCGGGCTCAGCGTCAGGCTCCGCCTCAGGCTCCAGTTCCAGCTCCTCCAGCAGCAGCAGCCAATCAGGGAGCAGTGACTCAGGTAGTGGCTCAGACTCTGGCAGCCGGTCAGATTCTGACACAGAGAAATCCAAGGAGAAGATGGACCCGCCAAATAAGTCAAACATTGATGGAGCTGAGGTAAAGAAATGAGCAAAACATGGACTCCTATTTGTTACTCAAACTGGACATGTGGAGAAAATGAGATGAGTCGATCGTTACATCTTAACTGTGAAGTTGCTGTTATATAACCGGCATCGAGGTGTTAAACTCTGTGTGGAACTTTTTGTTAAAATGGACGTAGCATTTTCTTGCATCTCTATGTAAACATTACGTCTAATGCGGGGAATAGCTGAGAACATGCAGAGTTGCATTACTCAAGAGTTCAGGTGGTTTTGACCCTTCGACTGTCGTAAAGAAGCTCCGCTGTTTCCGGCTTTGCTTTTTTGCACGGAACCAAGCAGCGGCGACAGTCCCGCCTGTGTTTAAGGGGCTCTAGTCACATGACACATGTTCAGAGCACCATCAGTGGCACACAGTTCCTTTTTGGGTGTTTGACACAGTGCTTGACTCTTGTCAAGTGAAAGCTTGTTAACCTGTTCACACATTGTTGGTAACTTTCCACTAAACTCATTGATTGCAGTTCTGGAAGTCCAACCCAAGTATCCTAGCAGTGCAAAGATCTGCTATGCTCAGAAAGCAGCAGCTTCAGCAGCAGCAGCAGCAGCAGAAGAGACAAAGCTCCTCAAATAGTGGATCTGATGAGGTTTGTTTAAATTGAATAAATCCACTTTCTCTGTGCTGCTTGACCTTTTTGAGGTATCATCTCTTTACTTGGCTGGGATTTCTGTAATTGGAGGGGCACAATACCTTTACATGAACTTTCTGTCTTTGATGATGATCTCTTTTAGGACTCGTCAAGTAGCGATGGATCTGACTCATCAAGTGGATCCAAAAGGAGAAGAAATTCAGCCTCCTCTGGATCGGGCTCTGGATCAGGGAGTGGTTCTGGATCAGACTCGTCAGCGGACAACAGTGACGAAACGGCATCGGACTATGAGCCTAGTCACAAAATCAAAAGCAGAAAGCCTCCAACAAAGTAAGTGGACAGTTGCCTGTTAAAGGCTTTCTGGTAGGGTTGTAACACTATACTGGTATTAGAATTGGTGATTATAGTACTTTGTACATTTGCTTATTTAGTGTTTCCTTTTACATTCTATAGTGCTGCTGACATGTAAACTAACATGCTTAAGTTATATAACATGCTCTGTTTTCAGTCAGGAACAGTGTGTACTATTTGTACTATTTGTGTGTCCTCATCCGCCTTCTTGCACCGCCATGTTTCTACAGCAGCCCAGAAGGGACAAACCACACGCTCGCTCTTTGTGAGAGCTTTTTGCGTATTTCCGAATCAAACGGGCTCCAGTGCTAAATTATTAAAGACCGGAGTATTGATATGCCCCGACGATAGTGGTGCTTTGTTATCTGTAAGTTTAAATGTTTTGGTGTAATTGATTATCACGCTGCAGCACACATCTCCTCTGCTCTCTCTGTCTGGGCTGAGCTCCTCTAGCTACACACACACACACACACACACACACACACACACACACACACACACGTGTCAGACATGCTGCCGTGGAGACACTGAAGACACCAGGTGAAGTAAAGATTACTCGACTGACGAGAACTTTGCTCTTTACTGTTCGTGCAATAAAACATTTGTGAGTAAAAAGCCAATACTTTATCAATACATCTGTTTAACAAACTTGAACATGTGAACAAAAGTGAAGTTTACACAAGCACAGACCAAAAGCATTCTTTTTTTATTTTTTTAACAAACACGCTGAAACAGAATCTGTCTGTAGTCTAACAAAGCAGCCACGAGGACATTCTTTATAAACTTCACTCATTTGTTCCTAGGGAGTTATTAATGACTTTAAATAGTGACTTTGCTGTTGAGAACATTACTATTGCTGCTATAGAAACAATATTTAGTTATGTTTAAAATGGAAATACACACATTCTGAATTTATTTGTTTAAAAAAAATGATACACATGGTCATAAGCATCAATAAGAGTTGCTCTTAGTAGTAATAAAATCCTAAAGTTAGCGATCCCTACCTTGATTCTCGGTGAGCGGAGGTGTGTTCACTTGATGCCACTAGATCGTTAAGTGTCTTGCTCAAGGACACATCGACATGCGACTAGCGGAGCTGTTTCCCATTGTAGTGGTCACTGGTCACTCACCTCATAGGACCGTTTAAAGGAATACAAAGAGTGGTGCGAGTTTAACTCTGGCCATGTATTCTTTTGTCATCTCTTGTCGTGTCTCAGGATGAATTATCGGAATGGGAAGAAAAGCAGCAACCAGAAGAAGAAATCCCAGAAGCATTCTTCCTCTGAGGACGACGATGATAACTACAAGAAGGGGGCGTCTGCGGGGCAACGGCGGCAGGCCACGGTCAACATCAGCTACAAGGAGGACGAGGAGCTGAAGACCGATTCAGACGACCTGGTGGAAGTTCTGGGCGAAGATGTCCCACAACCCGAGGAAGACGAGTTCGAAACACTGGAGAAAGTGATGGAAGGCAGGATAGGAAGGAAAAGAGGTAAAGGGCACAGTGCGATTGTCATCACATTTTAAGAGTTGTATGGAGACTGAGAGAATTTGGACATTTGTTTAGAGGAAGTTAGGAGATGCCAGGAAGTCATCTTAGAAATCCAGTGTGACAAAACAGCTTGAACTTCCTGTTTCTCTGTAAAAAAACAACAACAAAAAGTTGTTAGAATGATCATAGAAATATGTTTCACGGTATTCCTCGTTCTTTTTTCCTAACAGCAACAGGAAGTGTAACCACTGTATACGCTGTAGAAGCAGACGGGGAACCCAATGCCAACTTCAATAGCATCAAAGAGCCTGGTGAGGTCCAGTATTTGATAAAGTGGAAGAACTGGGCCCATATCCACAACACTTGGGAGACGGAGGAGACACTCAAGCTACAGAACGTCAAAGGCATGAAGAAACTGGACAATTTCAAGAAGAAGGACCAGGAGAAAAAGAGATGGTGAGAGCTTGTTTCTTTAATAAACCAAGAGCGTCACACTTTATGAAACTTAATTACAATCTGACAAAAGGTAGACCAACTGTTTTACACACCGTCGGTCTTCTACTACCCTCTGAGCAGCAGGACAGACTACCAGGACCAGTATGATGACAACCACTCAGTGTCCCCCCCGGTCAATACAACGACCGTCCCCTTGATAAACTCATACCTAAACTTAACCGTTTTCATTCTAATGTCCAAACCAAATGTCCCCATCTCTAGCTTTGTCCTATCTAGCAGGTTTTGTTCATTTAAACCTAAAACATACATACATAGGTACATAAAACCCCATTTTTCCCAGTTGAACCTGTGTTCAGTGTAATCTACTGACATAACTGTAATGCCACAAGACTCCGTGTAACCATCTGCTCCAGTGACTGGTGGCAGTTTTGTCCGTCTCCATTGGTGAACACTTTAATCACATTTGTCTCCTGAGTAATTCAGAAAACGGATGCCTCGTTTATTTAAATGTGATATTGTTGATCTAGACATCTGAATGGGTCACCTTGGTTCGTCTTTTGGTGCAGCACTGTCAGCGTCTACATTAGTCTCTTTGTGGGATTCAAACCGTCGTCTCCTGGTAATGAATCCATAGAAATGATGAAAATGAGTTTTATTTAGCAGCCTCTGGAAAACGAGTTGGTTTGGCGCTGATAAGAAATAGAATACAAGGCCGTAGCTTATTTTCTAATGCATTTTGTCCTCTCCCCAGGTTAAAGGCGGCTTCACCAGAGGATATAGAGTATTTCAATTGTCAGGAAGAACTGATGGATGACCTTCACTCTCAGTACCAGCTTGTAGAGCGAATCTTAGGTGCACATTCTACCTCACTTGTTGTTTGAAGCATTTTACTCTGAATACATTTTAATGCCGTTGGATTTGTGCAACTAAATAAGTCCCTGAATTCCTTTTGAGCAGGACATTCAAACCAGAAGTCAGCGGCTGGTTACCCAGACTACCTATGCAAGTGGCAGGGTTTATCATACTCCGAGTGTAGCTGGGAAGATGGAGCGCTGATCGGCAGGAAGTTCCAGAAATGCATTGACGACTACATGAGCAGAAACCAGTCCAAAAGCATTCCATCCAGAGACTGCAAGGTAATGAATGCACTGCCAAGTCTCCTTTGGCACTACTAATGCATTACATCTTGAGTGAGCGATTTGAATTCAGCTTAGCTTGGTGTGACATCTTCTGGGTCAGTTTGACTTTGACTGTTGACTGAAACACTGACGACCACCGACTGTTGTTCTTTCCTGTAGGTGCTCAAACAGAGACCCAGGTTTATGCCCATGAAGAAGCAGCCGAGTTATATAGGAGGCGATGGACTGGAGCTCCGAGACTACCAGTTGGACAGCTTGAACTGGATGGCTCACTCCTGGTGCAAGTACGATTTTAAGAAATTCTCAATTTGCATCATCTGAATGTCCATTCTGTAATTATTGGGGGGGGGGGGGGCTATATATGTAATGTATCCCGCGGTCATATGCTGGAAGCACCATCCGTCGGCAGTGAGTAGCACGTCCACAATCTGAGCTCATGCCGTTTGTCTCCTCTGCTCTGTCTTCATTCATAGAGGCAACAGTTGCATCCTTGCTGATGAGATGGGTTTAGGGAAGACCATCCAGACAATCTCCTTCCTCAACTACCTGTTAAATGATCACCAACTGTATGGACCCTTCTTGCTGGTTGTGCCTCTCTCTACACTTGTCTCCTGGCAGAGAGAAATCCAGCTGTGGTCCCCTCAGATGAATGCTGTGGTCTATCTGGGAGACATCAGCAGCAGGAATATGGTACGATGCTTCAAACACCTGTTGCATAAACACAAGGTCTTCAACTCTATTGATGCAATGTCCTTGTCCCCTTCTCCAGGCATTGAATGTTAAAATGAATGGATGCTAGCAGCAAAAGCATCAGTTTGTTAATGTTTTTCATGTTTCCTTGTGTTTTCATTTAATAGATCAGGACACATGAGTGGATCCACGTCCACAGCAAGAGACTCAAATTCAACATCCTCCTCACAACATACGAGATTCTTCTCAAAGACAAGGTCAGCAGCTGCTGCGCTTCATGTGCTCGCTGTTGTTTATCACTTAATTGCCTTTATTTATGACACGCATGAAATGGTAAAGTGCAGTATGATATTAATATATATGTAAAACTTGTAACGTTTGTGCTTCTCCAGTCGTTTTTGGGCGGTGTTAGCTGGGCCTTCATTGGTGTGGATGAGGCGCACCGACTGAAGAATGATGACTCCCTCCTCTACAAGACCATGATGGACTTCAAGTCCAATCACAGGCTTCTGATCACAGGAACGCCACTGCAGAACTCCCTGAAAGAGCTCTGGTCCCTGCTGCACTTCATTATGCCCGAGAAGTAGGCCACATCAATTGTTACGCTTAGATACGAACTTAAAATCAACCCGGTTTTAGAATCGGGAACTTTTCTCAATTTTCGTTTTCCACTGCAGATAGCAACCCCTCCATGTAGGCGGGTTGTGAGCGGGTTGTTCTAGCGATGCTGCGTGAAACGCCACAATAACCTTGTGTTCTCCTGCTGGATCCTTTCAATGGCTACAGAGAAACGTCGTCTACGTCATTTGATCGCGGCTCAATTTAGCAGGCTGCCTTGTTTTATCCTGGTGGAGTGACTATAAAGAGGGAGAATTGAAGTGTAGACGTGACACAAACACTTGATTTGATCATGGATCCAGTATATTACACTGCAGTCTGGATTCTCTACGAACGGTACCAAACAGAGTGACTGCTGACTCGCATGAACAGGTCCAACGTAGAATGAATGCACATCGGCAGGTCTGCGTAATTTAGCCCACGTCTCCTGTATGGGATGTCTCATTTGGTCATGGTCTCACTCACTCTTCCCCTACTTGTTCTCTTACTCGTAGAACCCAACATCTGGTAACTACTCATTTATTTTTGTGCATTTTTTTTTCTTTTGCAAAATGTTACCCGTGGAAACAACTTGAGCAATATCTGCTGCCTTACATTGATAACGCAGCTTTGCTTTGACTGTTGGCAGCACAGAGGCCTTCAGCGATGTTGATAGGCTGTTACTGGTGACGTGGGCGGGGCTTTGAGTGAGACCAGAGTGATGACTGCATCAGAGCCAAAGTAGTGCGTTTTATAATTAAGTTATTTGATCGGCAATCGGATTTATAAAGAAAAGGTGAAATCGTGAAAATGCTGAACATCGAAGCCGATTCTCAGTCCGTCCTCGTCGCAGTACTCCTTGATACCACTGTCGGCTGCAAAAGAGCACACTCGCCACAGCAAACAGTGACGTGCACTAGAAGAGGTCAGAGTTTAGTTCTAAGGAGGACTAAATGAAGACTTTAAGTCTGTATCTGGTACCGTGAGATGACTGTGTTGCCACACCACCACTGACGTGTGTTGTGTGTCTTGTTTCTCAAGGTTTCACTCTTGGGAGCTGTTCGAGGAGGCGCATGGTAAAGGCAGGGACTCGGGCTACACCAGTTTGCACAAAGAGCTGGAACCTTTTTTACTGCGCCGAGTCAAGAAGGATGTGGAGAAATCTCTTCCTGCCAAAGTGGAGCAGATCCTCAGAGTGGAGATGAGCGCTATCCAGAAACAGTATTACAAGTAAGAGCTGCACACGTCCCCGTTAATACTATGACCTCTGCTTCAGTTCAGGTGATCGGTGTTCACCTGCTGCTTGAGTGATGCACAGAAGAGTTTGTCATTACGGGTTATGATTTCTAGTTAATCTCATTGTGCTGCGAGATAGAGATGCACCATTTTCAATTTTCTTGGCCGATTGTACTTTGTGAGTCATCTACAATGGTTATTTGCATAAAACAATACATCTTGGTTGTAATATATATATATATATATATATATATATATATATATATATATATATATATATATATATTTGGTGTGTTCATAGTTCCCCCTCTAATCTGTTATATCTCTGTGAAGACATCTGCTTCAAACAACTGTTTTTATTTAAGTTTCTCACCAAAATCTACATTTTACAAGACTACATTTGAACACCTCATGATGTCGTTATAATTTACCTTCACTCAATACTACATGTTACAAAGTCAATGCAACCTCAGTTTAATGAGCTGTTTTGCTCCGACGCTCTGTGCAGCATGCATGGCGATGAATAACAATATAATAACTCTCTAATGATGCTAGTTGTTCCTCCACGGCTTATTTTGAACTTGCAATTGCTACAAATTGCAAGCTTCATGTCTTCATCACTCACGCTGAAGACGATGTTTTCTGTCAGTGAAACTAACGTGTGTGAAGTATGAGGGTTATGTTTTGATTGGCTGCGGATCAATCAACTCATTTATGCTACAGTGATGTATGTTTATGTGTTTGTGATCAGATGGATCCTCACCAGGAACTATAAGGCTCTGAGTAAAGGCAAAGGCAGCACGTCGGGCTTCCTGAACATCATGATGGAGCTGAAGAAGTGTTGTAACCACTGTTACCTGATTAAGCCCCCAGATGACATTGAGTTCTTTAGCCGAGCCGAAGCCTTACAGGTCTGTTTCATTTACTTTATTTTGTTGTAACATCAGGGTTTCTGTTCGCTCTGCCGCAGTAAATATTTGTATTCACTTAAGGAATTCGGGTTTAATCGAAATCAAATCTGAATAGTGTTTTCACATGTAAACACTTAATAGGCTTGTTGGAGATGAGAGCCGGCGGCGGCAGCAGGGGGGCGGTGACAAAAGGCTGCCGTCAAGTCGGGCACTTTCCAGCAGTCTTCAAAAAAATACACAGGACGTTACAGAAATATTAACATCCTGTAAGAGACGTCTGTAGGCTGCCTGTAGTCTGCAGACCATGTTGGGATTTCTTTAAATTCGTTTGTGAATATATATATATATATATATATATAAATAGAAATGTGTGTATTAGGCATCGTATTCCATCCTGTATTTTTACGTCTGCACTTTTGAATTGCTTGTTTTGATAATAACCCTCTTTGTTATCAACCACATCAGCTGAGATTAAATCCTTCATATCACAACATGAGGATAATATCCTATAATCGATCATCAAACATCACAATTACACAGAACATTTAGATTTTCTACAGAAGGTCAAAACCAAGAGCCAATCGGCTCTTTGATCAGACGAGTCCCGTCCTCTCACTCCAATAGCTCCTGCTTGTGCTTGGATTGCTCTGTTTCTGCTCAAACTGTATACTTGTACCCGGATGTATTGTTGCTCTCACAGATTGACTTCCTAATGTTAAGTGGAGAGGATGGACCAGTAATTGTTTGCCTCTCTTCTCCTCCGACAGCAACTGATCCGCAGCAGTGGGAAGCTGGTTCTGTTGGACAAACTGCTGGTGCGTTTGAAGGAGCGAGGCCACCGAGTTCTCATCTTCTCCCAGATGGTCCGGATGCTGGATATCCTGGCTGATTACCTGAAGAGCCGACAGTTCCTCTTTCAGGTAGTGAAACAATCTGACCTACTGTACACACATACGCAGATATGCTCTACAAAAGCACACCAGCGCGGCAGAAGTATGAAATGCCATCTACATAGTTCTGAACGTTATGTTTACTGAATTTGTGCAGAGGTTAGATGGCTCCATCAAAGGGGAGATGAGGAAGCAGGCGTTGGATCATTTCAATGCTGAGGGCTCAGAGGTAAGTTCTATGCACTGTATGCAGTAAAGGTACTTTGTGCTTCATTTGAATACACCTGGACTGTATCACGTATGATGAACCTCCAATTGTTTGCCCAGGATTTTTGCTTCTTGTTATCAACGCGTGCTGGTGGTCTGGGAATCAATCTGGCGTCAGCTGACACAGTGGTCATCTTTGACTCGGACTGGAACCCCCAGAATGATCTCCAGGCCCAGGCCAGAGCCCACAGGATCGGACAGAAAAGACAGGTAAGTAACCGCAGCCATGAAGCTCACTACATGTACGCACCATGGAGCTGTGGCTAACAGAAGCTGTAGCTACCTCACAATCAAAGAGGAACGCTGAAAGGAAATGTTATGTAGGGGTTAGCAAAACCTGCAGCTCCACTCCGCTGAGAGGTGTTGGCTGTTTTACAGTGTTTACTGAAGCAAAAGTAGCAATGCCACCATTAAATAATACTCTGTTACAAAGCCTTTGAGTCAGTTCAATTCCATTTATTTGTCCAAAAAACAAGTCCAAAAGCACACATTGGCCTCAGAGGGCTTTACATTTAACGTTTGAAGTACAGAAGTATTTGAAACAAAATGTACTAGCATAAAAAGTACTCGTTATGCGGAAAGTCCTTCAGCTCAGACTCCAGTGGGGCTCCTGCTGGGAGCCGGCACCACGCTGCGGGAGACCCGGGCCGCATTGCTGGAGAACCAGGGCTGAACGAGGCAGACCTTCAGACCCTGAGAGGTCTTCTAAAGGGACTCTGGTGCTCAGAAACACTACCACTTATGTCCACAAGGACCGCCAAAGTCAACACTGAACATGAAAGTTCCTCATTGTAGCTTTAAGTAAATATTCTTCATTACATTCCACCACTGTGATTCTTCTGTCTGGCCCTACTCAGATAACCCCTGGTATAGATAGAGGGAGATATAAATGATCTACCGTTACCAAGTTCTCTGCTACAATGTGTTTATATTCATATTCCACCGCTTGCTTGTGGACCGGCAGGTGAACATATACCGTCTGGTGACGAAGAGCTCAGTGGAGGAGGAAATCATTGAGAGGGCGAAGAAGAAGATGGTGCTGGATCACCTTGTCATCCAGAGGATGGACACTACAGGGAAAACTGTCCTCCATACCGGTGCTGCTCCCTCCAGGCAAGCGACGCATACCTCCTTCTGCTGCCTGACTGCCTGTCCTTCTGTTGCCCACATCCCTCTTGAGCTCAAACTTCTGGTGCTTGTTGACAAACCTTATTATTGACATTAGTCGTGTCATTGAAGAGTGCAGCCTTTCTTATCCTCCCCAAAATAAATCAAGTGATTTCATCCGTAGTGTTTGTTAGTTACCGCTACACTTTGCTGTTATCTGACGTGTCTTTTATGACGTACAGTTCAGCACCATTCAACAAGGAGGAGCTGTCTTCCATCCTGAAGTTTGGTGCTGAGGAGCTCTTCAAAGAGCCAGAGGGTGAGGAGCAGGAGCCTCAGGTATGTAGTTGTATACTGAATGATGTTTGTGTATAATCACAACCTTTCTCTGAAATATATGCGAGTGGCATGACGTGGCCTTTTCTGCTCTGTAGGAGATGGACATCGACGAGATCCTCAAAAGAGCAGAAACCAGGGACACTGATCCTGGACCCTCCACGGTGGGAGAAGAGCTGCTGTCTCAGTTCAAGGTATTAAAAGAAATGTAAACACATTAAGTTGTGATGTTCTGTTCTTTAGCAATTTAACATTTACAGTCGTGACTTGACCTGTGCAGGTGGCCAACTTCTCCATGATGGACGAAGAGGAAATAGACATCGACTCTGAGCGGAGTCATCGGAGTTGGGACGACATCATTCCCGAGGAACAGAGGAGGAGGATGGAGGAGGAGGAGAGACAGAAGGAGCTAGAGGAAATCTACTTGCTGCCTCGCATGAGGAATTGTGCCAAACAGGTACAGAAGCAGTCCTGCTTAACATAATAACAACTTATGATCATGTGTGTGCTACTCTGTGGTATTTTGCGTTTTGGGTTCAATTTCCTTGGTTTGTGTTAACAGTCGAGCTTTAACGCCGGTTCGGGACGGCAGAGCAGGAACAGGAGGTACTCTGGGTCTGACAGCGACTCCCCGTCGGACCGAAAAAGGCCAAAGAAACGAGGGCGGCCTCGGACCATTCCACGGGAAAACATCAAGGGCTTCAGCGACGCTGAGATTCGGAGGTGATTATAGACGCTCCAGAGGTCTCGGGGTGGCTTTTAATCGACTTCTCCTCACATTCCCCCGTTTACATCTCTGTGAATTCTTACAGGTTTGTCAAGAGTTACAAAAAGTTTGGAGGACCACTGGAGAGGTAAGCCGCGTCCTATTGTCTCACATTGTTTTTAACAATCACAAAATAACATGCCACCCAGTCTGCTCAACAAGTGTCTCGCTCACCCAGGTTGGATGCTATTGCTCGTGATGCTGAACTTGTGGATAAGTCTGAACATGATCTGAAGCGCTTAGCAGAGACCGTTCACAACGGCTGTGTGAGAACACTACGAGAAAACCCCTGTGGACCAGAGAAGACTTCAGGTAACATTAATCCGCCCATGATACGAAGGTCGTGTGTGCTATTTGTGTTAGAGCTGCAATAAGTGATTAATCATCAGTAATAATGTGTTTTAATGCCTTTGTTCATCACTTGTGAGCGTTGAAGCTGCCAACAAAAACCAGTTCTGCCCCTCAGTTTCATCACAGTGAAGTAGTGTTGAGACGTGACCGGGCTTGTACAAGTTAAAGTCTGTCACGCTGTTCTTCTGCATTACTCCGGTTCTGAAAGGTCAAGTCATGTGCGAGTGTTTAAACTTGCCTTCTTTCTACTGGCCATCAGGTGGTGTCTCCCTCCTTTTTGTTCACTATCAGAATTTGATTGATTTTTTTTAATTTGTGAGGACATTGAAGAAATGGGGGATGTAGAGCGGGAGGAAAGACGGAATCACTTTAGTCCATCAAGTATCGGATAATTGTGGGAAATGTTATATTTTCTCCTAGCCCAAAGGTGAATTCTTCAAATTTGCTCAATCAACAGTCCAAACCCCAAAGTCTTCAATCGACGATGATAAAAACCAGAAGAAGCTTTTTTAAGATATAGGACTTGATTGAATACAGCTTGAGAAGACACAGTTCCTACCCTAATACCCTAATACAGTTTTCTATGCTTTAGGTGAATAGGAATCCATTTTATTATCTGCTGATCACAGGCCAGGGATTTGCGGTTTGCACACACACTGACAGGGCTATAGGCCACGGTACAGTGAATCATTTCTTACACTGGTTGTCTGTCGCATGATTCAGGCATGAGACTTTTCCGCCGTTCGGCGGATTTACGGCTATTTTAGAACTCCAGAGACCATTTCTGAGATCAGTGTAAATTCGAGGAGTTTTTTTGGGGGTGGGGGGTGGGTAAGGTACCTCCGTGGGCTCTGACGATCGCGTACATGTGAACACACTGTGACTCGGTAACTATCCGGAGCGCTTCTACTCGTATCATTGTCTTAATGTATGTGCTTGCTAACATAACGATAAAAAGCAGAGTACGTCGAACTGGCCAGCCAGCGTTTCTCCGATTGGAGTGAGACGAGGAGAAAAGGTGATGTCGTGATCTTCACAATAAAACATCTTTGATGTGTCGAGTCTTGGCCAATCAGCGTTCAGATGTCTACAGCGTCTTCATTTCCCTCCGTTACAGTTTAAGTTCCGTTATGGTCCGTTACCGTTCAGACTTGCTGGTTAAGTTAACGTCCACTGCATGCGGAACTCTGTCGACTGTTAACGTTCGTCATTATCGCGAATTTGGAGGAAAAAACGTAACGTAACCCGTGTTCCGGTTCAGTTCACGCGGTCACTCGTTAACATTAAACCAGAACACTGGCGGATCTGGTTGCTGTTTTTAACTCAAAGTAGAATCAAAGGCCCAGATACTGATGAGATGATGAGGCCCAGATACTGATGAGATGATGAGGCCCAGATACTGATGAGATGATGAGGCCCAGATACTGATGAGATGATGAGGCCCAGATACTGATGAGATGATGAGGCCCAGATACTGATGAGATGATGAGGCCCAGATACTGATGAGATGATGAGGCCCAGATACTGATGAGATGATGAGGCCCAGATACTGATGAGATGATGAGGCCCAGATACTGATGAGATGATGAGGCCCAGATACTGATGAGATGATGAGGCCCAGATACTGATGAGATGATGAGGCCCAGATACTGATGAGATGATGAGGCCCAGATACTGATGAGATGATGAGGCCCAGATACTGATGAGATGATGAGGCCCAGATACTGATGAGATGATGAGGCCCAGATACTGATGAGATGATGAGGCCCAGATACTGATGAGATGATGAGGTCCAGATACTGATGAGATGATGAGGCCCAGATACTGATGAGATGATGAGGCCCAGATACTGATGAGATGATGAGGCCCAGATACTGATGAGATGATGAGGCCCAGATACTGATGAGATGATGAGGCCCAGATACTGATGAGATGATGAGGCCCAGATACTGATGAGATGATGAGGCCCAGATACTGATGAGATGATGAGGCCCAGATACTGATGAGATGATGAGGCCCAGATACTGATGAGATGATGAGGTCAAAGAGTTTAATGAAGAAGAGGCTGTTTGTGTAGTGCAGCTTGACGCAGGGCTGAGCTGTGAGTGGAGCTGGGCCTGGATAAAGGTGGAGGTCTACACAGACGTGAGTACAGCTTCCTGCTGTCACAGTGTTTTAAATACATTGATGAGGCAGGTCTGCTGAATGCAGCCTCTGCTCCAAGGAGATAAAGTACAGCAACATGCCCTCTCATCACACTACCAGACACTGTTCACTGTAATGACCACAGCCAGAGTAGATTATCATTTTAATTTAAATAATAGAACTGGATTGAATGCATATTAATTGCAAATAGAAGATAGGCCACTATTCTAACAGCTGTACAGTAACAGTAGAAGTTAATATGAAGACGTACAGTAACAGTAGAAGTTAATATGAAGACATACAGTAACAGTAGAAGTTATTATGAAGACATACAGTAACAGTAGAAGTTAATATGAAGACATACAGTACCAGTAGAAGTTAATATGAAGACATACAGTAACAGTAGAAGTTAATATGAAGACGTACAGTAACAGTAGAAGTTAATATGAAGACGTACAGTAACAGTGGAAGTTAATATGAAGACATACAGTAACAGTAGAAGTTAATATGAAGACGTACAGTAACAGTAGAAGTTAATATGAAGACGTACAGTAACAGTAGAAGTTAATATGAAGACGTACAGTAACAGTAGAAGTTAATATGAAGACGTACAGTAACAGTATAAGTTAATATGAAGACGTACAGTAACAGTAGAAGTTAATATGAAGACATACAGTAACAGTAGAAGTTAATATGAAGACATACAGTAACAGTAGAAGTTAATATGAAGACGTACAGTAACAGTAGAAGTTAATATGAAGACGTACAGTAACAGTAGAAGTTAATATGAAGACGTACAGTAACAGTAGAAGTTAATATGAAGACGTACAGTAACAGTAGAAGTTAATATGAAGACGTACAGTAACAGTAGAAGTTAATATGAAGACGTACAGTAACAGTAGAAGTTAATATGAAGACGTACAGTAACAGTAGAAGTTAATATGAAGACATACAGTAACAGTAGAAGTTAATATGAAGACATACAGTAACAGTAGAAGTTAATATGAAGACGTACAGTAACAGTAGAAGTTAATATGAAGACGTACAGTAACAGTAGAAGTTAATATGAAGACGTACAGTAACAGTAGAAGTTAATATGAAGACGTACAGTAACAGTAGAAGTTAATATGAAGACGTACAGTAACAGTAGAAGTTAATATGAAGACGTACAGTAACAGTAGAAGTTAATATGAAGACGTACAGTAACAGTAGAAGTTATTATGAAGACATACAGTAACAGTAGAAGTTAATATGAAGACATACAGTAACAGTAGAAGTTAATATGAAGACATACAGTAACAGTAGAAGTTAATATGAAGACGTACAGTAACAGTAGAAGTTAATATGAAGACGTACAGTAACAGTAGAAGTTAATATGAAGACGTACAGTAACAGTAGAAGTTAATATGAAGACATACAGTAACAGTAGAAGTTAATATGAAGACGTACAGTAACAGTAGAAGTTAATATGAAGACGTACAGTAACAGTAGAAGTTAATATGAAGACATACAGTAACAGTAGAAGTTAATATGAAGACGTACAGTAACAGTAGAAGTTAATATGAAGATGTACAGTAACAGTAGAAGTTAACATGAAGACGTACAGTAACAGTAGAAGTTAATATGAAGACGTACAGTAACAGTAGAAGTTAATATGAAGACATACAGTAACAGTAGAAGTTAATATGAAGACATACAGTAACAGTAGAAGTTAATATGAAGACGTACAGTAACAGTAGAAGTTAATATGAAGACGTACAGTAACAGTAGAAGTTAATATGAAGACATACAGTAACAGTAGAAGTTAATATGAAGACGTACAGTAACAGTAGAAGTTAATATGAAGACGTACAGTAACAGTAGAAGTTAATATGAAGACATACAGTAACAGTAGAAGTTAATATGAAGACGTACAGTAACAGTAGAAGTTAATATGAAGATGTACAGTAACAGTAGAAGTTAATATGAAGACGTACAGTAACAGTAGAAGTTAATATGAAGATGTACAGTAACAGTAGAAGTTAATATGAAGACGTACAGTAACAGTAGAAGTTATTATGAAGACATACAGTAACAGAAGTTAATATGAAGACATACAGTAACAGTAGAAGTTAATATGAAGACGTACAGTAACAGTAGAAGTTATTATGAAGACATACAGTAACAGTAGAAGTTAATATGAAGACGTACAGTAACAGTAGAAGTTAATATGAAGATGTACAGTAACAGTAGAAGTTAATATGAAGACATACAGTAACAGTAGAAGTTAACATGAAGACGTACAGTAACAGTAGAAGTTAATATGAAGACGTACAGTAACAGTGGAAGTTAATATGAAGACGTACAGTAACAGTAGAAGTTAATATGAAGACATACAGTAACAGGGTTCAATGAAGACTAATCACTTTATTTGCAGGCGATGGTTCTCGCTACTCTGCTATCTTTGTTTTTCTTTGACTAAAACTTTTGAAAATGAGACCTCGTTCTAAATGGATTTTGTCAAAATAAAGGTTGTTAATAATAATAGTCTCATGCCTGATGATTAGATGGCTCATAAAGTCTGTTGTTTGACCACCAGGAGGCAGAAGAGGGAAGGTGAAGGGCCCTACGTTCAGGATCTCTGGAGTCCAGGTGAATGCCAAGCTTGTTATCTCCCACGAGGAAGAGTTGGCTCCACTCCACAAGGCCATTCCTGCTGACCCCGAGGAGAGAAAGAAGTAAGGCTCCCAATAAACCAAATGATTCCTGTTCGACTGTTGGGCACCACAGTTTATTTTTTATTGGTCAGTGTAATGTCCAATAATGTAATGATGCATACGCTCTCGTATATCAAGTATATTTGACTATCTAAATCTTAATTCTGTGTGTTTTATAGGTATATGATTCCATGCCACTCAAAGGCAGCACACTTTGACATCGAGTGGGGGAAGGAGGACGACTCCAGCC
Organism: Leptoclinus maculatus; assembly: GCA_032191485.1. Classification (NCBI taxonomy): domain Eukaryota; kingdom Metazoa; phylum Chordata; class Actinopteri; order Perciformes; family Stichaeidae; genus Leptoclinus; species Leptoclinus maculatus. The sequence goes on along the minus strand of JAVDOI010000037.1, from coordinate 1,057,021 downwards.
TCCTCATAGGAATCTATGAGTACGGTTATGGCAGCTGGGAGATGATCAAGATGGATCCGGACCTCAATCTCACACACAAGGTGAGTTCAGGCATCAAACGTATCTAATCTCCCTATGTGATCATAGAGGGGCATGCATATTGTCTTGTTTTATTTGATATATACTGTGGATGACTCGACTTCTTCAGTTTTATTTCCTGTTTTAGTTTAGAGTCCTCCGTGTTTCCTCATATTCACCTGTTTATTTGACAATATAGAGACAAATATTTGTTTATTCTTTTGTATTTTTTTTCCTTCCAAATGTCGGTACAGAAGCAAGTGCGTATTATGTACGAGTGTGATGTATTTGTGTTCCATTGTTGATCAGCTCCTACCAGACGACCCTGACAAGAAGCCACAGGCCAAGCAGCTCCAGACCAGAGCGGACTACCTCATCAAGTTGCTGAGCAAGGACCTGGCCAAAAGAGAAGCCCAGAAACAAGCAGGGACAGTAAGTCTCACACTACATGTGAAATGTCCTCTGCATCACAATCTAGGATGCTTTTTTTCCCTTTTCAAATTGAATATGGATAGATTAAAACGTCTGTCTACCAGAATCTACCAGGCCTCTTTGTATGTATGTAGGCTAATTCACGGAAGAGGAAACCAAGAAGTAAAAAGAGCAAAAACCTGAAGCCTGCAAAGACAGACGAAGTGATGAAGAGCACGTCCTCGGATCCCCCGTCGGACAAGAGGTCGGATGAGGAGGAGGAAATTGAGGAGGAAAAGGTCCATGTTTATACCACTCGCACTGCTAACTAATGAATCATTCCTGTTTTCACTTTGGAGTCGATGTGTAACGCGCTTCGACCCTTTCAGGAGGTGGCACCAGTGAAGGCGCCGGGCAGACGGAGCCGAGCAGACAGGGTGGTGGTGGTGGTGAAGAAGGAGGAGGAGGAGGAGGAGGAGGAGGACGACGAAGATGAGGAGCCTGAACAGGAGGAGGTTTCTTCATCCGGGGAGAGGGATGTCATCGAAAAAGAGATCAAAAAAGAGGGCAAAAAGGAGAAGAAGGAGGAAAGTTGGGACATTAAAGAGAAGGAGCCAAAAGAGAAAAAAGAAACCAAGCCTCTGGAAGCGGTACATAAACAGGAGGAGAGCATGGAAAAGGTGAAATAATAATTCCATATGTGATGTGTATCCTTTACGACTATGAACCATAGATTCATTAAGGTCATTCATAATTATGCTGAAGTCTGCCAGGGTAAATAAGATTCATGCTTCATCCTTTTCATCAGATCGAAGTAAAGACTGAGGTACGAGAACGAACAAAGAAAGCCTCCGATGTGCCGGTCCACATTACAGCAAGTGGGGAGAATGTGCCAGTTTCTGAGGAGTCTGAGGAACTGGACCAGAGGACCTTCAGTGTGGTATGGTTCACTGATTGACACATCCTTTTTGTTCAACATTCAGTTTATGGCAAATACAGCGTGAGACGCAGTGAGACTCGGTGGGCACGCAGTGAGACTCGGTGAGACTCAGCGGGCACTAGGGGTGGGAATCACCAGAGGTCCCGCGATACAATATTATCACGATACTTAGGTCACGATACGATATTATCACAATACTTAGGTCACGATACGATATTATCCTGATACTTAGGTCACGATACGATATTATCACGATACTTAGGTCACGATACGATATTATCACGATACTTAGGTCATGATACTTAGGGCACGATGCGATATTATCACGATACTTAGGTCACGATGCGATATTATCACGATACTTAGGTCACGATACTTAGGTCACGATACTTAGGTCACGATACTTAGGTCACGATACGATATTATCACGATACTTAGGTCATGATACTTAGGTCACGATGCGATATTATCACGATACTTAGGTCACGATACGATATTATCACGATACTTAGGTCACGATACGATATTATCACGATACTTAGGTCATGATACTTGGGGCACGATGCGATATTATCACGATGCTTAGGTCACGATGCGATATTATCACGATACTTAGGTCACGATACTTAGGTCACGATACGATATTATCACGATACTCAGGTCACGATACGATATTATCACGATACTTAGGTCACGATACGATATTATCACGATACTTAGGTCACGATGCGATATTATCACGATACTTGGGATACGATATTGTCACGATACTTAGGTCACGATACTTAGGATACGATATTATCACGATACTTGGGTCACGATACGATATTATCACGATATTGCGATATGCTGAGTATTGCAATAACATATATTGCGATTTATTACTTTTTTCAACTGCAAATGATGTCCCCAAAGGAAAACTGTGTCAACATGTTTTATCTAATAAGATAAAGTTTTCAGTCTGTTCATCTCACTTCAATCATTTTTATTGATTGTCAAGCAGACAGACTGACCAACACTGTCATAAATGTTGCACCTGACAAGCTGAACTGTTTGTATTACAGTCTACATAGTCCAACTTAACTGAATGAAAACGTGTCTATAACTTGTATAAGTACGATATAAGAGTTATATAACTCGGTATAACTTGCGATGCGTGGACGTCGAGGGCAGAGAGCCAGTTATACCATGAGCCTGGCTACTGTTGGCAGATTTAACCCCCGTTGTGAGGACAGATTGAGCGTGTGAGTGAAACACTTTGTTTGTGACTTACGTGTACGGCTCTAGTTTGGAGAACATGAGACATCAGTCACCAGTCCTCTGAGATATTGTGCTGTTATAGTCACATAGGAATCCACTGCCATAGACGTTAACGCATCGCAAGTTAATGCAACTCTTTCTGCTGTACTCAAAGATTCCTCCACTTTAAGCTTCACTTCTCTGTAGAGCTTGGGCACGGCTGTGTTCGGTGAAAAAACGCCGCGACGGAGTCGTATCCATGAGTCATGTTAATGTGTCATATCCATGAGTCATATTCATGTCCTTCTTCCCTTCCTTGTTAAAAATAAATCCAAAGTAAGTCCAGACGTCTGATTTAAACACGGACGGCGCATTTCTGATTCATTTCTCTGATGTCTCCATCTTTGTTTTGACCAATCACGCTGACCTGGGACCTCTGCTGACCTCACCAGAGAACTCAGCACCATCTAGTGGACTGAAAAAGCAATTGATTTTATTTTTCTAGTGCCAAAATGTTTATAGTTTATATAATAAAAGATCTTGGCTTCCGTGTATCGAAACAATATTGCAATACTATGCTGTATAGATTTTTTTCCTCCCACCCCTAGCGGGCACGCAGTGAGGCTCAGAGGGCACGCAGTGAGGCTCAGAGGGCAGGCAGTGAGGCTCAGAGGCACGCAGTGAGGCTCAGAGGGCACGCAGTGAGGCTCAGAGGGCAGGCAGTGAGGCTCAGAGGGCAGGCAGTGAGGCTCAGAGGGCACGCAGTGAGGCTCAGAGGGCACGCAGTGAGGCTCAGAGGCACGCAGTGAGGCTCAGAGGGCACGCAGTGAGGCTCAGAGGGCACGCAGTGAGGCTCAGAGGGCACGCAGTGAGGCTCAGAGGGCACGCAGTGAGGCACAGAGGCACGCAGTGAGGCTCAGAGGGCACGCAGTGAGGCACAGAGGCACGCAGTGAGACTCAGAGGCACGCAGTGAGGCACAGAGGCACGCAGTGAGGCTCAGAGGGCACGCAGTGAGGCTCAGAGGCACGCAGTGAGGCTCAGAGGGCACGCAGTGAGGCTCAGAGGGCACGCAGTGAGGCTCAGAGGGCACGCAGTGAGGCTCAGAGTCAGAGGCACGCAGTGAGGCTCAGAGGCACGCAGTGAGGCTCAGAGGGCACGCAGTGAGGCTCAGCGAGACTGTTACTGGAAATACTGTTAAAACCATTACCAATACATATTGCATGTATGTAAGTGTTGTATGTTATGATGAATGGAATATGAGCGATGCTCAACATGTTGCTTGAACGTTGCAGTGTAAAGAGAGGATGCGGCCGGTGAAAGCGGCTCTGAAGCAGCTGGACAGACCGGAGAAAGGGCTGTCGGAGCGCGAGCAGCTCGAACATACAAGACAGTGCCTCATCAAGATCGGAGACCACATCACTGAGTGTCTGAAGGAGTATTCCAATCCTGACCTGATCAAACAGTGGAGAAAGTTAGTACACACACACACACACACACACAGTTACGCTGACCGTGAATGGAGATTTAACATGGGTCAGTGTTAGTGGTGTAACAGATCCGTGATCCGTACGGATCCCTTCTGATTAATTACAGTTAACGTTATCCATTACAGCTTTACTGACCATCTTTATCCACCAAAAGTCAGTCAAATATGAGATCAGGACATGATTTATGTTTTTATAATCTCCATTCACAATGTAATATTATCAGTGTTTGGATCATAGACCATGTAAGAAGGTTTAGATTGACAGGAAGGGGGCAGCACCGCTAACAGCCAACACACCGAGGTTCCATTCAGTTACATCGTGATGCGTTCAGGCTCTGTTCAGTGAAAATGAATATTAGGTGAAGTGTGAATGATGACGTCATCATG
>JAVDOI010000037.1:967500-1047500 GCA_032191485.1 Leptoclinus maculatus | reverse complement strand
GACGCCAGCACGCGGTCAAATAGCGTTCTCAAACGTTCTTCATTGGGTTCAGTCAGGCTGGACTGGGCCGTGTGGGTTTGGTGACGTCACACTGCCAGTCTGTGTCTCTTGCCCCGCTTCTCGCGCCTCCGTCACTACTAGTGTTTTTATATCAGAGAGAGAGAGAATTTAAGATGGCTTTCAGCTGCGCCTAATGAAGCCTCTTCCCCCCCCCCGCAGCTGACGGAGGCCCCTGTAGTCTCTGTGACTGCCGAGTCATTATAGGTGAGCCAGCAGTCAGCGGGGTCGTCCGGCTGCACCTCTGGGTGCATCCCCTCACTCACGTAGTGTCCTAACAGCAGAAACATCAGCGTTAAATCAGGCGTCTTAACATGAGGAACTTATGAAGGTTCACCAACTTAGAACTGATGTCATACAACAGAGATTCGCAGAATATCAGGAGCATGAAATATTACACAATGCCCCATAATGCCACATCTCTTACACATGATGTAATGGATTACATTTACATTAAGAACAATGAGGTCTTTCTGAAGCTATTTAAGAGGGTAACAGAATGTGCAGTAAGTGTTTCAGTGAAAAGAACATGACAGATGTCACAACACATCCCTCTTCAGTCCTCAGTTACAACAAGCAGGGTGACTGTAAACACATGTTTCTTCCTCTGATGAACAGTTACGTATCTACAATGTGTCTGAAAACCTGACGGAGGACGACCCAATGTGACGCTCAGAGTGTGATCATCTTACCACTGTTCCCTCTGGAGCCTAGATGGCTGATGACGCTCACCAGACTGTAACAAGCCTCAGCCAGAGAAGGACCAACAACGGTTAGCAGCACTTACACACTGAACCGCTGCACACAGACCAAATGCTCTTTGTGTTTGTTCTCAGGTGAGTTCATTCTTACCTGGGTGGAGGTCACCAACAGCTCCCAGAAGAGCTCAACTGGATCATTCAGCTTCTCCAGCTGCAGAGATGGAGTGAAGCGAAAACGCTTCAGATGCAGCATCAGCACTCTGTAGACAGGAAGTGAACAGAAGGAGAGGATGAAAACATAAGAGCTGTCCCCACAAGATTGTTGATTTGATGAATGGAAACTAATGGTTAAAAAGATCACATCTAGTCGATAAAACAGCTAAAACTGTAAAATGTTCAGCACAAATGTAAAGTAAGCATGATGTGTGGTTCAGGAGTCCACACTCTGGTGGTCCTCTGAGGTCAGCGGATGACAGGTGGACTGCTGGCCGGATGTGCTGCCGCCTGAAGTCCAGCTCCGTCTCCTGGACGTCAGCACAGAGACAACACACTGTCGGTTATATACATGTATCAATGCTGGATGACGATACTAACACTGTGGTCGTCTGCCACCTCCAGCTGAATGTGATGTGTGTTTCTCTTTGGTTGTACCTCTCGCAGGTCCTGGTCATCTGCATCCTGAAGGCCAGGTGGTCCTCGACGGGGCATCTGTAGCTCTTTCCCCCGCCTGCAGCGACTCCCTGCAGCAGGGGGACAAACTCCTGATCTGATCCAGCATGGTTGTCAGGAATTCGTGAGCGTCCTGCACACACAGAACAAAAAGAGGGTTTAATGCAGAGAGGAGAAACAATTAGTAGGAGGTTCAACAGCAATAACCATCAAACCAGCTGACTCACTTTCTGTTGGTAATCCTGGAACTCAGGTGCCTGATCAGAGACAGCCTTCTTCAACGAATAGAGGGCGTTGAGTTTGAGGCCTGACTCGATGGATTTGTGGCACCTGGCGATTTTGATGAAGGAGAAAATGGAGCCGGTGAGTTTCCCCTGTCAGCGACACCTTTTTTCAGCTTTTTTAATGTCAATTTTGGAAGATTTGATGCACCAAGTTTGAACACTTCAAGCACTTCTACATATCACTTACTTTTCATTCGAAGAATAAGAGCAATATCGTGTCATTCTGAATTTCTACTTTGAGTGTCTCTTCACACAGCAGCCCTGATTTCTGATGGGTGATTACAGGTTGGGCCTAAAGGAGAGAGTGGGTACCAGGGAAACTGTGTGAAGTGACTCATATTAGTTATTGTAGGAGAGTCAAAGGGCTCATAAAAACGCATCCATGTCCATCTTATTATCCCTCCTAGCAAGTATCACACACATCTAAGGAATGAGGAATGTCCTTGGCAAATGCTCTCTGTTGCAACCTCATCAGAAAGCTTCCTAAAAGACCTTCAGTCATTTGTCCGGAGTATAAATCTGCATCTAGATTTCAATAGGTTATGTCAACATATCAGGGTTTTATTTTGCACTGATGTACAACACATTTACAGTTTCAACTTCCATGAGAGTTCACGTTGGACAATGTGTTAAATTGACCACCAGGGGGTGCAACATGCAAAGATCTGAAACGTTAGCCCACAAGAACCCAAACCCATTTGACCTTAAAGGATCATTATAGGGGATATAAAACAGACTAAATAGACCACATGGAGCACATTTCTGAAAATATTTTCCAAATACTACCCCTAGAGCCAAAGATCTGAATGTTACATATATGTATAAATATACTCCTCATTTGAAAATCTAAATCAACCTGGCCTTTGTTTTGCTTAGTAACAAAGTTATGCCTTTGTAATTGCTTTTCCACAACACATATCAAAATTATAACTTTAACTTTAATAAAAAAAAAATATTTTTCAGATTTGTTTCAAAAGACAAAAATGTGCGAACTGAATAAAAATGAATAAGACTGCCTCATTTTGAAGTCTTCTCAATACGCTACTGTAGCTGTATAAAAGCATCAGACTTATGTTGTAAAGCTCAGAAAACACCGTTAGTTAGTTAGTGGTTACAGGGTGAAGTCTAACGACAACTTCCGCTAACCGTTAACGTGAGCTACGATGACGTCACATAGTGACGTGACGGCACTTCAAAGGCCGTTTGCGACGGCACTTTGTAACGTGACGGCCTTTGTGACGTCACAAAGGCGTCACAAAGCCTTCAAAGGCAAACGGCCTTTGTGACGTCACAAAGGCCGTTGTTTATATATGTATCAGACATATAGTGGCATTGTTATTTCGAGCGACTTGCTAATACTGATCAGTTGACTACTTCTCAAACAGACTGTCACAATGGCTTCAGTAAACATCCCGATTTATACTGAATATAAACGGCTACAGAAAAGCGAGCAGCGGCTGCGTGAGGAAAAGAAGAGTCTCAGGACACAACTAGACGCCTTTATTGCAGCCCAGAGTAACTTTGAAAATAAACAGGTTGAGGATACCAAAATGAGAAAAAGTGTTGCTGCAAAGGCCATGCGTGCAGAGCATACCTTAAAGGAGCTCACAAGTGAATTTAAGAAGGAACAAGAAAAGTGGGCTCTCGAGAAGAAGGTATTACAGATGACACAATCGAATGAGTTGATGGAGTTTAAAAACGCATCCGAAGTACAAGGAGCATGCATTAATCGGTTGATAGAGAATGAAATATTACTGAGGCAAACGATAGAATCTATGCATGTAGAAAAGAAGGCTTTGATTGATGAATACAAGACCGTTAATGAGGACATGGCTATGTACAGAAGCAAGGTGAGACAGAAGCAGCAAAGAATGCTGATCATCGAGACTGAGGGCCTCACGGCTGAGAGAAATCTCGCCTCACAGAACTTGCTCAAGGCTCAGGTGGAACTCGATGAAAAAAACAAAGTGCTGGCCAAGGCTAAGCGGGATTACTGTTCTGTGAAAAAACAGCTGGAAAAAGAGGAGTTGGAGCTGGCAGAAACAAAACACATGCATGAGACCTTTAAAGAAACCCAGGCCACCCTCAAATTGGCCGAGGTCACAGCTGAGAAGGCAGAGTTGGAAAAATTGATGCTGGACCGCAACGAAGCGCTTCTGGAGGAAAAGGAAGCTGAAAAGTTCCAAAAGTCTCAGTGGGACATGAAAGACCTGAGGGAAAAGTTGACGGCAGCAGAGGGAAACTCCACGATGTACGAGTCAATGTACAAGAGTGTGGAAGAAAAGAACAAGGAGCTGATGGATGACCTAAGTAAGTTACGATGCAAGAACGCTTTGCCCCCTATTTCCCAAAAAAAACTATTTCCCAAAAACCCCAGCCCCCCACTGAGGACAAATCCAAGGACATGCGTCCCGCTCGTAAAGTGTTTGTCTGAGGAGCATAAGCCGGTCACCCCCCTTCCATCCATCCCCAAAGCCCTGTGTAGTGGAGTTACACTCCACCCACGTCCTACCCCACCTCCTACCCCACGTCCTACCCCACCCGCATTTCCTCGGTCTCAAATGGGGCATTCCACAAGACCAGAACAGAGAGACAGATGGAGATGATGGAATAATCTCTGACCGGGTGATCCGGTCCATCTCACTCACTCTGTCTCTCTCTCTATCCTTCTGTCTGTCTCTCTCTCTCTCTCTCTCAGTCTGTCTCTCTCTCCTCTCTCTCTATCCTTCTGTCTGTCTCTCTCTCTCCTCTCTCTCTGTCTCTCTGTCTCTCTGTCTCTCTGTCTCTCTCTCTCCTCTCTCTCTGTCTCTCTGTCTCTCTGTCTCTCTGTCTCTCTGTCTCTCTCTCTCTCTCTCTCCTCTCTCCTCTCTCTCTGTCTCTCTGTCTCTCCTCTCTCTCTGTCTCTCAGTCTCTCTGTCTCTCTGTCTCTCTGTCTCTCTGTCTCTCTGTCTCTCTGTCTCTCTGTCTCTCTGTCTCTCTGTCTCTCCTCTCCCCTTCACCCCCCCCCCCCCACACACACACACACATGACATCTATTGCACTTCTGTCCATCCTGGGAGAGGGATCTATGAAGGCAAATCACTGTCAAAATCCGAGAGCGCAAATGAGATCCATGCGCGCGCGCATTTTACTTTGGCGAGCGCTTTACATCACTCCGCGAGCAAAATTCACTCACGCGCGAGCAAAATTCACTCTCGCGCGAGCAAAATTCACTCTCGCGCGAGCGAAAGTCCCTCGCGAAGCTGAAACCTGCTCGCTCGCGAAACTTTAACCTGCTCGCTCGCGAGTCTTTTTCCTGCTCGCGCTCGAGTTGTTTTTCTTTTTGACAGTAAGTGGGCGGAGCCAGTCTCCGTTGTATCTCGACATCTAATTGGTTACAATCCTGGTCTTTGGATAGACCGGATATCACTCTGACTCAGACCTAGGGGGAGATTTTCAGATTGCACTACAGGTCAGGGGCAAATAATGTACATTTTACTGCACGGGTACTTTTACTTTCTGCACTTAAAGTACATTTTGCTGATAATAACATACTTGACTGAGGTTTTGAATGCAGGTATTTTACTCGTAGTGGATTGTTTCATCATGGTATTAGTACGTTTACTGCAGTGAAGGATCTGAATCATTTTTCATCCACTAACTACTTGTCAGTGACTTCAATTTGGAAACTCACTTGGCAAACAGATAATATACAAACAGTGGTCCCTAATCTTGGCTCTAGATCCTTGAGCGGGTCCAAATTGTTGCTCATATTATACAACTACATTATATCTCCTCTGTAAACACAACAGTATGATTAAATATGATCACATCATGTTTTAATCAATTAATATCAAGAGTTTCTTTGAGCTGTTTGTCACAAGAGGTTTGACTATCAAACACACATTGTCTGTAATAGAATGATGAGTGAATGTAAACCAATCTGAGCAACTTGACTTTAACACATTTTTTATTATTGTATTTAACAACGCTATTAACATAATTTGTATTTCATCAGCCTCTACAGTCTGAAACGTTTACAAAACCTGTCAGACAAATGTAGAACATCCTGAGATGTAGTGGAGTACAGTAGTGTTTAGTGGCGGATTGAAAACCACCTCTAACAGACCTAGGTCTGTGTCAGAGTGATATCCGGTCTATCCAAAGACCAGGATTGTAACCAATTAGATGTAGAGATACAAGGGAGACTGGGTCCGCCCACTTACTGTCAAACAGAAAAACAACTCGAGCGCGAGCAGGAAAAAGACTCGCGAGCGAGCAGGTTAAAGTTTCGCGAGCGAGCAGGTTTCAGCTTCCCGAGGGACTTTCGCTCGCGCGAGAGTGAATTTTGCTCGCGCGAGAGTGAATTTTGCTCGCGCGAGAGTGGATTTTGCTCGCGGAGTGATGTAAAGCGCTCGCCAAAGTAAAATGCGCGCGCGCATGGATCTCATTTGCGCTCTCGGATTTTGACAGTGATTTGCCTTCAGAGGGATCCCTCCTCTGTTGCTCTCCCACAGGTCTCTCTCTCTCTCCTCCCCTCCTCCCCCTCCTCTGTTGCTCTCCCACAGGTCTCTCTCTCCTCTCTCTCTATCCTTCTGTCTTCCTCTCTCTCTCCTCCCCTCCTCCCCCTCCTCTGTTGCTCTCCCACAGGTCTCTCTCTCCTCTCTCTCTATCCTTCTGTCTTCCTCTCTCTCTCCTCCCCTCCTCCCCCTCCTCTGTTGCTCTCCCACAGGTCTCTCCCTCTTTTCTCCCCGTTAAAGGGTTTTTGGGGGAGTTGTTCCTGTTCTGATGTGAGGGTTCCGGGACAGAGGATGTCACATGTGTACAGACTGTAAAGCCCTCTGAGGGCTCTCTGTCTCTCTCTCCTCTCTCTCTCTCTTTCTGTCTTTTCCCCTTTCACCCCCCCCCCCCTTTATTTCAAAATAAAAGCCCTACAGAATGAATTCTAACTGGAATGCTTGTGATGAAGCCTGTCATTTAATAACCTCTGTGTTTGTGTGTCAAACATTATGAATATGTCTCCTCTCACCCACCCAGTCCCACCCTTTCAAAATAAAAGCCCCGTAGAGTAACTGTATCTGCGTGAGGATATGTTGGGGGAGTGTTTCCTGTTCCGATGTGAGGGTTCCGGGACAAGATGATGTCATGTGTACATATTGTAAAGCATATTGTAATTTATGCATAACTATAAAGCTGGTTGCACTACTGACATAAGGCTCATATGTCTTAGACATTATGAATGTTATATATGTTTTACCTATACACTATGTTGTCTCACGTTGAGTCTTGAATAACATCACACACGGGTTAATGCTGTATATACACTAATACAATCAATATATTCTTGCCACTTCATTAAAACAATGGCAATTGAATCATATCCAACAAATACAAGGTGAGTAGCTGACAGTTTTAAGACATTTGCATTGCATCTCAAAATAACAAAATACATATGAATAATACACACAAAGGTTTACTGTGTAGCTAATACGAATCATTAACTGAAACATGTCAACTCTGAATGTGTCTGTTTCCTCTCACACGCTTCCATGACATTCTTTGAACACAAAACACATTTTGATCATTTCCATTCAACTTTTGTACACTGAACATAAATGAACGGTCATTAGAAATGAATGAGTGAGACTATTGGAGTGACATTTGAGTCCAGAAACATGCCAACTCATCAGGTGGACACACTTCCTCTGTGTCTGTGTTTGTGAACCTTTCTGCAATAGAACCCACAGAATCTTTCCCCCACAGGAGCCAACAAACAACCACAGCAGTGTGTGTGTGTGTGTGTGTCAAGTTCATGACTGTCCATCACAAATACAAGATTCAATACAAGAGTATGAATCTAAAATGCAGAAATGAGAGCAGCGATATCTCAAATGCAGCTCAGTGATGTGATATGAGATCTCACTACCGGTGATATTGACGTATATATATATTGCAACGTCTTCGGGCAGTAGCAGCCACACTGTCAACTAGTTGATTTTAGTGTTGTGTGCACAGAGCGGCTTTTGAATAGCTGAAGATGTGCACCATGACTTTGAATGGGTTTATTAAAGAATCTTAAAAGATATTTTGAATGAAAGTTATTACTCTGAAATTGTGTAGAATGGTCTTCTGCTCCAGCGTGCACCAATGTATCTCACAAAAACACCAATTCAGCTTCTTGTACGAAATGAAAACGAGTTCAGCATCTGTGTACAAACATTTATTAAAAGCAATTGTTATTGCTGGCAGATACGTGGGTAAGGAAACCATAAACGTCCTCCTGACAGAATATATGTAGACGAGTCTCCATCGTTGGTAGAAGTGCATTCACCAAAGGAAGAAACAAACAAACTTGTAATTATGGCTTAGTACCTCAAAATGATGAGAAAACTGACTTATTATTATAGCTGGAGATAGTTGTGTTATTATGAGATAGAATATTTTCTGCGATGTGTTTCCATAGAAATGTGATACAGAAAATGTTTATGGATTCTCGTGCCGTGAATCTCTAGAGCTTTTAATTCTTTCTTTTCCTCATAAAATATATTTATAAATATTCAGATTACATAATTACCAATATATTTAGCTTTGCTCACCAACTAGCACTTAAAAACAGCCTGATGATCACACTCAACTGGCATTTTTCACTTTATTATTCATGTTTTTGTATTGCTGAATAAATAGAGTACAACAATTCAGAGGTCTGAAAACAGCAACATTAAAATGATCCGCTCAGTTTCTCTTGATAAATGTTACAACAAGAAGAGTTTCTGTACATTCAGTATCCAAGCAACATCCTGGTCACGGGGGCAGCGATACCCTTCCATAGGAACGAGGCTCATTCAAAGCTGTTTTTGCCAGTTTGTTCCAAATATCATTTGCCAGATGATTCCTTTTGACTAAACAAACACACAACAGGCAGTGGGCACCATATTCGTAAAAGCAAAAGGCTGCAATGCAGTGGGTGGTCACCTGTGGTCCTGAGGCAGTACTGTAAACCTCATAATAGTTATTAATAATAGTCATAATGAACTGAAGTCCAGGAGAAACCACTAAGTAATGGATGAGAACACCTTTGCGTAGCACGATGGTGTACAAGTGAATGAAAGAAGAACACATTCTGGCTCTCTGAGTGTACCATCAGAGGAACTGACCCGGCTCAAACACCGTGATCTGCAACGATTCCAGTCAGTCTGAAAAAAGGTGTCGGGACCGTCAACAATCTGGATTGAAACTGATATGACCAGAGAAAAGCCAAACATGTTGCATCATAATTCAGCAAATCCAAAATACAAACGCTGTCTTGACTGAAGCTTCATTATTATTATTATGTTGTCTGAGTGTCCAATCATTTTTGGAACTTTGCAACTCGACGCTCAGTGAACAACCGTGAAACAGACCTCATTTGTAAAGTTCATGGCGTCTCGCCCCACCTTTAAACTCTTTTTCCTTAGAGCCATGTCTTCAAGCATTTTAGGATTGCATTTCGTCCTGGAGGCAGCGTACCCATGTTGGTCAACGCAGAAGATTTTATATATAAATTGTTTTGTGCAAACGTCTGCATTCTTCTTTCTATGGTTTTAAACGGATGTTCACGACGTCATTAGTGAGCAGTGGTGGAGTCAACCAGTTGGCATTCAACGTGGCACCGTCCCTGTCAACATAATGGCCTTATTCAAAGAATCCTCCCACACACCTGGGAGTAAAGCACATTAGCTCCAACGCTCCTCTGTGTAGTCGAATGTTGTTCCTCAGTCTGTCAAGTGGCTCCCCAGTAAGCACTCATAACACCTAGATGTCTATGCAACTGGGCTCAATTGATAGAAGACTCAACATTTTGTGGCATTTAGGTTACATTGAACTGTTTCTTCAACAGCATTTCACATCTTTCAATGCGATGGTCCTAAATACGGACTAAAATATAATATAGTTATTGGAAACAAATGATACTTTAGCCCAGTTTAAACCTGTACAAACACCTTTTGAGGTAAAAAGCACATCTACATTGCTCCACCTTTCAAACGAGTAAAGTTTCAGAAATGGGATTTAAGCATTTTCGATGAATGGAAGGATACAGTCCTGTCAGGAGGACAGCATTGAGCTGCTGAGCCGCCATGGTTTGGCATCTCACTATGAAGTTATTATAAAGGGTTCTGTCTGTTCTTTGCATTATCTCGAGAACCGCGTATCCAATTTACTTCACACTTTGCGGGTGTATGGCTGAGGACCCTATGGAAGCGACACATTCAATATGAATAAACTTTGAATACACAAGCTACCAGCGCTCTGTGTACTAGCGGGGGCGGAGCTTCAGGGCAGTTCACTTTTGGTGATGGATCCTGGATATAGCCTGCTAATGCTAGCGGATAGCCTACACAGGAACAGTGCCACTCTGCCATTTCTACTTACACTAACGTTACTCTAAAATATCTCCACTCATTAAATCCGTGCTCTACTTCATATCTGCAGTGGTTATGACAAAGCAAGCGACTAATCTGCTTTCACCAAAGTTTCTGCTTTCCGTTAGCCTCCATTGGTGAGATACCCAATATGCCTAATGCTTGACCCTCAAACAGTTCCCAGTATGCTGTTAATACATCTGACAAAAGCTGACCAGCAGTCATGTACCATTTTGCATTCATATAGTATGTGGACCAACACGCCATGTCTTTTGTTGCATCTCCAACAGTTACCATCCGTAAGACCCAACATTGACATTCCTGATGGAGTCCAGTTATTCTATTCATTATTCTAAATTGAATCTAGGCATGTCAGCATGTCTCGGGCTAAGCAGTACCATGACTGTGCTGCTTGTGAATAGTGTGTTCCAAGATCTTTTCCCCATGCTACTGTGATTGACAGGTTATTGCCGCTACCAGAGACGTATACGCCGTCTCTACGTCACTCCTCTACATTCCAAATATGATAACTTCAGTTCATCGCTTGCAAAAAAGCCAAGATGGCTCCACAAACCAATGGGTGACGTCACGAGGACTACGTCCACTACTTATATACAGTCTGTGGTACTGCTCAGGACCCAAGGAAGCGCACTGTTGAGTGTGAAGTTGTTGGTACGAGCGATTCTCGAGAAGGATCACAGGCAGTGCATTCAGCTCGTTCTCAACAGGTACGCTCTGAACGGGCACTGCACTAGTTAAATAAAGGAAGCAAATGATGGCTAGTATAGGTCAGAGAGAAAACAACTAGACTTGAGAGAGGAAAGTAGAGAAATTGCTAAAGAAAAAGCTTAATAATATTAATATAATAGCACACCAGGAATCGTCTTGGCAGGAGCAGTAACCACACAGCCTCAGATTCAGGCCTGCAGGAGGGAAAGGTTCACCTGGAGATTAAAGCTAGGGTTGGTAATCTTCAAAAACATTTCTGATATTTTTGTTGAATTCTCGTTACATCCTGACAGCAATCGATCAATCAAATGCTCTGACAAAAAAAAGAGGAAATTATCCGGTTATGGCTGTCGCAGCCTGTCCGATCATTTCATTCGGCCTTAATGTAATGACTGCCCGGACTGGAGGGAGGCCTGAAGGGGGGGGGGGGCTGTCAGTGTTGTCAACTTGGCGTCTTTCTGTCTAGATTGACTAACTTTTGGAGCTCGTGCTGCTAGCTACTGGGCTGTGTGTTTCGGTTGGATAATTTGTCAAATCTGGTGGACTCTTGCTAGTTTCTCAAGATTACCTTAGCAGTTTTGGTGTACCTGGTGTGTGTATATATATAAAGAATATATACTTTGTATGGAGGTCTATGTATAGTTATATACATGCATGTGTTGTTTGTACTGTATCTACACACCCTGCGTTAATATTGAAAATTCAATACAAATATTTGCACAATTATGCTGATGAAAGTAGATTTGGTAGAGGGACCCGTCAACAAGTCATGCTCATGGGTAATAATAATAATAATAATAATGCGAGACGATACAGTGCTTCAGTGATGGAGTGACTTATGTGCCGTCTGCAGGTTTCTCTTTTGTGCTCTCAATATGCTTTACATGTTCTCTGAAATGTGTAATAAATGAATATAAAGTCTAGAAATAATCTTCAAGCTTTCAATTGAAAGTGTTTACAGTCAAACCCAACTTCAAACGTGTGAAGTGCTGTAAACAAACGTACCGTTTCTGTATTAAATGAAGACTTCAGAATGTCTGTGAATCAAAGAGTTTTTCACGCTATTATTATATATTTTGCCTGTTTTTGAAGTTGTCAGATGAAGCACTCAGGAGACCACTTAAGGAGGGTTGTTTTTATTTGGTTCATAAAGGTCATCAGGGCCAGCGTACAGTCATCTGAAGTAAGATACTGACCTGTGAAAACGCCTTTTATTGATGCATGTGACACAAGTAACAGCTACGACAGGTTGGATAGAGATTACATACAGATTCTCTTTAAGACAAACATTTTGAAGGCAACGTTTCCTCTTTCCCGAGTGAGCTCCAGAGAGACGCCGCCTTAAGAGCTCTTCTTCTCCTCAAACATGATGTTGGCTGTGGCTCTCTTGGCTGTGGACAAATGACACACAAACGTCACATCTCTGGTTCCTTATCGAGAACTGTACTTTCTGAAAAGTAACACTTCCTGCGGATGTTTCACATTAAAAGCCCACCAAAAAAAGGAGTGAATGACATTTGCCATTTGCTGTTCATGTGACATGTCGGTGCTGGAAATGTTGCGTTTCTTTGAAATAAGCTAAACTCTAAATAAAATGAATAAATGCATAATTAAAAGGCAAAGTAGAGGCCAATGGAATTCATGAGTGAATAAGAAAAGCCTTTGGAGGAAGTGTGTTTTACAGAAAACAGGGATGCTTCTGAATAAAACATATTTTACAAGAATTATGTATAAAACGGATGTAATTAGAAAAAAATACAAAACTATTTAAAATAAAGGTCTCATTCTGTCTGTCTGTTATTTACATGCTAAATCCT
The DNA here is from genome assembly GCA_032191485.1 of Leptoclinus maculatus. Lineage (NCBI taxonomy): Eukaryota > Metazoa > Chordata > Actinopteri > Perciformes > Stichaeidae > Leptoclinus > Leptoclinus maculatus. Next base: position 1,034,865 of record JAVDOI010000037.1, on the reverse strand, counting down.
TAATATTTAATTACACACTTTACCTTAACCATCACAGTGTGAAATAAAGTTTTACTGACCTCGTTATCCAACAATATCCAGTAAAATATGAGATCAGGACATCATTTATGCTTCTATAGTCTCTGATGTTACAATGTAAACAACCAATCAGTGTTTCAATGAACAGGACAACGAAGGTCCAGTTACATTATGATGCGTTCAGGCTCTGTTCAGTCAAAGGTAAATTATAACGTTATCGTGATGTGTTCACATGTAATCTCGTAAACTGTAGTGTTGGTGAGAAACTTGAATAAATCCAGATGTTTGAAGATGTTTTCACAACAACATGAATAGATATTAGAGATGAACTACGAGCTGTTAACACGAGCTCTAAGCACATTACAATACATCGTTAAAACTACTAATGACATGATTAGTTTGAATCCTTAAAAATACAAACTTTTATTTCCTTATCATTTGAATTGTGTATATTTTATGAAGAAACAAACATCACGATAGATGACTAACAAAGTAAAAGTGTGACATTTAGAATGTTTGATGGTTTACAGACTTCAAAGCGGTTAAATGATGGATCATCAATGATCATCAATTAGTATCAGAGGCAAAAACAAAGGTGATCAGGGAACTCTAAAAGTTATATTTGCTCTCCTTTTCTATATTTATTTGTTCCCTTTTACTAAACCAATCATTCCAGTTTGTGTTTACAGTAGACAACACACTCACCCTCATCTTTGATCTTGTCAGCAGCTTCTGACGCCTTATCCTGGAGCGTCTTCACCGCATCGTCAATCCTGGTTTCATTCTTGAGGAAAAATGGTCGAATGATGCGGTTATAAATCTGGATCGATCCGTTGGAGGAAGTCGGAGCCATGCACCAACACAAGAAGGCACCCTGGGGGGGGGGGAGAAGAGAGAACATACAGCCCAGTTACATTACAGGTTGTCAAATATGTGATCGCAGTACACTAGATATGTACTGCAGTAATGAGACAGTACACTAGATATGTACTGCAGTAATGTGACAGTACACTAGATATGTACTGCAGTAATGAGACAGTACACTAGATATGTACTGCAGTAATGTGACAGTACACTAGATATGTACTGCAGTAATGAGACAGTACACTAGATATGTACTGTAGTAATGTGACAGTACACTAGATATGTACTGTAGTAATGTGACAGTACACTAGATATGTACTGCAGTAATGAGACAGTACACTAGATATGTACTGTAGTAATGTGACAGTACACTAGATATGTACTGCAGTAATGAGACAGTACACTAGATATGTACTGTAGTAATGTGACAGTACACTAGATATGTACTGCAGTAATGAGACAGTACACTAGATATGTACTGTAGTAATGTGACAGTACACTAGATATGTACTGCAGTAATGAGACAGTACACTAGATATGTACTGCAGTAATGTGACAGTACACTAGATATGTACTGCAGTAATGAGACAGTACACTAGATATGTACTGCAGTAATGAGACAGTACACTAGATATGTACTGCAGTAATGTGACAGTACACTAGATATGTACTGTAGTAATGTGACAGTACACTAGATATGTACTGTAGTAATGTGACAGTACACTAGATATGTACTGTAGTAATGTGACAGTACACTAGATATGTACTGCAGTAATGTGACAGTACACTAGATATGTACTGCAGTAATGTGACAGTACACTAGATATGTACTGTAGTAATGAGACAGTACACTAGATATGTACTGTAGTAATGTGACAGTACACTAGATATGTACTGCAGTAATGTGACAGTACACTAGATATGTACTGCAGTAATGTGACAGTACACTAGATATGTACTGCAGTAATGTGACAGTACACTAGATATGTACTGCAGTAATGTGACAGTACACTAGATATGTACTGTAGTAATGAGACAGTACACTAGATATGTACTGTAGTAATGTGACAGTACACTAGATATGTACTGCAGTAATGTGACAGTACACTAGATATGTACTGTAGTAATGTGACAGTACACTAGATATGTACTGCAGTAATGAGACAGTACACTAGATATGTACTGCAGTAATGTGACAGTACACTAGATATGTACTGCAGTAATGTGACAGTACACTAGATATGTACTGCAGTAATGAGACAGTACACTAGATATGTACTGCAGTAATGAGACAGTACACTAGATATGTACTGCAGTAATGAGACAGTACACTAGATATGTACTGTAGTAATGAGACAGTACACTAGATATGTACTGTAGTAATGTGACAGTACACTAGATATGTACTGCAGTAATGAGACAGTACACTAGATATGTACTGCAGTAATGTGACAGTACACTAGATATGTACTGTAGTAATGTGACAGTACACTAGATATGTACTGCAGTAATGTGACAGTACACTAGATATGTACTGTAGTAATGAGACAGTACACTAGATATGTACTGCAGTAATGTGACAGTACACTAGATATGTACTGTAGTAATGTGACAGTACACTAGATATGTACTGCAGTAATGAGACAGTACACTAGATATGTACTGCAGTAATGAGACAGTACACTAGATATGTACTGTAGTAATGTGACAGTACACTAGATATGTACTGCAGTAATGAGACAGTACACTAGATATGTACTGCAGTAATGTGACAGTACACTAGATATGTACTGCAGTAATGTGACAGTACACTAGATATGTACTGCAGTAATGTGACAGTACACTAGATATGTACCGCAGTAATGTGACAGTACACTAGATATGTACTGTAGTAATGTGACAGTACACTAGATATGTACTGCAGTAATGTGACAGTACACTAGATATGTACTGCAGTAATGTGACAGTACACTAGATATGTACTGCAGTAATGTGACAATACACTAGATATGTACTGCAGTAATGTGACAGTACACTAGATATGTACTGTAGTAATGTGACAGTACACTAGATATGTACTGTAGTAATGTGACAGTACACTAGATATGTACTGCAGTAATGTGACAGTACACTAGATATGTACTGTAGTAATGTGACAGTACACTAGATATGTACTGTAGTAATGTGACAGTACACTAGATATGTACTGCAGTAATGTGACAGTACACTAGATATGTACTGTAGTAATGTGACAGTACACTAGATATGTACTGTAGTAATGAGACAGTACACTAGATATGTACTGTAGTAATGAGACAGTACACTAGATATGTACTGCAGTAATGTGACAGTACACTAGATATGTACTGCAGTAATGTGACAGTACACTAGATATGTACTGTAGTAATGTGACAGTACACTAGATATGTACTGCAGTAATGTGACAGTACACTAGATATGTACTGTAGTAATGTGACAGTACACTAGATATGTACTGTAGTAATGTGACAGTACACTAGATATGTACTGTAGTAATGAGACAGTACACTAGATATGTACTGCAGTAATGTGACAGTACACTAGATATGTACTGCAGTAATGAGACAGTACACTAGATATGTACTGCAGTAATGTGACAGTACACTAGATATGTACTGTAGTAATGTGACAGTACACTAGATATGTACTGTAGTAATGTGACAGTACACTAGATATGTACTGCAGTAATGTGACAGTACACTAGATATGTACTGCAGTAATGTGACAGTACACTAGATATGTACTGTAGTAATGTGACAGTACACTAGATATGTACTGCAGTAATGTGACAGTACACTAGATATGTACTGTAGTAATGAGACAGTACACTAGATATGTACTGCAGTAATGTGACAGTACACTAGATATGTACTGTAGTAATGTGACAGTACACTAGATATGTACTGCAGTAATGAGACAGTACACTAGATATGTACTGTAGTAATGTGACAGTACACTAGATATGTACTGCAGTAATGTGACAGTACACTAGATATGTACTGCAGTAATGTGACAGTACACTAGATATGTACTGTAGTAATGTGACAGTACACTAGATATGTACTGTAGTAGGAAAGTATGTAAAGCAGGACTTTTTGTGCCGTGTTACCACCATTCATATATTTATACTACGGTTTATGATTAAATTGTTAAGTAGAGCACAGTGTAAAGATAATCTGTTAAAAGTATAAATCCTGCATTCAAAATATTATTAGTGAATATTTCCCTTTCAGATGTGGTGGACTAGAGTCAGTGGTAACAGTGGGCTCACGCTGCACCAGATTGATGCGTTTAGCGTTAAAATGTACTCAAATGTGGCTAGCTGATAGTTTGACAGAGAAAATGCTTTTTTTTTTTTTTTGCTTCCCGTGTGTTAATGGGAGGTCAAGAAGAGGCTGCCAGGATGGAGAGCATCTTTCAGAGAGGACTACACCACTGCTACAGCGTATCCTAAAGCAGTGCAACACAAACAGTGATAGTTGTCAGGACATCCACAACCTACGTGAGCCGCTTGTGTTTCATGCCGTTTTGATTTTGGACAGAGATATGTGGATCTACTTCATATTTTGTGTGTTAAACAACATTTTGTTATCTTTAATATCCCTCAAATGTTTGTTCAAATGTCAATACTCTATGTTAAATGTTGTAATAATGTGTGCACACACATTATTAATCAGCGATTCCAGTAACAGACGTTTGGTCTGACAGTGTAGCGGTGGTGGACCAGCAGCTGCTCTACAGTCAGATTATCACAGTGTTACAGAGACCATGGTTACACATTATAAATGATTACCACATCACAATCTAAATTAAATTATACTCCCTGCCTGTCAGTCCTGTGTGAGGGTGAAATTTATCACATGTCTGACACGCCCCTTGAAGCAAACACAGGCTCTCTGCATTATTACTGGCTGCTGGTGAACTTGCTGAGACAGCTTTCAGCACTCAGATACTCTATCACCAGTGCAGTGTGCTGCACCCTCCACATGTGGATTTGTTTACTCGGCTATGAACTGAGAGAGAACACACCCAGCGCTGCTCAGTGTGGACCGAGTCCACCGTTTGACTCCCTCAGCCATAGACTGTCTATCAGAAGTGGATCGAGTCACCGTGAAGTCACCCATTGGTTTGTGGACTGACGTTTTGAAGCCTAGAGGTCGCCATTTTCACCGTCGCCATCTTGGTTTTTGGAACCAGAAGTGACACCAGAGGATAGAGCCGAGTACAACCGAACGCTGAACAAGACATTTTAGGCGACCAAAATGTTATAATTAACTTTAATGAAGTGAAAACAGACTGTGAAAGGGTTCTAAGTTCTAAGACGGAAAACTCTGTGGTAGTGACCTGTCAAGCACATGGTAGCCACGCCCTAAAGCACACCATGGTTTATCTTTATTTTCTCCAAATGGGACCATACTTTGGAAGTGAGGAAGACTTGAAACTATAGATTGAGACCATAAACTCATGTTTACAATGTTTACTGAGGTAATAAATCAAGAGAGAAGTAGAGTCATGTTCTCATAGACTTCTATACAACCAGAGGAGTCGCCCCCTGCTGTGCCGTTATAAAGAATGCAAGTTTATGGCACTTAAAACGTAAAAGTGAACATGGGCTTCACTTTTCAGAACCGGAGGTTCTGGACTACTCCCATATTATAAATATCCGGGTTAGGTGAGGTTACTCATTCTGGCTGGACAGCATGGTGAACCGAACTGAACTGAACGCTCAGCGTTTTCAAATGATTCTTTTTGAAATCGTCTGGAGGTAGTAGAATTTTTTATTTATTAAAAAACAAATCTTGGCATTAGCAGTTTTAATTATGAATTCATAAGCTGCTTCGAGCTAGTGTTATCAGAGGCTGGATGAATTTTTCAGCACAAAACATTGATTAAATAAAAAACAAAGAAGCACAACAGACCCCGGCTGGATTACCTTTCCGATATAGTAGAATGGGAACCAGGAGAGGACGATATCAGCAAAAAACTCGGCCACACTGAAGACTCCATACACCACCCAGTAGGTCAGCCACTTAGTATCATCGTCCTTGGTGGCACTTTCAATGGCCTTAATCCTGGAAAGAGAGAGGACCAAAGGACAAAAGATTGATACGCAAGTTAAGTTAACATTAGTCAATCCATCTCTTCCATCCTTCCTTTTCTCTTTCCTTCTCTTCAAAGCCTTACCTTACATTGTCTTCCTTTTCCTTCCATATTCCCTGACTACTTTAACAGGTTTATTACAGGAAATCCAACATCTGCAAAAGGAGACTGAATTGAGTCGCCTGCCCTCTAAAGACAAGTCATCCAACCTACCTGAATGACCAAGTAGTCTGTCAGGGCCTTCCAACATGGCCGCCTTAACATCACTCATCTGAGTGTTTGTGATCGGTCACCTCTAAAGTGACGTTCTGGTCAGTGAGAGCTAGTCATGGATAAGTGCCTAAAGGAGGCTGTTGAGAGAAGGGAACCAAAACACAATCTCTTCTGAGTTTGTCCTTTTTTTCGACGGTCCAAGGACAGAGGATGTTGTGTGTTGTACAGATTGTAAAGCCCTCTGAGGCAAATTTATGATTTGTGATATTGGGCTATACAAATAAAATTGAAATTAAATTCATTCATCTGTGGCAAGGACAAGCACATATTTTTTCAGCAGCCTTTCTTTCTTTCTTTCTTTTGACAGATAATATGGATTAAAATGCACCAACTTTTGGTGAATGTTCCAGTAAAGTAAAAGATGTGGGAATAATTTCCTGATGGTGGAAATAGAGCAACTATCAAAACTGTAAAACTTTAAAACTGCTGCTCGGACGTTGACACTGCATGTAAATCGTGTGGTGGTTTGAAGTCTCCTACAGAGTTAAATACTGTAGTGTTATACAGTTCCACAATGGTTTATCATGCGTTATCACAGATGATTTGTCCCGTGATGTTCTAACACATTGTTACCATATCCTTATCACCATCTTGAATAGAGATACAATAAACATGTTCATTGATACCTGTCCATGTGTTCTCTACTGGCTCCAATTGTACCGTAGCATCATTTTACCTTCTGTCTCACTGGTTTGAGTACCAGATAAAGTGAGCTTGTGGCTCTAGTTAACTGCCTGTCCATTCTCCATACTTTCATAACAGCTGCTGATTGACCCTACCCTCCTTTACAACTCACTATGGTCACTGCTGTGGTCAAACAGATCCTCTGCACAACTAAAGCAGCTTCCAGCCTCTCTTCACTCCCTCTTTCCTTCTATACTAATGCAGTGCCTGTTTGTGGCACGGCCATTTGGAGCAGGCCGTTTTGCTTTGTCCCCCGGAAATGCTGCTTGCAGCGTTCTCGCTGAACTGCTCGACTCGTCCGCAGAGCCCTGAAGCTCCACAGGGCGCCGTCTGTTTATTCAAAGTGAATTAATAAGGACCAACACAGTATCGCGGCAGTTCGTTTAATAGTTACGAAATGCAATCTATTGGTTTCGTGTACAGGGACACAAACTGTCCGGTTTCCTTCGTGTCCCTTGGCGTTAAAACTGAAAGTTAGGTTAAGACAACAAAACCATCTAGTTAGGTTAAGGAAAAACATCATGGTTGGCCTAAAATAACTACGTACAGTCAGGTTTAGGTAACAAAACCATTATTAGTTACTAGGGTTAGGTAACAAAACCATTATTAGTTACTAGGTTTAGGTAACAAAACCATTATTAGTCAGGTTTAGGTAACAAAACTATTATTAGTTAGGTTTAGGTAACAAAACCATTATTAGTCAGGTTTAGGTAACAAAACTATTATTAGTTAGGTTTAGGTAACAAAACCATTATTAGTCAGGTTTAGGTAACAAAACTATTATTAGTTAGGTTTAGGTAACAAAACTATTATTAGTTAGGTTTAGGTAACAAAACTATTATTAGTTACTAGGTTTAGGTAACAAAACTATTATTAGTTAGGTTTAGGTAACAAAACCATTATTAGTTACTAGGTTTAGGTAACAAAACCATTATTAGTCAGGTTTAGGTAACAAAACTATTATTGGTTAGGTTTAGGTAACAAAACTATTATTGGTTAGGTTTAGGTAATAAAACCATTATTAGTTAGGTTTAGGTAACAAAACCATTATTAGTTACTAGGGTTAGGTAACAAAACCATTATTAGTCAGGTTTAGGTAACAAAACTATTATTAGTTAGGTTTAGGTAACAAAACTATTATTAGTTAGGTTTAGGTAACACAACTATTATTAGTTACTAGGTTTAGGTAACAAAACCATTATTAGTCAGGTTTAGGTAACAAAACTATTATTAGTCAGGTTTAGGTAACAAAACTATTATTAGTCAGGTTTAAGTAACAAAACTATTATTAGTTAGGTTTAGGTAACACAACTATTATTAGTTAGGTTTAGGTAACAAAACTAGTATTAGTTAGGTTTAGGTAACAACACTATTATTAGTTAGGTTTAGGTAACAACACTATTATTAGTTAGGTTTAGGTAACAAAACTATTATTAGTTAGGTTTAGGTAACAACACTATTATTAGTTAGGTTTAGGTAACAAAACTATTATTAGTTAGGTTTAGGTAACAAAACTATTATTAGTTAGGTTTAGGTAACAAAACTATTATTAGTTAGGTTTAGGTAACAAAACTAGTATTAGTTAGGTTTAGGTAACAAAACTAGTATTAGTTAGGTTTAGGTAACAAAACTATTATTAGTCAGGTTTAGGTAACAACACTATTATTAGTTAGGTTTAGGTAACAAAACTATTATTAGTCAGGTTTAGGTAACAAACCATTATTAGTTACTAGGTTTAGGAAACAAAACTATTATTAGTCAGGTTTAGGTAACAAAACCACAATATTACGTTTAGGAAAACTGTCACGAACATTTTGGAAAACCACAACGTGGTGTCGAACACTGGTATTCTGGATGAAAGTCCTGTTTGTTGGAACTGTCCACCATGGATATTATAAACTATGTCACTTGCTCTGACTGTTGCTTAGTCATGTGGATGCATTTAAGTTGTGTGTCCACCACGAATAAGGCTCCTTATTGACTTTCCATTTAAATTATTTTCATCCTGAGCGATTGCATTTCGTGACTATTTCATGAACTGCACTGATACTGGGCTGGAAGGACAGACTGACAGACTGACAGAGATTCTGTGCGTTATAGTGTCGGGTTACAGAGACACATGGTGGTTTCCTGTTCTCTTGTTACTGTTCGTTTTGGTTAATCTTCCCGGATGTCAAACACACAGACGCATTAAAGGATGTGTGCAACAGCATTGGAGAAAAAAAATAAAAGCGCAGTTATTAGTTTTTTCTTGAAGTTTGTTTCCAATAGAAGTCTTTATGATGAATTTATTCTCCCTGAGGCCTGTTGGTCGCAGTATAAAAGCTCCTCTGTGTTTCAGTCACATGCATACCCTGCTGTTTCACTACAGCAGCTTTAACAGTCCACAACACACCGGGAGGAAATGTTGGGCTGTCTGGGCGCTAATGGTTATGAAGCTGATGTTGATGTTGGAACATGTGAACAGTGAACAAATACTAAGGCCTCTAGTTTCACAGCTATGTGATTGCGGCCGTACGTGCAAAGCCGGCGGTAACAAGGCCGGCCCTCTGCCAGCTATCTCGGCTGCTGATATCGCGAACCTCATCACAGATTGACAGAAGTTCATCCGTCAAATTTCAGTTCACCCCCGAGATCCATCGGCCAACATTTACCTCCAGTGGCTGACAGAAGTCTGAGGACAGACGCTTGCTTCATCAGCTGAGAATAAGAAAATGTGTTTACGACACCGTGTCTCAGGTTATTAAGCGGCTTATGTAACTACTTCCAGTTCCGTGTGCATAAATGTACCACTTGTTATTGATTACGCCAAATATTTTATGAAGGCTGCAGGACATGTGATCAATTATTCAGCAGGACTGCAGGAAAAAACTAAAAACAGGAACCAGTTAGTATCAACCTTCACGAGTTTCCTGCCACTAAACTATTGGCCCATTTACATAGATGGTAGATTAAACAGTAGAAACACCTCTCAGTATAACACTATACAGTTCAACAGAAACGTTAGCACCTTCATGAAGGCTTCAAACAGTAAGACTGTTTGAATGGACTGTTAGTTTGAGCTAGAAAGCCAAACTAACAGTAAACAAACCTAAAGCTGGCTGGATTTCAGACAGTCAAGCACTTTACTTTCATTTGACACAGCTTACTTATTTAGATTTTGTTCTTATGTTATCTAAATGTCGGTGTCTTCCAGGCTGTGATATCTGCTCTACTCAGTGACAGACTTCAGTTTCCTCAGCAGAGATCAAAGATCAGCTATAAAAGCTGTTCTCTCCAGCCCACTACTAACCAAAGGATATAGTAGGAGATGAGTCGAGGGGAAGTAACTTGTGCATGACTGATAATCATGTTAATCAATTCAAAATGCATCACAAAAGTGAAAAGGGCAACATTTGAAAGCATTTTTTGTTGTTTAGAACATGATCTGAATCCAGCGATGTGATAAAACACTCGTCACACTGCATTTCTTTTGAGATCATAACTCAATCATGTTATTTTCTGAAGACATAAAGTGGTGCTCGTATTAACATTTTTAACTCAACTTCAAAATAATGATCTGATCAGAACATTAACTAAAGATAGCAAATGCTTTATTTTTGGGATCACAGTACCATACTAAGTGTCGTCAGCTGTAGATAATCCTGGTCGCTCTATATCCGTCTCATCGTGGAGTCATTCCTCGCAGCCTTGAGACAAAGAGGCGTCCAAAGCTAAGCCTACATGCGACACTGAGATAATAACATCATGATAACTGCTAATTATTTTCATTTTTTGTCAAGGACATATGTGGTTATGCTGGGACAACATTCCAAGAAAATCTGTTGTTTCATTTTACCGTATGTGTCTGTTGATTTCCTGGTGGGGGGGGGGGGGTAACAAGATAATCAAGTCCTATTCTCTGAACAAGTCTCAAAATGAATGAGAACCACACAACAAATGTCATTTGAGAGCATTATCAAATAAAGTTATGATCAGAAGAGTATCAGAAGGAAACTCCCCTGCTCGTGTAGATGAGGATCAGCTTAATAGCAGAAGTACTGAGCCTGTGGAAACAGATGTGTAACGTCTACGGTGGCTCTGGTCAAGTCCGATGAAATATCCCTGATAACAGGTGCGGCAAGCGTTGGAACAAATACTCCGATTGTTGTTAAGGAGCTGAACTGGTAAGTAGTTATTAATAAGAGAACAAAGTGTATTATACTGACATAATGGGCCAAAAGACATTATTAGTAACAGAGACTACTCAAGGTTCTAGTACCCTACATACATACACTTAGATGAAAATCCAATAACAACACGAATACAAATTAAAATAATACTCATAATAATTGAAACTCCTAAATTAAATGTAGTACTAAATTAGATTATTAGATTATTTTCCATCGGTGTTGTTTGTGTTTGTGTGTGTGTGTGTGTGTGTGTGTGTGTGTGTGTGTGTGTGTTGGGTGGGGTTCCTGTGCAGGCCCCTCCTCAGAAGCGCTCTAAGAATAATTCACTCACGATATGTAGGCTGGATAAAGGAAGCCGATGAGGTTACACAGTAGGGAGGCTCCGTAACCAACGACCAAGTACACTGAGATGACACCGATGACAGCTGCAAAAAACACACACACACACACACACACACACCAGATGTTTGTCCGCAAACACACGATACATAGGATACGTCACTGCTGAATACAATAACGGGTTATTAATACAGCCTCTCCTTTCCTACATGATGAGGCAGAACGAAGCGGTCTGCCACGCGCTGACTCCCTCCTATCGCTTCCTATGTGATGATCTCCTTGAGTTCTCTGTTCCCATCCCCGCCCTGTCCACACTCACCGACAGATATGTACGTCCTGTTCACTCCGGTCTTCGCCTCGATCTTTGCGAGACCGTCCGTTATGAGGTTCTTCTCATGGAGGAACTTGTCGAAGCGTTCCTTGAGCCCCTGCGCCATGGCTGCACTTCCTTCTTCAGCGGTGCTGATCAAACTGCGACAACTTCGCAACGCGAACACATCGCCGATCTCTGAGTCCGATAGACAGGATGTACGACACAGCCTCCGACCGCGAGCTTCAAAATAAAAGCACGAGGTCTCACGAGGTTCTCTACATTTTGATAAATTAAAACATATCTTAAAATCGTTTTGCTTGTCCCACATCTGGCAATTGGACCGGATAAATGGCTTAAATTACATAAGCAATAAGCATTATAGACATCAGGCCTTGTGTTTTATTCACAAGTCGCTTTTCGCCCTAATGTGCTGAGACTGGCCGTCTAACCGAGAGAAGCTGCTCAAAAATGAACTGAGAGGTTCCAGACCAAAGACCTTTACACACCTGGGGCATAACGAATAAACGGCACGAACATGTACATATGTACAGAGTTACTCCCCAGACGCTTTACAACACTGCTCCTAAGAAAAGCTTCGGACGGGTTAAATGCAGGGGTCAAATGTAACGTATGTACCTGTAACCATTGTAATGAAGTTGAAGTTCATTGTGAGAATGGAAGGAGTGGATCTGGTACAGGCTGCCTTGTCAAGATTAAAAGGAGTAAAACGTTTGCCGTCTTGGATCATACTACGGAGCCTCCGTGTTGTTGTACACGATAGTGTATATATTTAAAGACGTCTGTTCCACACAATGTCATTGGTAGATGCCTCGATTCGCAGTGCGGAAGCTCCGAAATATCGACCTCATTCAGATAAAAAATGAGGGCCATGAAGAGGAGTGGGTCCTCTTTATGGAGCCTGCACAAACCCTACACACTAGTCTTTTTGTTCACATATGAGATCTGGTCTGGTGAGCAAGGACTCAGCAAGAAGACAGACTCTCTACTGGGCCTAGATTGATGCGGTTTCATCTGTCTGGCCTTCCAGCTTAAGTTTTCAATGTAAGGAAATGTCCCATTGTGAAAATCCTACCCCCAAAAAAATGACGTGTGAGTATTTACTGTGAAGGTAAGCGGAAGTAAACGTGGACTCATACAGCTATAGTAACTGTGGCTAGCTTGATGCTGCTGGTGCTCAATAATTATAGAGCACGCTGGGTGTGTCCCCTGACTTCAGTCTTACAGGCATTGCATGCTCCCACACTGTGTACTCTTGAAACACTCTACCCATCAAATCCTTTAGCTCGTGGGTTTATTGGGCGTAGACAACCTCATGGTCACGGTTAGGGAACATCAGAGCTGCTGAATAACAGACTGAGTACCTGAGAGGAACAACTCCTGAGAGTTTAAAGTCAGGGCATCAATGATTCTACAACCACACTGAGCGCTCTGCAGCAACACCCTTGCGTCCTTTGATGACATTGCAAAATACAACTACTGGCATAAAATGCGATTATTGCAAACATACTGCAGCGTGCTGATCTACAGGCATCTTTTTTTAGGGGGAGAAGAATTCTGATGAGTACTTTTTAGTGGTACAATAATTGTCCATTTGCTAATCTATAGTGTATTTGTTTGTTCGTTTTCTCGACACAGTATCCCTAGGTTCGGATCACTTGCTCTTCTGCTTTGTGCCGAGGCACATGATTTGTGGTGCTCTGTACTTCATTATATGGTGCTGAGTCTCAGCATTTTTTTGAGATGTGTTTACATCCATATTGGATCATCCACAGTGAAGGAATTGCAAGTCTTTGCAAACACTGCGCACCAGGAAGGGTCAGAAACTATAGATATATAAAATATTTAATAGTGATCCTAAAGGCTGAAGGCCCACATATAGTAGCACTGACTACATATAGTAGCACTGACTATAGTAGCACTGACCCTGACAGTGCATCGAGGTATCGAATGCAGAGCCTCTCCTCTTCAGGTCAGGGGTCAGCGAAAGTGAGGGGCCTATGTGCAGAGAGGCAAAGTTAAGAGCAATATAGTGCAGTCTTTAAAGATGGCTCCTTCAAAGACCTATTATACTCATTTTCAGGTTCATACTTGTATTTTCATTTTCTACTAGTTTGCATGCTGTAATGTTCCCAAAACACGTTATTCTTATCAAACTGTCTGCCTGTATTTACCCTTTGGAAAGTTCTGGTTCAGGGCCTGTCTCTTTAAGCCCCCTCCCAAAAGAGCCCAGTCTGATTAGTCAGCACATCCGGGTCTGCATGTCATTCGATCTCTCTCTGCACAGCTCTACTAGGGGCAGGCTGTCCTCGGCAGTGTGTCTCAACACAGAGGTTTAGAAGCACTTTCATACATTACGTGAATAATAAACTAATAAAAAGCATTGATTGAAAACTAAACACAGCACACGTTCCAGAAAGAATCTGATCCAGAGAGAAATGAACATCTGCATGCAAGATAACAGCTGTCCCCAACGCCTTTGCACCCGTAAATAATGCTATTTATATCTCTGTCACGTCAGCTCAGTATTTACGTTATGCATCAACTCAATAAAACTTAAACATACTGTGCTTTACGTCAGTCTTAACAGATACATTTGAATCGATCGACAGGGCCCAGTGAAGAATAAAGCAATCAATGTGAGGAGCAGTGGCGGCTGGTCCATAGAGGGCGCTAGGGCGCCGCCCCCCCTTGAGCTACAAATAATACAAAATAAAATAAATAATAATAATAATAAACTATACAAATTGACAATATTTGTGTTTTTGAAACATGGAATCACCCAGTAATATGTGTAAAATATGATATCTGCGGTAAATATATGTTTTTCCTGCTCGTCCTCTCTGCCTGTCTGCTCGTCCTCTCCTCTGTGCACGTCTCAGCTGCTGGGGCGCTGGAGAAACTGCCCCAAAGAGGCGGGTCTATAAAGCAGTTTAGCCAATGATGCTTTAATGCTGACTAAAGATATAAATGAGTGACATACAATTTAGCCAATCAGCGTCCTCAAATAGATTCAGTTTGGGTCAGATTTCGTTCTGCCCCAAGCTGCGCGTTCTCGTTAGGACTAGTCTCTACAGGAGAGCACTGCTCCTCCAAGACCCGTTTGAGAGGAGAACTGAGAGGAGAAACTACTGAAAGAGCTGATCCCAGATCAGCCTGACCTCACAATCAGACAGCAGACTAGCAGGAAAGAGAAGCAGTACATGAAGCTTCTCTACTAGCTGTACACCAGACAGGTTTGACTAGCTGGATGACGTCATGATAATAACTTATTTATCTTTTTAAAACAACGGGGACAGAACCAGCATGGACAGTTAGGGAGTGAGGGACATGAAGCACCTGTCTGAGAAATGGATATATAGTTATATATAAATAATTATATATGTGTGTGTGTGTGTGTGTGTGTGTGTGTGTGTTTTATATTATAGTGAATATTATTATATGATATATATATATATTATTATATTATACAGAATATTATATGATATATATATTATTATATTATACAGAATATTATATGATATATATATTATTATATTATACAGAATATTATATGATATATATTTTATTATATTATACAGAATATTATATGATATATATTTTATTATATTATACAGAATATTATATGATATATATATTATTATATTATACAGAATATTATATGATATATATATTATTATATTATACAGAATATTATATGATATATATATTATTATATTATACAGAATATTATATGATATATATTTTATTATATTATACAGAATATTATATGATATATATATTATTATATTATACAGAATATTATATGATATATATATATATTATTATATTATACAGAATATTATTATATGATATATATATATTATATTATACTGAATTCCCTGTGAGGGTGACATTAATAAGATGTCCTGACGTGTTTGTCAAAGTGTTATTTACTGCTTTTTTTCGTGTTGGAATGAATGTTAAATATTTAACTGCAAAGTAGTAATGCGTGTTTGATACCTTAATTTGTTTGCATTAAATCATTCTGGGATGTTTGCTGAAATTGATTGGATGTGGCACAGCCCTACCTAGAACATGTTCCACCAGCCGCCACTGGTGAGGAGATATGTTATCTTTATACATCCATGTGAGACACAGAGCTAACATGTTAGCATGTAGCTCACAGAGTGGTGGTAAATAGATGTGAAACAGTAGTCAGGTGACAGACATACTAAAGTGATCATATTAATAGTATGTTGATAAGTGTAGGAGCTGTTTGCATATCACCTGTTTAAACAGACTAACGACATAAAACCTTTGTGAAATAACATGTTATATTTGTCTTATACCACAAGATCATTCATTGTAAATATAAAAATGACAAAAACCCTGCTTGATTATGAAGCTCTTTATTCCGAGACTGACATTGAAATATACATAGGGTACACATAATGCATAACTTGTGTGTAAACTGTCCAGATCATGTGATCCATCAGTAAAGGGTTTCTTGTAGACTCAGGTTGTGTCAGATGCTGATGGAGCTCTCAGGTCAGAGGTGGTTTCTCATACAGTCTGCTGGGTTCAGGAACACCTCACCAGACAGGAGCTTCTGGACCGAGCATCGGGTCCCTCAGATCAGCTGTGAAACACGGCGGATTCACTGTTACATTATACTGTCATGTAATAACATTAAGAGGTACGACAGTTAGCAAGAGGAACGTTATAGTGTACTACAACATCATTGTTGGGATCTGGCAGGAGCAGGTTTGGTTATTAGCAAGTATTAATTCAATTATTAATAATACAATTATTAATATCAATAGGATTATTAAAATATAGTAATAATATCGGGGAACCACCCTGGGATCAGGGACCAATAACCAAACTGTGGACTAAGTCTCAAAATTGGTGTTCATTAAAAATAGCAATAGTCAAACTATTCCACATCCATAAACAGTGAAGATTTGAATTCAAGCACCGACTATAATAACCAGCTATTATTAACACATATACACAAAATAATCACAGAAAACGGCTCTTTAAACTATAACAGAGTTTATCTTTAACAATACTGATCATAATCAATAATATTACCAATCAACAAACATCTACTATACAATAACAAACATACAACAAGCAATCAAGTGGTGAGGGGAGTGAGTGGTGTAGACGAGGGGGGGGGGAGAGAGCAAGATGGCGGACGTAGTCTCGTAAAGTGGTTTCGTCACGTGAGACTTAACAATGGCGGCAGGCCCGCGATTATTTAACAGGGGAATAAGACACAATGGAGACGCGTATATGTGTGTGTGTGTTAGTTTGAAAAGAAGAATAAAACACTCAAAACAAGTCAAATCAATTACTGTCACTTTATCACACAGAAGGCCGAGTAGAGAACTCTGGCTCAACGACTGCAGCACTGGAACTTTAACTAACGAAGTACAGTTTACCAACTTTACTCGCGGTGGCGGATTTAAACACACTAAAACTCAGCAGCGTGGAGCAACATTATTAAACAAGCACAATAGTTATGTTACACAACACTGAACAGCTGGTCGCTACAGACTCCGTACCACCGGCCTGAACAAGTTAGTGACTGGTGCTAACAAATCAAAGCTAACGTTACACAACCAAGAAGAGGAATAACTGTTTGACCTTTTGTTTTTCTCATCTGTGCCTTCAGGGCAGTCTTTCAAGTAAATTGACACACTCAACAGAGCAGCAACGTGCACATACACACACCAGGAAAAAATGTTTCCCACATTCTGTCATTATTTAACTGGCTTCATATGAGATAAATGTCCACACAATCTCTCTCTGTATTACCCAACGTTACTACATTACCCCAGCCTGTGGACCTACAATCCAAGCTAGTCCTCAAATGATGGCAGTAAGTTACAAGAAGACTTTTCTGTTGGTTCATGCAGTCAACAACAGAACAAGTAGCATTCTTTGCTTGAGTTGTGTAAGCAGGTATCTGATAGCCAGAACACCACAATGGTGGACAGCAGTGGATTCTCCAGGTTCTCCGTGGGTGGGGTCACCTATAGCTTATGGTGGTTTTGCAATACCGCCAAGAAACCAACTGGAACTTCTAATGACGTAGGAACTGGACCCTATTTTGATCAGCTCATTTTTACACAGCTTAGATGGAGTAGGAGAAAAACATAGAAAGTGCTGTTTTCTGACACTTTGTATGCCATTAAAAAGTGCATTTTGTATAATAGGTGACATGGGTATCTATTATATAAACAGACTAAGGGCACATCCAGAATATCTCTCTCCAACAGTTGGTCGAATCAATTAAAAAAAAAAAAAAACCAACACTCTAAACTCAAGGACAAAAAACAACACAAATAATGATTCGACCCAACCTTATGATCAATTCCAACAGCTGTGTATCTTCCATAGATAGCTTATAAAAGGAGGCTAGCATGATTATTTGGGCAATCACGTAGAATTAGGAAGAGGTACTTAACTGGGAGGAAAAGTAAAGCGCACTTCACCCCTCCACAGATCCCCCAGCGCCTCCTCTCAAGTTCCTCTCTCCATCGGCCGCACCGCCCACGTCAATCTGCTGCCAAGCCTCTGTTGCTGGCTTTGTCGATGCTCAGTCACACCGGCTCCTGTTGTCCGTATTCGTCTCCGGGGGTTATTTGGCTCGGTCACACAAGCATTCCTCTCAACGCTCCTTGTGCAACCGACTGGCCGCTCGCCGTCTCTCTCTGTGCTGTCATCTCTTCTACCCCAGCCCTGCACCCACACCTGAAGGAAATGAACCTGGGAAAGGCCCCACACAGCCAAGACAGTGACCAAATAATCTCCTCTCTTCCCTGAGAGGATGGGTGTTGCTCATTCAATATGTGTAAATATCAGTAGGCCCATTCTCACGGGCCACAGGAGGAGGGAGTCAGACCCACCCTGTAGCATTAGTCAAGAGCAATCACCTGGGGCAGGGGTGTCAAACTCAAGGCCCGCCACGTCATTTCATGTGGCCCGCGAATCCGCCAGCAAAAAAAATAAATAATTTAAAGTTAGACTTCATAATAAAAATATCCCCATAGTCGAAATTATGAGATAGAAAGTCGAAATGATGAGATAGAAAGTCGAAATTATGAGATAGAAAGTCATAATTATGAGATAGAAAGTCGAAATTATGAGATAGAAAGTCGAAATTATGAGATAGAAAGTCGAAATTATGAGATAGAAAGTCAAAATGATGAGATAGAAAGTCATAATTATGAGATAGAAAGTCAAAATTATGAGCTAGAAATTCATAATTATGAGATAGAAAGTCAAAATGATGAGATAGAAAGTCAAAATGATGAGATAGAAAGTCATAATTATGAGATGGAAAGTCAAAATGATGAGATAGAAAGTCATAATTATGAGATAGAAAGTAAAAATTATGAGATAGAAAGTCATAATTATGAGATAGAAAGTCGAAATGATGAGAGAGAAAGTCATAATTATGAGATAGAAAGTCATAATTATGAGATAGAAAGTCGAAATGATGAGAGAGAAAGTCATAATTATGAGATAGAAAGTAAAAATTATGAGATAGAAAGTCATAATTATGAGATAGAAAGTCAAAATGATGAGAGAGAAAGTCATAATTATGAGATAGAAAGTCAAAATTATGAGATAGAAAGTCATAATTATGAGATAGAAAGTCATAATTATGAGAGAGAAAGTCATAATTATGAGATAGAAAGTCATAATTATGAGATAGAAAGTCAAAATTATGAGATAGAAAGTCATAATTATGAGATAGAAAGTCATAATTATGAGATAGAAAGTCATAATTATGAGATAGAAAGTCATAATTATGAGATAGAAAGTCATAATTATGAGATAGAAAGTCAAAATTATGAGATAGAAAGTCATAATTATGAGATAGGAAGTCATAATTATG
Organism: Leptoclinus maculatus; assembly: GCA_032191485.1. Taxonomy (NCBI): domain Eukaryota; kingdom Metazoa; phylum Chordata; class Actinopteri; order Perciformes; family Stichaeidae; genus Leptoclinus; species Leptoclinus maculatus. The sequence continues at coordinate 1,015,151 of JAVDOI010000037.1, read as the reverse complement.
AGATAGAAAGTCATAATTATGAGATAGAAAGTCATAATTATGAGATAGAAAGTCATAATTATGAGAGAGAAAGTCATAATTATGAGATAGAAAGTCAAAATTATGAGATAGAAAGTCATAATTATGAGATAGGAAGTCATAATTATGAGATAGAAAGTCATAATTATGAGATAGAAAGTCATAATTATGAGATAGAAAGTCATAATTATGAGATAGAAAGTCATAATTATGAGATAGAAAGTCAAAATGATGAGATAGAAAGTAAAAATTATGAGATAGAAAGTCATAATTATGAGATAGAAAGTCAAAATTATGAGATAGAAAGTCATAATTATGAGATAGAAAGTCAAAATTATGAGATAGAAAGTCATAATTATGAGATAGAAAGTCATAATTATGAGATAGAAAGTCATAATTATGAGATAGAAAGTCATAATTATGAGATAGGAAGTCATTATTATGAGATAGAAAGTCATAATTATGAGATAGAAAGTCATAATTATGAGATAGGAAGTCATTATTATGAGATAGAAAGTCATAATTATGAGATAGAAAGTCATAATTATGAGATAGAAAGTCATAATTATGAGATAGAAAGTCAAAATTATGAGATAGAAAGTCATAATTATGAGATAGAAAGTCATAATTATGAGATAGAAAGTCATAATTATGAGATAGAAAGTCATAATTATGAGATAGGAAGTCATTATTATGAGATAGAAAGTCATAATTATGAGATAGAAAGTCATAATTATGAGATAGGAAGTCATTATTATGAGATAGAAAGTCATAATTATGAGATAGAAAGTCATAATTATGAGATAGAAAGTCATAATTATGAGATAGGAAGTCATTATTATGAGATAGAAAGTCATAATTATGAGATAGAAAGTCATAATTATGAGATAGGAAGTCATTATTATGAGATAGAAAGTCATAATTATGAGATAGAAAGTCATAATTATGAGATAGAAAGTCATAATTATGAGATAGAAAGTCATAATTATGAGATAGAAAGTCATAATTATGAGATAGGAAGTCATTATTATGAGATAGAAAGTCATAATTATGAGATAGAAAGTCATAATTATGAGATAGAAAGTCATAATTATGAGATAGAAAGTCATAATTATGAGATAGAAAGTCATAATTATGAGATAGAAAGTCAAAGTTATGAGATAGAAAGTCATAATTATGAGATATTTAAACAGTCACAGAAGCAGCTCTTCACAGGTTACTCTACATGTTACATGTAAAGCTCTTCACAGGTTACTCTACATGTTACATGTAAAGCTCTTCACAGGTTACTCTACATGTTACATGTAAAGCTCTTCACAGGTTACTCTACATGTTACATGTAAAGCTCTTCACAGGTTACTCTACATGTTACATGTAAAGCTCTTCACAGGTTACTCTACATGTTACATGTAAAGCTCTTCACAGGTTACTCTACATGTTACATGTAAAGCTCTTCACAGGTTACTCTACATGTTACATGTAAAGCTCTTCACAGGTTACTCTACATGTTACATGTAATGTGTTGTGAGTACATTGAAGACTACTCTAAACGTGGCTTTACAACAGATGAAATACTTCACGTGGGATTGTGCAAACGCACCCTTGAAAGGATTTTAAGCATTGAACAAAGTTATTGTAATAACTTGTGTTTGATATTTGTCTTTGCTATTTTCTTTAAAAGTTTGAGAGTAATGTGGGTTTATTAACCCTAAATTAAAAGGATTTAAGTTATAATAACAGAAATGTGCTTAAATATATTTTTACATTTATATAACTGCATGTACAATATTTGAACACTTGAATAAACAATAATCAAATGCAGAGACAGTTATTTATCAATATGTTAGGAGAAGTTACAGTTACACAGTCTTACATTTACAACCGGCCCTTTGAGGGCGACCGTGATGCTGATGAGGCCCAGAGTGAAGATGAGTTTGAGACCCCTGACCTCGGGGAAGGAAGGAAAGGAATGTTTCAAAATTCAGATTCGATTTTCTCCCATTTCTTTCATTGGTGGTGGCACAATGGGTCAATGGACAAGCAGCAGCAGCATGATGGTGTGAAGTGTTTTGTCTTTGGAAATCCATTCCGAATAAGAGGATTTAAATGAATCCTTCTATTTAGTCTGGAGTTCATTGCACAGTACTGTGCTTACTTCTACTTTTACTTCTGTTTAAGTCACTGTGATTCATTTTACAGCAGTTAGCTCTATAGTAACTTCACTGTGCAGTAACTTACTGGGAACAATTGACCAATAACTTGCTGTAAGTTACACCACAGTGAAGTTACTATAGAGCTAACTGCTGTAAAATGAATCACAGTGACTTAAACAGAAGTAAAAGTAGAAGTAAGCACAGTACTGTGCAATGAACTCCAGTAGGGCTTCTGTCCGTCACTGTTTACTCTTTTTATCACAGCAAAATTCAAATGCAAAAGAAGTTGAACACAGTTCAAGATTATTAGACAATTTATTGGCACAGAAATCCGACACTAACCTTGACACTTTTAAAAAGTAGACAATTCATTTGAATGTGAAACTCAGGGGTTTCTGCCCTTACATCAAATCAAGCCTTTTAAAAAGCTAAACATATTTGCTATAAAAATGTATACTAAACAATACAGTATGTTATATATATATATATATATATATATATATAGTCGGTAAATTATAAGTTATCATGATGTCGTCAAATGTAATCTTGTTAAATGTAGTTTTGGTGAGGAATTAGCTCTAAGCAGCTCATAATACATAATAAAGATCTTTAAATCAATACAAATATAATCTTTTATTTCCACGATCAATTAAATTGTGTGTTTTTATGCAAATAACCACAGTAGATAACTAATAACAAAGCAAAAGCATATAGCTGATGATGATAATATAGGCCTATTCAAAATATTCTTGTTGATAATCGTAAAAACAATGAAACTGATATTTCCTCTGGAATTAAAGTAACTGAGGCAAATCCAGGCATTTCGACGAATCCAGATGTTTGCTCCTGGAAAGACAGCTCTCTAGATTGCCCTATGTGCTCTGATGAAACATGTTCTGAGCGAGGTTGGTCACAAAATATTGAAAACAGTAACTGCTCAGTAAATTCTGTGTAGACCTTTCTGCCACATTATAGAAACTACAAAAAGACACTATAGAAAATATTAAAGGAAACAAGCATGCAATATTCTCTTAAAGTAGAGCTATTAAGCTGTAAATTAACGCCCACATTTTTTTTACAAATTTTAATTCTGGCCTTAAGTGTGCACAGTACTATGTCATTGCAGGTTAAAATATAATAATTAAGGAGCCAGGGAGGGGGTAATATTCTGAGGAAAACTCAGAATTTCCAATATTAGAGTATTAAGGAAAATACTTGGATACTCTCTGAGATTAAAGTGGAGTGCAAAACTGTGGTAACGCCAGCCGTTTTGTTGTCCATAGTGTTATTATGATAATGTCGGCCTCTGAGCACAGCAAAGGCCCTTATAGATACATACATGTTTTCTTTCTTCCGTGTTCTTTTATGAACATAAATAATGACTAACATTCTGTAATATATTCATGATGTTGCACTTGGTTGTACCGTCAAAAAGTGACCCTGCCTTCCTTCCCACACCTGACCACACACTATGTAAAGTGGGTGTGATCGTGATAGTGCTTGTTTGGAAAAGTTACACGAACAATCAGATAGGCGAGGGGGTTTCAGACGGTGTTACGCGATCTGACAACCTCTTCATCTGAAGCATACGGATGCCTTTACTTTCTCACACTCTTATCTCTGAGTTATCCTTATCTTTACATCTTCTATGCAGTTTTAGACACATTTCCACTCATCTTTCCCCCACAGACGAAGCCTAAACCGGTGCTGTCATTACCTAAAGATTAATATTCATCATTATTTTGGAAGCAGAAATAACCGGAGATGTCCAGGCAAACTGATATCAAAAATTAATGGATCACAAATTTTAAGAGGCCACGGTATACTGTGTAATGGTTAAATTCTGTGAATTGGTATTCATAAGGACTTTTAGGACTTCTAGGATAAAGTATAATTATTGTTTTTGAGATCTATTACTACAAGAAAAAAAAAAAAATGTAATTAATAATTAAAAGCAATTTTCTTGTAGCCTGGCAATTCCTGTACTTGAGCATTTTGGGGTATGGGGGCTGGGCTGTAGGGCAGTATACTGACAAGTTGGCTTCGATAGAGGTGTGCTTGCCGCTGGCACAGCCCCATTCGGCTCAGCAACATCAGGATGTCTCTGTGAAATGCCTTTGTCAGGATAGCATAAAAAAATGGGTGCGCACAAGAGTTGAGAGGATAGAAAAGCACCAGCAGCACCTATGGAGAAAAACATAGATCAGTCTTTATTTTAAACAGAAAACGAAATTGGATTGAAGCTCAAGAGAGAGTCACACCTTGGAATCTGTGACAGTCATCAATGGTTGGTGGAGAGCCGCAGACAAGCCATAGAAGCAAATGGGAGCCAGACACAGAAAGTTGGTGAAGATTAGAACAGCCATGCGTTTGGCCATGCTGGTATCGCATCTGCTGGACTGGTGCTGGGGATTGTGCACCATACAGTAGATGTGGAGGTAACATAAACATACCACCATAAAAGCTACGACATTAACCATCAGCACAGAGACCACGTAGGCCCGAGCAGCAGTTGTCTCAGTGTCCATGGGTAAGCAGATGCTCACTTTCTGGTAACTGCTCACACCAACCAATGGAAGCACTGCTAGGATCACACACAGCAACCAGCCGACGAGCATAAACACAGCTGCATGGCGTAACCTGATTTTTCTGTCTGCCCTCATTGCATAGAAGATAGCATGCCAGCGCTGAAGGCTGATTAAAGTTAATGTGTAGACAGATAGCTCGCTGGCAAACACTGATATTGTTCCAGCTAGATTGCAGCCGCCTCCTGTTTGCCAGGCAATAGCATAGTGGTAATAATGGGAGCGTGTGTAGAGGTCGACCGACGCAACGAGCAGTAAGTATATCCCCATACAGAAGTCTGCAAATGCCAGGTGACCCAAGAGGAAACGGGTAACAGACAACTTCTGGTGGCTGGTCAGCAGGATGAACATCACCAGGAAGTTGGCTGAAATGGCCAATGGACTGACCAGCCAGACCAACACCCTCAGGAAGCCTTGACTCATCACATCCTCACAGGGGTTCAGGGCATCTGGCAGAGGGGTGCACACGAGTCCATGATTATCTGTGTGAAGTTCATCACACAGTGCAAAGTCAAAACCGTCATTGGGATGCTCTGTAGGTAACTCCACGTAAAACAAACCCTCATTTTGAGACTGTTCAGTTGGGCAAATGGGGCTGTTATAATAATGATTGTGATTTCTGCTGTGGGCAGTTGGTAGACCAAAGCTGTCGTTCAGATGATGGTAGATTTTGTGTCCCAGATACCTCTGAGACAAAGCTGCAGAGGATTCCTGCAGCTTTTCCAAAGCAGTCCGGGTCAGGTTGCAAATAACTGCTTCAGAGTTTCTTGAAAACAGATGATATGGATTATTAATCAGAGAATGCACTTCATTTTTTTTTAGATGCATGCAAATGTTGAAATATTATACTACAAAGTGTTTTGACACCAGAAAGTTTCTACAGGATCAAAAACTCCTGAGTGGGGGAAAAAAGCAAAAAAGCATTCGGCCGCTAACTTGTAGTCACTTTGTAAATAAGGTGTCAGACCTTTATCAGAACCTTCACCGTATACTGTATATATAAAAGAAAAAAATCACCAGCAGCAACTCCCCGGCAAACTAATTACGCTTGTTTAGAAAACAAGCAAAGTACATTTACAGATACCAAACAAAGAAACTAGGTACATAGTCTGACAGAATAATCTGGGTTGCAAGGGAGAGCCAGGAATATATATATATATGATAAATAGATATAAAATAAATAGAATTTTAAGTTAATTAAAAAGCAGAGAAATGTGATATTATGAAAAGCAATTTTTTAGTTTAGGTTGAAAAACAGTTAAAGAGGCCAATATTGCCAAAAAGGGAAAAAAAGAATAACCTAAGATCATAATTATCACAATGGTCAAAGATCAGCAATCACCAAAATATCACACAATATGTTAAACATAAGATGTATTATTTTTGATCTTATGTCTGGGGTTTGATATTACAAATAGAAGAGCTCATTAATCAATATTTGTACTCTCTAGTTAATGTTTAAGGGCTGTAACATTGTTAATAAAGTGCACATGATTTGTTCACCAGTAACTGAATTAATTGAAATCACTCGAGATTGGCCCAGATTGTGCGAGTACCCCAATACATACACTGTACCGTGGGCCTGAGGGCAGTTTGGTATGTAAAGGACAAATGCTTGACAGAAAGAATTACAGTGGGAAAATATTTCCCAACACTTTTAATTCTCTTACTTACCCTCTCCATCTTTTCAACGTTTTGAGACCGCAACAATGGCTTGGGAAGGTCAATTCAGCACTTTGTAAATGGAGAAAGGCCTTGAAGGGGGGCAGTTCTTTGAGGGTCCAAGTGTTTTTAGCTTGGAGCTTTTCAATGGTCTCCAAACCCATTGAAGGAAGAGAGCTAACTTTGGTTTCTGAAAGGTCTCTGGAAAGACACAAAGTTTAGATTATTCATTTGGACACAAAGCTGAGGCAGTTCCTGTATTCAACCTCAGCATACTTCCAAAAAAACAAGTTTTTATTTGATGTTAGAATATTATTTGACAAGAAGACACAAAGTAAAGTTATTTGCTCTGTTTTTCCAAGAAGAACACAAATTCCTCTTCTAGCGAATTCTCTCCATTCACTCACAAGTGCGTTGGGCCGTGAATCACGCCATAAAATGCAAATTCATCTATTCGTTCCAGATCCACATTCCTGTGAAGATACCTGTAGAATAGAGATATGAAATAGATAAGCGGCAAAGTAATATGGTCAAAATTGTTCTGTACAAAATCCCACATAATCCCACTTTTTTACTTTATCAAAATATATTTTTGAACACAATAGTAGTTCAACATGTCATCCAGCCAGGTTGTTAAAGCTCAAACACACATTAATAAAGGAACCAAATAAGACATTTAAATGTTGGTGAGTTTCCTGTGTGTTTTTGTTTCACTGCAACTGTTCAAAATGGCATACACTTCCTCCAGTCTGCTCCCATTGAAGGCATATTGCTGGATCTCTTTCACACCATTGCTATTCAGCATGCTAAAAAAAAGGGGGGGGGGGGGGAAGAGAATATCCTGTGAACCTTCCATTAACTCCATTTTTATTAAAAGTGAAAAACTTCATAGCTGTGCATTATGTAATAACTACACATAATGGAATAATTTGAATGGAATAAAAGCTCATAATATAACAATCAGCACATAATGTAAGAAATCCATCAGCGCAACTCAATAACAATTTTGTGCATAAGGTAATAAGCTATTACATTACGAGAAAAGTATTACATTATAAACTAAGAAAAACAATGTTATTAAATTATAAATAAAATAATATATTAATCTGTTCAGCACTTAGTGTAGTAATATTACAAATAAGTACTCTCCTTGTCTTCTTAAAGCATAGGAACGCTTCTAGTTATTAAAGCAACTTGATTTTGTCTGTTTGGTTTGGAGGAGATTCTAGACTCTCTCAATCTTGAATGTGTGAACAAATTCAGAACTACAAAATATCCCGTGACTTGGATAAATGAGCCTTTAAGGAGTTGAAGCTGAATATAATATACTGGGTGATTCTTAGCATGTAAAATATGTGTTCCATACATAATTATTCCATTTACTTTAACATGGCATTTAATGGCACAGACATAAAAAACAGGCACATGGTAATGTGTAGCACTTTTCAAGTCTTCCGACCACTCAAAGTACTACAAGTCATCATTCACCCATTGACACCCATTCATACACTGATGACAGGGGTGCGACCTGTCCATCAGAACTAACTACAGCAATTTGTGAGTTAAGTTTCTTGCCCAAGGACACATCGACATGGACTAGCGGAGCAGGGGACCAAACCGCCGATTCTCTGATTGAAGGACGACCCACTCTACCACTAAGCCACAGTCACCCTTGATACAAACAGGATATCACAGCTTTTTTGCTGCACCTCCTGTCAGGGGCCCTTTGCGTGCTCATGATTGGAGAAGAGTACTTCCCATAGAGTCCAGTAGAGGGCTTTGCCTGTGTTTAAAGAACTTGCGATACAATATTGTAACCTTCCTTCTAACACCTCCTGCGTTCTGCTCCACCTCCGGTGGAGAGCAGGTGCAGGTCGAAAGCTGCAGCGAAGCTAGATCTGGGTCTGTCCACGGAGGGCTGGTCTTTGCGGGAGGAGTTTCTGGTTAACCTGCATGATTTTGTCAGATTTTGCACGTAATCCGACCCTCTGGCACCGATAACATCCATTAAGAATAAATATATGGAAATAGCCAATCTTCTTGCTAATGGTCTTGTTTACTTATGAAGGTCATATAGAGGCATTAGTATTCAATTGAGACGGTTTCATAACCAGTTAAAAGTTGCTCACAGTAACTTTAAGTTGAAGTTTGAAGTATGAATTGAAATTGTAAATAATTTAATCAAAAATACAAATTAGTCTATGGGAGAGAGGTCAACCGAACAAAACCAACATGTCAAAGCACTCTTCACATTATTAAACGTGTTAGCTCATGGTTTCCTTTAGTTATTTATTCACAACTGGATTCTCTGTGTCTTATCGGCTTATCTCTCAGGATTGAAGATGGTCGTAAAAAAAGAGAAAGATTGGATCATAAACCTAGGAGGTTTAGCCCTTACATGGGTCTATACGTCATAAATCTGTTTGGGTTCAAGTTCATCAGATGTGGTGTCTCTCTGTGATTTTATCCAGGGCATGTAGTAAATTGAGGGTTTGTCTCTCTGCACCATTAGTGCCCTGGGGACGGACAAACAGTTTCTGGAAGAAGTTTTAAGAATTAAGATAGAGGTTCATCATCATCCACGTTATCAAGTTTCAATATTCTTCATCTTATTATGCCTTGGTATTACGCTGCAGGATGTGCATTCATCAGGCACCACCCATAGAGTCCAGTAGAGGGCGGAGCCTGTGTGCGTTAGAAGGAAGGTTACAATATTGTATCGCAAGTTCTTTAAACACAGGCAAAGCCCTCTACTGGACTCTATGGGAAGTACTCTTCTCCAATCATGAGCACGCAAAGGGCCCCCTTTGTATTGTAACTAGGGTTACAATATTGTAAGCTTCGCAATAACATTATCAGTCAATGTATGTGTAGCGGTAGCGTGTTACCACCGTGGGCTCTCCCAGCACAATGACACGAGTAGACGCCGTTCGCACTTCTTAATGATCTTTATTTAGGACTTTATCGTTCAGGCTGGTCACGGCCGTGCGCTCTCCTGCATCGCCTCCGAGCGCACTCGCCAGGTAGGACTCGTCGGGAGGATCTGTCGTCCTCTCAGTCCCTTTCCAGCCTGTGTCTCCTGTCCGCACTTCTCTCGCTGCTCCAACCCTACTAGTGTTTATATGGGCAGAAACACACAATCCCCCGATTGATCTCAGCTGCGGCTCATTAAGCCTCTTCTCGGCACCCTTCCCTGAACCACTCCCCCCCTGCAGTGAGCCCACACACGCCCCGCCGCCACAGTATGTATTAAGAAGAATTAAAGTAAAACAAAGAAACTGATCTACGGTGAGGAAAGACATGGTTAGTGTAGCTTTTCCTCGTTAGAGGGCTCTGAAAGAAGAGACTTATGCTGCGTTCACACCAAACGCGGCGCAAATTATTCGCGCAAGTAGATTACATACAAAGTCTGCACAGACGCGATGAGACTGGAGTGACGCAAATTTGCGATGGCGCAGCACGAATTCAGGCGAAGTCGCACAAATTTGCGTCAAACGTCAAGAACGCCCCAAACGCGTGAGTTGAAATTTTTCAACTTCGGCGAAAAAATGGCGTGACGCTGCGGTAGTAAATAATAAAAAATGTATCAATTACATAATTGGTTAAAATTACACACTTTAAAAGTCTAATTATTCCAGTTGTACACCACCCACAACCTACAGCTAGGCAGGTCGATTTTTAGGTTTCTCCACATGCTGTAATATATGAGTCTAAAAAGAGTGATACTCGGTATCTCAAGAGGGTGGCTTACTAACTATGGTATTAACCTAGCACTATTTACAAACGCAAGGTCATGTCTACATTATTTTCTGTAGTTATGTTAGAAAAATACTTGTTGAGGACTATTACATCCACCTTGTGGGAGCCAAGATACTAGTATATTAGAGTTGAGAGTAGTGCTGGGCGGTATGACCAAAAATGTGTATCACGGTATTTTGTAAGATTCTGGCGGTTTCACGGTATTTTTTTTTTCCTCGCGTTAACGCATTAATTAATTAACGCCGAAAACTAACATGCAGCTTTCTTGAGTTTTTCTTAAGGGAAGATGTACCTGCTGCTACCCCTCCCTACCCGATTGCCATCTTTTGTAGCAGTCAGCGACTGTGGCTCAGTGATGGAGCGGGTCGTCCTTCAATCAGAGGATAAGAGGTATAATCGCTGCCACCATTCCATGTCGATGTCTTTGGGCAAGACACTTAGCCCCAAATTGCTCAAGTAGCTGTGCCTACGGTGTATGAATGGGGACTGCCCCCCCCCCCCCCCAACAACTAAAGTCGCCAGGTCTCTGCCAATGTTAACCCTAGAGCAGTTTGGGAAGATTGGTAGATGTGGCAAGTAATGGCCTTTGTCTTAACATTTTTCTGTCAAAATAATAATTTCTTGAATGTTAGCATTAGCCTTATAGCAGACTTAGCTTCAAAGGCAATATGCTTGTACAGGCTTGAGCTAGGGGCTGATACCTATTTTTTGCAAAGTTGAACTTTTGCCCACATCATTTTCATTGTTTATTATTTCATTAGATTATTATTTGTCACAACAAACTTTTGCATCACCTTTTGGACCCAGCAGACTAAAAGTCTATGCTGTTTCCCTCTGTTCTGACTTGACTAAAGCAAATAGCAAGATTTTACAGTTATGCCTTGACATTGTCAGAACTTAACATTTGTTTCAGAGTTTAAAAAAGTAATTGTAAGTAAGCAAATAATAAAAAAAGTAAGTGCATTCAGATGACAAGAGATCAAATCATACTTTAGTAAAGCTGTAAGAGAAAATTAACAAAAATAACTTCCTGTGGGTCAGTGACAATGGGGTCTGACATTCGAGTCATTGTTAAACTATAAATCATACTTACATGGTCAAAGCATTCTCAGATATTCCAGTGAAAGAATTAGCAGGAATAACTTGTAGGAAGACATTCTCCACTATCTCCCTGTCAGAAAGGTATGAACATGAAATATTTTACACTTTAAAAATTCATACATTTTAGCAAAACAATTGACAGTACAGTTAGGTATATTTAAATGGTACATACAAAATAAAATCCTCTTGGCTGGACTGAATATATTGTAGCCCAGGAAAGGAGGTGAGACCTGTATTGGTGATCCCACTGTATTGAGATGAATCTCAGTCAGTAGCCAGTTTATGGTTAATAGGGAACATAGAAATTATACTGTTTCGTTGTGAAATATGATAAGCTATATGATACACAAGGATTACACATGGGAAAATGTAATTGTACTTACAGGTACTTTAAATTAGGCAGATTTTTAAATGCCTCTTGGTCGATGTATGACAGTGTTTTGATACCAGTTAGTTGTCTATTGGGCACACAAGATACAGACACACACATACATATTTCTTAATTCTTTATTTTTCTTGAAGGAAAAAGCTCATAATAGTTTCATATTTAGTTTGGTCAAAACATATAATTTTCTGACCACATCTCCCGTACAATGTACATTTTAAATGGATACAATTGCCACTTTTGCACATTAGTTTCACTCAATAACTCATGATGACAAAGTAAAAAAATCAAAAACTAATTTAAACATTCAGACCCTTTGCTGTGGCACTCTTTAATTATCCTTTAGATGTATCTAGAGCTGGATTGGAGTCCACCTGTGGCAAATTGAATTGATGAGACATAGTTTAGACAGGCCCACCCGTGTATGTAAGGCCCTTACAAGGACTCTGAGAGAATGAGGAAAAGTATTCCCTGCTCTGATGAGACAATAATGTAAGGACGTAAGGCCCAATCCCAATCTCCACACTCACGGACTTTGAGGCGCGCTCCCGCAAAGTCCGTGAAGGTTTAGGGATGTCCCACTGTCAAATCGTCGAGTGTTTGAGGGCTCTCTGGCAGACATTTTGATCCCTTCATGAACCCTTTCCGTAAGTCAGCATTAGATGCAGACTTTGCCGAAGCGAATTACCCACAAATCATTGCAATGTGACGTACACGGGGTAACCAGTGGTCGCATGGAGACGTAAAAAAAAGGTAACACGTGTATTCAGCCTGGTTAAAGATGGAACAAAAAAATGTCATTGAAGCTGTTTTGACAAAAACGAGTAAATAGATTTGTGAGGAAAGAGCCTGGAAGACTTTCAAATCAGGGAGTACAAAGTATAAAATAAATACCCACAATTGTACATCTTATATCGTTAATCGCATCAATCGTGCCGCGTTAATCGCGCCAGTCGTGCCAATCGCGCCAATCGCGCCGCGTTACTTGCAGAGGACCATTTGTGGTCATTTGCGTGATTCGCACCATTTGTGCTAGACGTGGGGGCCGTTATTAACGTAAGCCATTTATTTCCGCCATCAACCATGGAAAAAATAACCTCTATTTCTGCTTAGTACTTGTTGTGGAAGTCCCAGATATCCCGGGACACTAAACGCCGTCTTGTCTGTGTTCATAACATAATCCGGAGGAGTATTCACTGTGTCCAGCAAGACACACGTCTGCACAAAATAAACATATTTTGCTGTGATTTAACTGCAATAATAAAAGGGATGCCGAAATAACTACGTAATGATGCCGATTTGTAAAAAGTTTGAATTCAGGTTTTGTTAGTTCTCTCTCAGCAAATAACTTTTAAAACGCTTGTTTTCTTAATGGAGCTCGGATCGATCGGTGCTAAGCTAACATTGTAGCAGCTCCATCAACACTCAAAATAACGTCATCTAGGTGTAAATACGGCAGCTTGTTTTTCATTGTTTGTACCATAGGTTTATACACATAGTTTGGTCCGGTCTCTACTAATATGAGGTATCGTAGAGCTCTGGGTGAACACCTATGGCTACAATATGTTTTTCCTGATTCAACAACAGCAGGACGTCAGTAAAGATAGGAGGAAGTATCGTAGAGCTCGGGGTGCCCACAAACCGCCACTATTCATTTGTAATCCATTGTTTCTGATTCAACAAAGGCAGGACGTCAGTGGTGACAGGGGCAGCATCTCAACGCTGATAGGCTATCGTGCCACAGCGGCACGCGATTTTTTTCGCCAGAGTTGAACAATTTCAACACCAATCGCGCCATCGCAAATTTGCGTCACTCCAGTCTCATCGCGTCTGTGCATAGACTTTGTATGTAATACTCGTGCGAATAATTCGCGCCGAGTGTGGTGTGACCACGGCATAAGTCTTTGGGTAGAACTCAACTCCCCGGGCGCCTGTCATGGGCAGCCCACTGCTCCCTGATACAGGGATGGGTCAAATGCAGAGACAAGTTTCCCCCTTAACGGGATAAATATAGTATAATAAAAATAATAAAAATAATAATAATAAAGCACTATGCCTAGCAAACACCAGGCACTGCTCACTTACCCAAGAAGACTGTAATTGCTGCCAAAGGGGCTTCTTCAAAGTATTGAATTAAGGGTCTGAGTACTTATGTAAATGAGAGTTTTAGATTTCTAATAGATTTGCAAAACTTTCCAAAAACATATTTTCACTTTGTCATTATGGGTTTTTGAATATAAACTGATGGGTAATGATAGCAATTTTATCCATTTCAAATTACATCTAAAATACAATAAAGCATGCAAAAAGTGAAGGGATCTGTCACAGTCACGACCTCCGTGTTTTCCCTGTCTGTGCCATGTTTGCTCTTGTTTCCCTGTATTCCAAAAAACAGTTCTCTGCCTGCCAGCTCTCATTAGCCAGGCCATCTTCATTTCAGCCACCCTGCCAGCCACACCATCTACCACTCTCAGCCATCTTCCCTTCAGCTTCGCTCTCCGACATTCCCCACATCAATCGTCATTCCTCCTTTCTTCCCCTTTTTTAGCAATAAATTCGTCAATAATTTTACTGGTGCGTCTGCCCTTGGGTCCAACTAACTCTGCTGTAACGGGGTCGGAATACTTTCTGAAAACCACAGGCTTCTCATTGTGGCCGGTATAGCAATGGTACTACTGCAGGACAGAGGCAGCATGATATGACACTTCTATCAAGATTACACTATGGGGCGAATCCACAAAAGGATTGTGCGGCTTTTGTGACTAAATCTGCTCAAATAGTGAAAATAAACCATATATTTCGCAAAGCCAATGTACCCTTAACTGTTCTGCCAAGCATGTATCGTCTCGGTGCTCCTGTGCTATTTGTGTGTATATAAATGAGGAAATATGCATACATTTGGAGCAATAATTTGGCCGCTTCATATGGAAATAAGCCAGTTCAAAATGATCAGCGCTAATAGCCATACACAGTTACAGTGAAATTATTGGCGTCTTCACAGAGTTGGTGGTCTAAATCACATTTATAAGGGGTGTCACGTCCAGACTTGCCAGTGATCATGGCATATGAAAGCTGGGGTTGGTAATGTTGAGAAACTAGCAAGTGTAGGGTAGAATTAAATAATGACCCGACTTAAAAACTATGCCCATTGTTGCCAACTCTTTTCCAATAATAGTAGCTAGCAAAGATAACCCCCAAAGTCCCTGATCTAGCAAGAAAGTAGCAAAGTCAGCAACACCGACAGCCCATCTCTTCAGGCTTCCCTCCAAACCACTTCCTAAAAATTATCATTATGAAAGAAATCATAAGAAATCGTAAGGAACTTAAACAACAAACATGGCTATTGTTAGTAATCACAGCTGCCAAGCTAGCAGCTTGTGGAAGACTCCAGTGTCGCACAATGAGTGCATGCTTGGGCAGCATGCATGCAGGTAGGCACGTAATTAGAAAAACAGGCAGAAAGCCTGTTTACTCATTTAATTCGGCTTGAATAATGTCTAATGCTGTAATATCATTAGCGCAATATAGTTTGGGAATCGGACCTTGAGAAGAGGGCAGATAGCGGTTGAAAGTGATGCACAACAATTGTGCTGTCAGCGACAGCAATCCATTCTTTGTGAATTCACCCATATGTGTATTCATTGTGGAATACTTGGTAGGCTTCATTTTAATCAAAGACAAGTTGCACTGCTCAAAGTTACATACATGTGAGTGACCCTGGACAGGTTGTGGAAAGAATGCCTCTCAAGATATCTTATAGTATCATCATCAGAGATGTATCTGGAAAAAACACAGACAAAATACAATCAGGAGACTAATACTTTGGATTTGCAGTGGTTTGCTATTATTAGGCCTCATGCAAGAACAACTTGGACATACAAATTTGTTCTTTGGGCGGATTTAAGAGAGTTTGTCGCTTTCACCAATTGACCCTTCGCTAAGCCCTACCCCCTGCTGCTACTCCATCAAGATGTCGAGCTACCACGGAGCCCACACTATCACTAACTGCACCTCATGAAAAAAAAGTATCACATTTTTGGAAAAACAATAAAGTGATTCAGCAGAGAAACAGGTTTAAAGAGGTAAAAATATAAGCTAAAACCTACAGATCACAGTGTAAAAGTTACCCACCACATCACCTGACGATGGAGATAGAAGATAATGAAATCAAACACTGTTCTTGTAAAGCTGGATAGATCTTTAGTCATTGTTCCAATCATTAAAAAGCAAAAGCAGCACATGTAAACATTCATCATCAGTAGCTTGCATAGCATATTAGTGCTAACGCTAGTTAATTATGTGCTAATGTCCTCTGCTAATGCTAGCTCCACAGGTTTTTACATAGAAATGTAATGTTTTAGAAACAAATCTACTTCCAACCTCCTACGGGTAACGGATGTCATTACTACACAAGCCCCAGTCAAGACCAGCCGGAATATGAAGAAAATCTGAAATAATTGCATGAGAATCTATGGAGCACAGTAAGATAGTTGTCGGACCCTGGTGGGAGATGGCCGATGCTACACTATGATTAGCCAGTTTGTGTTCAAGGGGCGGGACTTAGTGAAAGGTACATTTTTCTCATTCTCATACGTATGAATACAGTTTACTAATGATCCAGGCCTACCATACGAATCCAAAACAGTCTGTCTTTCTCTAAAGTTTGATTTAAGGATAATAAGGTCTTAATCTGAATGCATTTTGCATTTAAGAACGGGGCATTCATCAAGTTGAAAAGAGCAATTAGCAACAAGTTTGGACATTTGTGCAGCACAATCTGATTGCAGCACACCTTTGTACGAGACCTCATTCAAAAAAGTAAGAGGTTTAGGATAAGAATACAAAAACTATCTTGCAGGAGGCCAATTGTGTTTTCCAGTAAACACTGAATACAGAAAACCACTCCTACCCATTGTTACAGTGAAGTAATCAGTAGCTTAATAGTATAACATTATTTGTGAGGAATTACAGAAAGCCACATGTTTCTATCCAACTATAACAGCCAGCAAGCATCGACAAAACTAACTAGATGATGTATAATTTAACTGCAGTTCCTAACTAAAAAGTGGAAGTGGCACGTTGACATGAATGCTTTTTACTGATCTGGGAGTTTGTTTAAACCTGTATCATCATCTAACTGCTTGTGTTTGTTGGACCCATCTTTAGCTATATCTTTGTGCCCCAGCATCTCAGCAATTCATTTGGAGTAATCTCAAATGTTAGAACTGGTCGCAAATGTGTCAACATCTACTTAATGGATTTGCACAAAATGTGGTAAAGACATTCATGCTCTCCAGACAATGTTTCTTATTGACTTTGGTGATTCTCTGACTTTTCCTATCGTGCCACTATGAGGTTGACATTTGTGGTTTTTAGTGAAATGTCTTATGTCAACTATTGGATGTATTGCCATGAAAATTGGAACTAACATCGATGTCCCACAGAATAATAAATACCTAAAAGACTGAAGTTGTATTGTAGCAGAAGTTCTGAAGGAGTACATAAAGCACAAACAGAGTGGCACCAAGCACAAAAGGAGTTTTTTTAGTAATTAATTTCAGACCCAATCCACTTAAAATAACTTGGTGTGAGTGAGTTTACCGTGGATGGACAAAATTAAGATGCAGCTAGTACTGTAATTTTAACTAATGATATGACAGCAAGCAAAGCGTGAAAGTGGAAGTAGAAGGTGACCACAATTTCTTTTTTTTTACAATCTGTCAAGAGCTTTTCTTTGCTAATTTCAGCTGGCTTTAATTTTTAATTTAGTTTATAGTTGTTCTTTTTGGTAAGTGATAATCTTTGTTCTTGCCCATTTTGCTGGTTTGAAGAAGAAACCAGAAGAAGAAGAAAAGTATAAGGTAAAAAAGAGAATCTTACATGTGAGCAATGTTGGCCAAGTTGGTAAATGCATTCTGAGGAAGAAAAGAAAGTTTGGTCCCCACAAGCCACCTGAAACCAAATTTACCGTATTGTGATTTGTCTTCAACAAAAAGTCACAAGATAAAATCAGAGTTGAAAGACGTGGTTACTTACACCTCCTGTGTGCTGGAATGGAATACAGGCATGACCTCAGCTCCAACACATGACACACTGTAGATGTCCCAGTCACACTTGCAATGAGTTGGACAATATTCCAGGAGAGTGACCTCGAAAGTACTGAAAATTAAAAAAACTAGATTCAAATCAAGCTTCATTGTAAAAGGGGTTATTCAGTGGTGGACATTCCCAGGTTGTGAGAGAGGTTTAGGAAGAGGCTGGGCTGTCTTGGATTTGTGCCAATAGTGGAAGTGTAGCAAGATTACACAATGGTACTTCTGGTCAAGTCCTTCAAAATAAAAACCTAATTGATGAATGTGTTTACATGAGTAATAATCATTATTTTATTCGTCAGCAAAAGTGACATAACAGTTGTCTCAAGTTATCTTTCCACCTTGGACTTTTCTGCCAAAAAAATGTATACATCATAGTCATTATACAATGTATACATTAATGATCAGTTGTAATTATGTAAGTTGCATCCAACAAAGTGGTTGTACTGAAAATTATGTTTCCAACACGGCAGTGCCAAAAAAACAAAAAGCTGATGGTATGCCTCTCTCATTGTAGTTGCATAGGTCACAGCCTATAGGGATGTCCGCAAGAAGGGCCTTTTGTGCATCCAGAGCTGCCAACACTGTATGTATACTGTGTATATATATATATAAGAATATTAGTGCTGGGCAAGTTAACGCATTATTATCGCGTTAACGCATTGATTAATTAACGCAGACAATTATTTTATCGCGCGTTAACGCAGTTTTTTTTTATTATTAAGCGGACATTTTTAACGCAAGGACCGGTGGGCCAACTGGCCTGCAGCGAGCGGTGAACAGCTGTTTGTGTGGCGTATTGTATTTTAACTGCTACTGTGTAAAGGGAATACTGCTGTTAAAAAGCACCTTATTTGTTTAAAGTGTTTGCAAACCAAATGTTATTGCACTTTTGTTCATATAGCAGTACTTTTAAAATAAAAGTGCGCAATACACTACTTTTGAATTCATTATTGAATTTTGCGCATTACAACAAATAACAATCGCGACTAAACGCAAAAAATCATGCGATTTATCGCATTTAAAAATTTGAATCGTTGCCCAGCACTAAAGAATATATATAAGAAATTATTAAATACATATTACCATATTTTCCGCACTATAAGGCGCACTTAAAAGCCTTTCATTTTCTCAAAAAACGACAGTGCGCCTTATAATCCGGAGCGCCTTATATATGGATTAATTCTGGTTGTGCTTACTGACCTCGAAGCGGTTTTGTGTGGTACACGGCGCTCTGTCAAAATGTTTTAGTACGACTTTGGTAAACTACAAAGCCGCACCGCTTGCAGCATCACGGCTACCGTAGTCAGGAGCGTCGCGGAGTAATACATACTGTGCTTCACCATAATATTACAGTGTGTGTGTATAAGGACCCCAAAATGGCACCTGTCAAGAGACACGCTTACGATGCGGACTTCAAACTCAAGGCTATCAGTCACGCAGTAGAACATGGGAATAGAGCAGCTGCGAGAGAATTCAACATTAATGAATCAATGGTACGGAAGTGGAGGAAGCAAGAAGATGACCTGCGCCAAGTAAAGAAGACCACACAGACTGACTGACTGTTTTGTTTCGCTTAATGCGCCTTATAGTCTGGTGCGCTTTATATATGAAAAAAGATCGAAAATAGACCATTCATTGACAGTGCGCCTTATAATCCAGTGCGCCCTATAGTGCGGAAAATACGGTATTATCCTTTTGTGTGTGTGTGTGTGTGTTTAGTTTTGACTTTCTGTGCTTGTGTGGACCTAACCTTGGCCAAACCTCTGACGTGAGGACATCTTTACTTGTGGACATTTTGGCATAAGGGAAATGCTAGGATGAGCTCCTTTGGTTTAAATGAATAATCTGTATGAATTTCAGAACTGGTCCTCTTAAGGTGCGTTCACACCAAACGTGATTTTTCTCTCTGCTGTGGAGCACTGGATGGAAAGCATGTTGTCCTCAAAGCCCCTGCTAATTCCGGATCCCAGTTCTTCAATTACAAGGGAACATTCTCATTATGTCTCATTAGTTCTCCTGGCAGTTGTGGATGCTCAATATTGTTTCCGGCTGATTGATGTCGGGGGCTACGGAAGAACCAGCAATGGTGGGAGTCTGGCCAACTCAGCTTTTGGTCAAGCTCTTAAATCTGGCACCCTCAAACTCCCTGCTGACCTGCCACTACCAGGAGCTGCACACCAAGGACTTCAGCCACACGTCATTGTTGCTGAGGAGGCCTTTCCACTGAGAAAAAACCCGGATCTTTAATTACCGTCTCTCCCGAGCTCGGCTGGTTGTGGAAAATGCCTTTTGGATCCTTTCTTCTCAGTGCAGGATGTACAGGTGTGCCATTGAGGTCCATCCAGAAGTTGCGGAGAACAGTGTGAAGGCTACATGTGTTCTGCATAACTTCCTGCAGAAAACAACCTAAACAACTGCAGTGAGTTAGAGAGGTGGAGCCACTGCCAGGTCTGGGAAGAATTTCTGCCAGCAACTCAGCAAGTGAGGCCATCAGGGTGAGGGAGGCCTTCACATCCTACTTCTCTGATGAGGGAACTGTCCCATGTTACCGCTAGTCTCCCTGGGAGTCACGAAGGGGTCGAGGAAAGACAGGACTTTCACTTTTTAGATGGCCCTGCTCCTGAGTCACTCCTCTCTGTCTCATCTCTCCTCTGTTTTAAATAAGTGTCCCTCAGACCCTCCGTCGGTGAATCTCATCTGACAAGAAACACATAACGTATTTAGTGTGAAAGCCTGTGGTTGGGATAACTTTAGATGCTAACATGGTTCATAGTAAAGTCCAACCGATAGCTAGAATCAAGTAACAAAACATATAATAAGAACATACCAGGTAGTCCAATGTCATCACTCACTTTTCTCCATGCGCCATCTTTCTTTGACCGGTCACAGTAAAGATAGGAGGAAGTATTGTAGAGCTAGCTCGGGGTGCCCACAAACCGCCACTATTAAATTGTCATCCATTGTTTCTGATTCAACTACCTGCCATGCCATCTTCCCTGGCCATTCTGCCTACCACGCCTTTGACCACTCTCCGCCATCTTCCCTTCAACTTCGCTCTCTCCTCCTTTCCTTTTTTGCAATAAATTCCCTCAATCATTTTACTGGAAAATCTGAGTCAGGATCCAGAGTTTGTCAATGTACTATCAATAAATGATTGTATACACTTTACCTTAATGTCATAGAGCACCAGACAGGTGGTCAGCATAGTAAGCTTTCAGTTTTGCATCACAGCCTTTGTTTTTGAAAAGATACATTCTATTTGACAGTATGCGTCCATCCAGAAGGTCTTGCTCCAAACACTTGGAATATATTATATAGCTTCATCATTCACAAACATATGTCAGTTGAAAATAACTTAAAAACAAGAACATGCCACAGAAAAACAATCATGTAATTTCTCTTCAGGAAAAAAAACAACGTAGAAAGGCAAATTTGTGACAGTACCTGAATCTCTTTGTCAGTTAAAATACTGTTCGTCTGAGACGATTCCAGTACCTCTTTTGCCCTGCAAAAAGTAAAAGCAGCTGTGAGAACAGACATTATTTGCAGTGCAATATAGAGGCTTTATTGCTGATTTGTAGCTTTAATACTCATGAGACAAAACATCTATTAATTTGATCCCTCTACAACCCCCGAATGCACTTCTAAACTAGTCACTCCTTAAAAGCTTTTTAGCTGAAAGAAAGCACTTTACATTATAAATTGTTAGAAATCCAGCATGCTAAAGTAGAGTACAAACAGAACAATTGAACAGTGACGGGCCGTCAGGGCCTGCAAAGCCTTCTCTGCTGGCCTAAACAGAATCACAAAGTTATAGCTATTTTATAATTTAATAATTTTTCTTAAATACACTACATGTATTATAATGTATACAAATATTTTTCCCATTATCTTATTTTCTCATTGCACAGCTACTGTCTTCCTCAGTTGCTCTGCTTCCAGTGCAGCTTGTTTTAAGTAGAGCTTTTATCCAATCAGATTTCACCTCTGTGTCTCTAGGTAGAAGAGAGGCCCGAGGCCTGCAGCCTCACAAGTGAATCCATGTGCCGTTTAAGTGAAAGGGGACGATATTGTTGATTGTCATAGTGTTCAACCAATCAGATCTTTAGTTTGACATGTTGGGCGTATTCTTTGAGTGTCAGCAGCCGCTACCCACATACTTGCCGGCCTACACCTACGTCATCATTACATGTCAATGTGCAGCTCTGCCGCGAAGTGCAGGGTGTGCTGTGATTGGTCAGTGGGCGAGCACGTGACTATCGTGAAACGAAACTTAACAGCAGAGTACCACACACCGTGACACAGGGGGCTGAGACGAGGAAAGAGATTGCAGAGCAGTACTTTAATGTTTGGGTTGTGAAAGTAAAATCATAAGACGGTCTCCTAAAGAGACGGATCAGCCGCGGCTTGTCATTAAGGGATGATGGTGGGTCCCACAGCCAGACCAGCTGAGAACCACTGTCCTACATGAGCACAGAAAACATTATATTTTCCTGAATTTAAGCTTCTGCATTTTCCAAATGCTCTAGCATTATTCAAACGTATTGTAAGCCTCGTACGGAACGGTTTAATACGAGTACATAGTTACATCACATAGAAACGAATAGTAGCTGTGGCGCCATCATGTGGTTATAAGGTGGTATTTCAGCTGCATGACAGCAGTGAAGGCCTGGGTATAAAATGCACGGCCCGCCACTTCTCCTAGGGTACTTCTCAAGTCTCTTAATTGCATCCCCGTTTCCCTCACTTGGCTCCTTTCCTTGCGTCTTAGTCTCTCCCACCAGGGATGTATGGAGAGACGCAAGGAAACCAATAGGAGGAGAGAGGATACGAAGAAATATGTTTTAAGAGACATGAGACGTCCTTTCCTCTGAAGCGTCACGTGAAGCGACGTCTGTTTCTGATGATGGAGGATCAGCTGATCACAGCTGTCAGTCGGCTTTAACAGCTGGAGAGACTTTTGAGAAGTTTGTGTCTGTTCACATGATCACTGTACTTAATAATAGTAACTAATAATAATAACTAATAAAGACACACAGTTATCATCACTGTACTTAATAATAGTAACTAATAATACTAATAACTAATAAAGACACACAGTTATCATAACAAACTGTGTCCTGTGTTCTGTTTATAAGTGCAGGATCGATTTCTACCGGCGGAATGCGATCATCTTATTCATGAATTATTTGCGTCTGTACGTTTTGAAATTGTGACTGTGACGTCATTATTAAATAACCCAGAATATGATTATTGTTTCTCTTAAATGATAAAACTCATCAAACACTCAGGAATGATCAGCCTCACGTGACTGAATGAAATGATGATAAATGATGTAAAAAGGGAAACATCAGATCATGAAAACACAAATCTTTCTAATAAATGAAGAAAGTTGTTTGTGGTCCTTTTGTTGTTCAGACTACAATGAACATATATTTAAACCAGACGGTGAATCAGAAAACTAATCAAATATAAACTAGAGTTTAATCTGATCTGTCTTCACTCTGGTGTTAAACTCCAGTCAGTCAGTCCGATCGGCTGCAGCGTCCAATCACATCACTGATGAACAATAAGGGGGCGTGTCGGCCGTTAAAAGACTTCTGTAAGTCTGTTCTCGTGGTTCCTCGCTCATGGCTCCTCCGAGGTCCCTCCTCCATCCTCCATCCTCGCTCCTCCGAGCTACATTAGAGCTTTGGGACGGCCGTCAATATGGCAAATGTGTTCCAAGAATATTTGTAACCTTTGTTTTAAAAAAATTATTTCTGAACATTTCCTGTTATTGAAATGATAGATTTAGAGGATTGTGCATCCTTGGAAGAGGTATGTGAACTTGTACTTGGACAGTGTAACCCTTCTTCATACTGAAACGTTAGGCCAACATGCCTGCTCTTCTATACGCCGTTAAAACCCAAAACGTTGTTTTTGAATTTTTGTTCATTCTCTTCTCATTGGGATAATTCTACAGTATTATCATAGTCAACATTTTCATGTGAATTGCCTGACTCATTGATGAGTGTGTACCAATGTTGTATAGACTGAATGAGTAGTATAACTTGTGGTTTTCATCATACAGTCCTTCAAGTATAAGATAAAACACAATACCACGGTATGGTAAGCTGTCAGGACAACTAAATGTAAGATTGTTTCTCTGGTGCAGTCTGCATTGACAATTATAGAGGTCAAAGGTTTACCACTTCGTCAACATTTTAGTGTTGTAGTTTGGCTCCAGTCTTGAATGGATGCTATATGTTTTTCAAATCACCAGGTGTCACTGTGCTTACTGACCTTAAATGCCTGCAGCTTCAAATCTTCTTTTCAGCACAAACAGAAAGAAAGCCCTAAAGCTTGTACATGGAGGTTGGTGACCTCACATGAATCCCAGAATAGCTTTGTGCTCCTTCAACATGAGTAGATCTAATCAGCCACAATAACTGAAAACACCTCCATGGGTGTGCAGGGTTATAATATCTATAATTATATATCATATTTCATGAGATGATAACACATATATCTTAAGCCTATATCTTATATATATATAGCAGCATTGTGGTTCTCAACTATCAAGTGGATTGCTATGGAAATAGCCACACATATCCAATGTCCACAGAGGATACATTCTAATGACAGTGGCTGATGGCAGTAGACAGTCTTTTTTAATGTGACAGAAAGGTAACTAGTAACTATTGCAGTTGAATAAATGCGGTAGAGTAAAAGTGAAAGATTTGAAGAACTGTAAATCAGAATAAATTGTTTTGGCCAGACGTTTCCTTTTGTAGAAAATGTTATGTGAAAATGTATTTAAAATTATGATTGCTCCTTAACATACATCAAAAACCAGTCATAAAATTCATAAATACACCATTTTCAGAGTTTTTTGATCTGATAGATTGTATAACATTTTTCACAGGAAAGCTCTGAATCTCAACTAGCACTGACTCTCTGAAGAGAGAGCCAATTAGAGCTGATTAGCAACAGCTGTGACACCTGCACGATGGGGTTATTTAACCTGCCATGTGGCACAGGCAACATTTTCTGTTGGTGACTGAAGTGATGGGAGCTTTTTGGGCCTTGTTTATTTGTGTGCTGACTGTCTGGCTTACCAAAGGTATTTATATTTGTTCTGTTTGAAGCTTGTATTCAAGACATTGGTAGTTGAGTATAGCAAAATGTAGCTATGTTAATTTCTGAAATGCCATTTAGCAGTGACAAGTTTGTCTTATGTGCCATGGAACAGCACAAGAAATTGATGAACAGCAACTACTGTGTCCATAGGCTCTTGTTTGCCTGTTGGTGGCTCAACTGAAAGCAGAGATAATGGGCTACAGAGGAGAATGAGAGGTAAGAATATTGGTGACTATTTGAACATTTGGGATTTCCTGAGCTTCTTCCTGACATAAAATGTCTTTTGTTCTATAGATCTGCCTCCCAATGACCTCTCCATAAAGAAGGCCCTTACACTTCACCATTCACATAAGTCCATGTCTCTGCGAGAGTATAAAAATGGTGAGCAGGTTCTGCTGAACCCTATTGGAAAAATGCAAGTTTGTGTACGGCTCAGGTTCCTGGTGTCATAATGTGGCTAATTAAGTTTTCATTAATGCTTTGTCTTTGGATTCCAACAAAATGTCTAAGCTACATTGACTATAAGAATTCAGGTATACAGTTGTGTATTTATCATCGGACAATGTAAGAGTTTAATATATTTACTGTTGTGTTGTAGTAAAACGTATATATTTTAGCTCGATAAGGCTCAAATATTTAACGCAAGTGTTTGCTTTGAGTCTATGAACACAGAATTATCACAGCACTGTAAAACTAGAGAAGTTCAACATCACTACATTTTTTTTTTAATTCTAAATGTTTATTGATAGAATGCCTTTATTTCAGTGACACTGGAAACCAAGGGAGTGGATGTTGAAGCATCAGCTCTCCATCTGAAAGTTGTTGTTGAAAGCAACCACTCCCTGGCCGACGGCCTCTCCAAGGGCAACCGCTCCCTGGCCGACGGCCTCTCCAAGGGCAACCGCTCCCTGGCCGACGGCCTCTCCAAGGGCAACCGCTCCCTGGCCGACGGCCTCTCCAAGGGCAACCGCTCCCTGGCCGACGGCCTCTCCAAGGGCAACCGCTCCCTGGCCGACGGCCTCTCCAAGGGCAACCGCTCCCTGGCCGACGGCCTCTCCAAGGGCAACCGCTCCCTGGCCGACGGCCTCTCCAAGGGCAACCGCTCCCTGGCCGACGGCCTCTCCAAGGGCAACCGCTCCCTGGCCGACGGCCTCTCCAAGGGCAACCGCTCCCTGGCCGACGGCCTCTCCAAGGGCAACCGCTCCCTGGCCGACGGCCTCTCCAAGGGCAACCGCTCCCTGGCCGACGGCCTCTCCAAGGGCAACCGCTCCCTGGCCGACGGCCTCTCCAAGGGCAACCGCTCCCTGGCCGACGGCCTCTCCAAGGGCAACCGCTCCCTGGCCGACGGCCTCTCCAAGGGCAACCGCTCCCTGGCCGACGGCCTCTCCAAGGGCAACCGCTCCCTGGCCGACGGCCTCTCCAAGGGCAACCGCTCCCTGGCCGACGGCCTCTCCAAGGGCAACCGCTCCCTGGCCGACGGCCTCTCCAAGGGCAACCGCTCCCTGGCCGACGGCCTCTCCAAGGGCAACCGCTCCCTGGCCGACGGCCTCTCCAAGGGCAACCGCTCCCTGGCCGACGGCCTCTCCAAGGGCAACCGCTCCCTGGCCGACGGCCTCTCCAAGGGCAACCGCTCCCTGGCCGACGGCCTCTCCAAGGGCAACCGCTCCCTGGCCGACGGCCTCTCCAAGGGCAACCGCTCCCTGGCCGACGGCCTCTCCAAGGGCAACCGCTCCCTGGCCGACGGCCTCTCCGCCGCCCAGGGCAACCGCTCCCTGGCCGACGGCCTCTCCGCCGCCCAGGGCAACCGCTCCCTGGCCGACGGCCTCTCCGCCGCCCAGGGCAACCGCTCCCTGGCCGACGGCCTCTCCGCCGCCCAGGGCACGTCTATTGACACACTAGGGTACAGGGTGCAGAAGAGTTGATTTTCCATCTTAAGTTCTTCCTGCTTGTACTTACTTTTATATCTGCTTTGAATAAAACTTTTTAATGATATTTTGGTTTCCTCATTTTTCTCGGGAGCGGAAGAAGAGTGGGGCAGACAAAGTGCACCATTCAGCCAGATCCTGACCTGACAGATCCATGGGATACATTCAGATTGTATTTTAGAAGTCTAACTTACAAAATATAAAATCGGGTCAAAATATCCAGCAGCATTGGTGCTGCATGTGTATTGAACTGCATGCTCAAATAGAATCTTCTGGTATGAATTATGTTATTGGCCACAATTGCCAAAACCAATGATTCCCCACGGGAAGTGACCGATTTACAGGCATGAAGCTATAAGTCGATAAGTTTCCTGAATAAGGATTTTTTTTCTTCATATATTTAACCGGTGGTTTCAGCAAGTGTGTGTGTATATAAAGTGCTTTTTACAGACGTGTCACAAAGTGCTCAACAGGGCAGAATTACAAACATAAACACAATGTGACCATAGGTCCAATAATTTACATGCACACAAAAAATACAAAATTAAAACATGGTTTAAAAGCAGGGCTAGGACATGGGTTTTACCCAAACGCTAGACGTCACACAGCCCGTTGTCTCCTAGTGAGCGCAGAAAACATTACATTTCCTACAATTTAAGCTTCTGCATTTTCCAAATGCATTGGTATCCAAACGTATTGTTCGGTTTGTAAGCCTCGTACCGAACGGTTTAATACGAATACGTACATTGATACAGCCCTAGAAACTAATAATAACCCTAGCTGTGGTGCTATCATGAGGTTATTGGCTGGTATTTCAGCAGTGAAGGCCCACCACTGGTTTACTGATACTTCTTAGGTGGAAGAAACAGGATCTGGACAGCTGCTTAACATGGGGGTCAAACGACATGCATCGATCAAAGAAAATCCCTAGATTGCGCAGGTTGCAATGGGCAGCAGAGGAGAGTGGTCCAATACTCTGCTTGATCATAGGGACAAACTCATCTGGTGCAATAACTTGAACCTCCGTCTTGGTGTCGTTAAGTTGTAAGCAGTTTTCTGCCATCCAGTCTCTGATAGCATTGACTCTGCTGTACCTTCTCCCTATAGACATGAGGGAGCCAGTGTTTGAGTTTATCCGGCCTCCAGTGTACCACCCTCCACAGGTCAAATACCCTCATCGACAGCCCCTACGCTACCTGGACAGATGCAGAGAAGGAAAGAAGCACAGCTATGGAATATATTGATAAGGACACACGCACACACAGAGTGGAGAAAACACATTTCCTTGCAAATGTCACAGTTGGCTTATTTATGTTAAATCAAAATAAAGCAACTGTGCTGAGATTGAATTCTGTTAAAACCTGCCAAGGAGGTACTTTTTGTATGTCTGTGTTTTAGTTGGAAACTGACAACAGATATGTTGGACTTAGAGGGGAACTCCACATATTTTCCATGTATTTACAGTTCTTTGGGAGTACTACCGTTTAAAGTGAAAGATACAATTCCTTCACTTTTACTTTTACTCGTACACCTAATAAAAATATGAGCAATGTGGCTGACACATGTCCTTGTCCTGTTTCTGCAGAGCCGACATGTGATCACCAAAGAACTGCTCTTAAATGTTACTCCTACACGTCCCTGTAAGTAGGGAGGATGTCACTTGATAAATGCGCTGCATTCTTCACAACAAACAAACAAACTTTTTTACTCTTAAACTGCCTCTTAAGCGCATGCTTAAGTGTAATCCTTTGAAGTGAGAGAAAAACAAGCCCATGATCTAGAATCCAAATTGAAACATTGTGAGATGGGGCATCTCTCTGGCAAATGTGTTCCAAGAATATTTTTAACCTTTGTTTTATATATATCATAATATATATATATATATATATATATATATATCATTTTTATATATCATATAAAATATATCATATTTCATAAGATGATAACACATATATCTTAAGCCTATATCTTATATATATATAGCAGCATTGTGGTTCTCAACTATCAAGTGGATTGCTATGGAAATAGCCACACATATCCAATGTCCACAGAGGATACATTCTAATGACAGTGGCTGATGGCAGTAGACAGTCTTTTTTAATGTGACAGAAAGGTAACTAGTAACTATTGCAGTTGAATAAATGCGGTAGAGTAAAAGTGAAAGATTTGAAGAACTGTAAATCAGAATAAACTGTTTTGGCCAGACGTTTCCTTTTGTAGAAAATGTTATTGTTAATGTGAGAATGTATTTAAAATTATGATTGCTCCTTAACATACATCAAAAACCAGTCATAAAATTCATAAATACACCATTTTCAGAGTTTTTTGATCTGATAGATTGTATAACATTTTTCACAGGAAAGCTCTGAATCTCAACTAGCACTGACTCTCTGAAGAGAGAGCCAATTAGAGCTGATTAGCAACAGCTGTGACACCTGCACGATGGGGTTATTTAACCTGCCATGTGGCACAGGCAACATTTTCTGTTGGTGACTGAAGTGATGGGAGCTTTTTGGGCCTTGTTTATTTGTGTGCTGACTGTCTGGCTTACCAAAGGTATTTATATTTGTTCTGTTTGAAGCTTGTATTCAAGACATTGGTAGTTGAGTATAGCAAAATGTAGCTATGTTAATTTCTGAAATGCCATTTAGCAGTGACAAGTTTGTCTTATGTGCCATGGAACAGCACAAGAAATTGATGAACAGCAACTACTGTGTCCATAGGCTCTTGTTTGCCTGTTGGTGGCTCAACTGAAAGCAGAGATAATGGGCTACAGAGGAGAATGAGAGGTAAGAATATTGGTGACCAGTGGCGGCTGGTGGAACATGTTCTTGGTAGGGCTGTGCCACATCCAATCAATTTCAGCAAACATCCCAGAATGATTTAATGCAAACAAATGAAGGTATCAAACGCGCAATACTACTTTGCAGTTAAATATTTAACATTCATTCCAACAGGAAAAAAAGCAGTAAATAACACTTTGACAAACACATCATCTTATTTTAGTCACCCTCACAGGGAATTCAGTATAATATAATATATATATCATATAATAATATTCAGTATAATATAATAATATATATATATATATATATCATATAATAATATTCACTATAATATAAAACATATATATATATATATATATATATATATCTCAGACAGGTGCTTCATGTCCCAAACTGTCCATGCTGGTTCTGTCCCAGTTGTTTTAAAAAGCTAAATAAGTTATTAGAAGTCATCCAGCTAGTCAAACCTGTCTGGTGTACAGCTACTAGAGAAGCTTCATGTACTGCTTCTCTTTCCTGCTAGTCTGCTGTCTGATTGTGAGGTCAGGCTGATCTGGGATCAGCTCTTTCAGCTGTAGTTTCTCCTCTCAGTTCTCCTCTCAAACGGGTCTTGGAGGAGCAGTGCTCGCGCTGGCTCTCTCCTGTAGAGACTAGTCCTGACGAGAACGCGCAGCTTGGGGCAGAATTAAATCTGCCCCAAGCTGAATCTATTTGAGGACGCTGATTGGCTAAATTGTATGTCACTCATTTATATCTTTAGTCAGCATTAAAGCATCATTGGCTAAACTGCTTTATAGACCCGCCTCTTTGGGGCAGTTTTTCCAGCGCCCCAGCAGCTGAGACACACGCAGAGAGGAGCTGCAGAGAGGACGTGCAGGAAAAGCATATATTTACCGCAGATATCATATTTTACACATATTACTGGGTGATTCCATGTTTCAAAAACACAAATATTGTCAATTTGTATAGTTTATTATTATTATTTATTTTATTTTGTATTATTTGTAGCTCAAGGGGGGGCGGCGCCCTCTATGGACCAGCCGCCACTGTTGGTGACTATTTGAACATTTGAGATTTCCTGAGCTTCTTCCTGACATAAAATGTCTTTTGTCCTATAGATCTGCCTCCCAATGACCTCTCCATAAAGAAGGCCCTTACACTTCACCATTCACATAAGTCCATGTCTCTGCGAGAGTATAAAAATGGTGAGCAGGTTCTGCTTAACCCTATTGGAAAAATGCAAGTTTGTGTACGGCTCAGGTTCCTGGTGTCATAATAAGGCTAATTAAGTTTTCATTAATAGTTTGTCTTTGGATTCCAACAAAATGTCTAAGCTACATTGACTATAAGATTTCAGGTATACAGTTGTTGTATATTTATCATCGGACAATGTAAGAGTTTAATATATTTACTGTTGTGTTGTAGTTAAGGCTCAAATATTGAGTGCAAGTGTTTGCTTTAAGTCTATGAACACAGAATTGTCACAGCACTGTAAAACTCTAGAGAAGTTGAACATCACTACATTTTTTTATTTTAATTGTTTATTAATAGAATGCCTTTATTTCAGTGACACTGGAAACCAAGGGAGTGGATGTTGAAGCATCAGCTCTCCATCTGAAAGTTGTTGTTGAAAGCAACCGCTCCCTGGCCGACAGCCTGGCCGCCTCCAAGGGCAACCGCTCCCTGGCTGACAGCCTGGGGGCTGCCAAGGGCAACCGCTCCCTGGCCGACAGCCTCGCCGCCGCCGCCAAGGGCAACCGCTCGCTGGCCGACAGCCTGGGCGCCGCCAAGGGCAACCGCTCGCTGGACGACAGCCTGTCCCTGGCCGACAGCCTCGCCGCCGCTGCCAAGGGCATCCGCTCCCTGGCCGACAGCCTCGCCGCCTCCGCCAAGGGCAACCGCTCCCTGGCCGACAGCCTCGCCGCCTCCGCCAAGGGCAACCGCTCCCTGGCCGACAGCCTCGCCGCCGCCGCCAAGGGCAACCGCTCCCTGGCCGACAGCCTCGCCGCCGCCGCCAAGGGCAACCGCTCCCTGGCCGACAGTCTGTCCCTGGCCCTGTCCCTGGCCGACAGCCTCGCCGCCACCGCCAAGGGCAACCGGTCCCTGGCCGACAGCCTCGCCGCCGCCGCCAAGGGCAACCGCTCCCTGGCCGACAGCCTCGCCGCCGCCGCCAAGGGCAACCGCTCCCTGGCCGACAGCCTCGCCGCCGCCGCCAAGGGCAACCGCTCCCTGGCCGACAGCCTCGCCGCCGCCGCCAAGGGCAACCGCTCCCTGGCCGACAGCCTCGCCGCCGCCGCCAAGGGCAACCGCTCCCTGGCCGACAGCCTCGCCGCCGCTGCCAAGGGCAACCGCTCCCTGGCCGACAGCCTGTCCCTGTCCCTGGCCGACAGCCTCACCGCCGCCTCCAAGGGCAACCGCTCCCTGGCCGACAGCCTCGCCTCCGCCGAGGGCAACCGCTCCCTGGCCGACAGCCTGTCCCTGTCCCTGGCCGACAGCCTCGCCGCCGCTGCCAAGGGTATCCGCTCCCTGGCCGACAGCCTCGCCGCCACCGCCGCCAAGGGCAACCGCTCCCTGGCCGACAGCCTCACCGCCGCGAAGGGCAACCGCTCCCTGGCCGACAGCCTCGCCGCCGCTGCCAAGGGCAACCGCTCCCTGGCCGACAGCCTGTCCCTGTCCCTGGCCGACAGCCTCGCTGCCACCGCCAAGGGCAACCGCTCCCTGGCCGACAGCCTGGGCGCCTCCAAGGGCAACCGCTCCCTGGCCGACAGCCTGGGCGCCTCCAAGGGCAACCGCTCCCTGGCCGACAGCCTGGGCGCCTCCAAGGGCAACCGCTCCCTGGCCGACAGCCTGGGCGCCTCCAAGGGCAACCGCTCCCTGGCCGACAGCCTGGGCGCCTCCAAGGGCAACCGCTCCCTGGCCGACAGCCTGGGCGCCTCCATGGGCAACCGCTCCCTGGCCGACAGCCTGGGCGCCTCCAAGGGCAACCGCTCCCTGGCCGACAGCCTGGGCGCCTCCAAGGGCAACCGCTCCCTGGCCGACAGCCTGGGCGCCTCCAAGGGCAACCGCTCCCTGGCCGACAGCCTGGGCGCCTCCAAGGGCAACCGCTCCCTGGCCGACAGCCTGGGCGCCTCCAAGGGCAACCGCTCCCTGGCCGACAGCCTGGGCGCCGCCAAGGGCAACCGCTCCCTGTCCGACAGCCTGGGCGCCGCCAAGGGCAACCGCTCCCTGTCCGACAGCCTGGGCGCCGCCAAGGGCAACCGCTCCCTGGCCGACAGCCTGGGCGCCTCCAAGGGCAACCGCTCCCTGTCCGACAGCCTGGGCGCCTCCAAGGGCAACCGCTCCCTGTCCGACAGCCTGGGCGCCGCCAAGGGCAACCGCTCCCTGTCCGACAGCCTGGGCGCCGCCAAGGGCAACCGCTCCCTGTCCGACAGCCTGGGCGCCGCCAAGGGCAACCGCTCCCTGTCCGACAGCCTGGGCGCCGCCAAGGGCAACCGCTCCCTGTCCGACAGCCTGGGCGCCGCCAAGGGCAACCGCTCCCTGTCCGACAGCCTGGGCGCCGCCAAGGGCAACCGCTCCCTGTCCGACAGCCTGGGCGCCTCCATGGGCAACCGCTCCCTGTCCGACAGCCTGGGCGCCGCCAAGGGCAACCGCTCCCTGTCCGACAGCCTGGGCGCCGCCAAGGGCAACCGCTCCCTGTCCGACAGCCTGGGCGCCGCCAAGGGCAACCGCTCCCTGTCCGACAGCCTGGGCGCCGCCAAGGGTAACCGCTCCCTGTCCGACAGCCTGGGCGCCTCCATGGGCAACCGCTCCCTGTCCGACAGCCTGGGCGCCTCCATGGGCAACCGCTCCCTGTCCGACAGCCTGGGCGCCGCCAAGGGCAACCGCTCCCTGTCCGACAGCCTGGGCGCCGCCAAGGGCAACCGCTCCCTGTCCGACAGCCTGGGCGCCGCCAAGGGCAACCGCTCCCTGTCCGACAGCCTGGGCGCCGCCAAGGGCAACCGCTCCCTGTCCGACAGCCTGGGCGCCGCCAAGGGCAACCGCTCCCTGTCCGACAGCCTGGGCGCCGCCAAGGGCAACCGCTCCCTGTCCGACAGCCTGGGCGCCGCCATGGGCAACCGCTCCCTGTCCGACAGCCTGGGCGCCGCCATGGGCAACCGCTCCCTGTCCGACAGCCTGGGCGCCGCCAAGGGCAACCGCTCCCTGTCCGACAGCCTGGGCGCCGCCAAGGGCAACCGCTCCCTGTCCGACAGCCTGGGCGCCTCCATGGGCAACCGCTCCCTGTCCGACAGCCTGGGCGCCTCCATGGGCAACCGCTCCCTGTCCGACAGCCTGGGCGCCTCCATGGGCAACCGCTCCCTGTCCGACAGCCTGGGCGCCTCCATGGGCAACCGCTCCCTGTCCGACAGCCTGGGCGCCGCCAAGGGCAACCGCTCCCTGTCCGATAGCCTGGGTGCCGCCAAGGGCACGTCTATTGAAACACTAGGGTACAGGGTGCAGAAGAGTTGATTTTCCATCTTAAGTTCTTTCTGCTTGTACTTACTTTTATATCTGCTTTGAATAAAACTTGTTCATGATATTTTGGTTTCCTCATTTTTCTGGGGAACAGAAGAAGAGTGGGGCAGACAAAGTGCACCATTCAGCCAGATCCTGACCTGACAGATCCATGGGATGCATTCAGATTGTATTTTAGAAGGCTAACTTACAAAATATCAAATCGGATCAAAATATCCAGCAGCATTGGTGCTGCATGTGTATTGAACTGCATGCTCAAATAGAATCTTCTGTTATAAATTATGTTATTGGCCACAATCTCCAAAACTAATGATTCCCCACAGGAAGTTTCCTGAATAAGGATTCTTTTTTTTTTTCATGTAATTTAACTGGTGGTTTTAGCAAGTGTGTAAAATGTATTTATGAAGTGCTTTTTACAGACATGTCACAAAGTGCTCAATAGGGCAGAATTACAAACCTAAAAAACACAATGTGACCATAGGTCCAATAATTTACATACACAAAAAATACAAAATTAAAACATGGTTTAAAAGCAGGGCTAGGACATGAGCTGATTTCTGAA
Organism: Leptoclinus maculatus; assembly: GCA_032191485.1. Lineage (NCBI taxonomy): Eukaryota > Metazoa > Chordata > Actinopteri > Perciformes > Stichaeidae > Leptoclinus > Leptoclinus maculatus. The sequence continues at coordinate 980,486 of JAVDOI010000037.1, read as the reverse complement.
TGCGTTCACAGAATCTGCAAAGCGTAGGGGTGCAGGCAGAGCATTCCACAACCTTGGTGCTACTGCCTCAAAAGCTCGGTCACCACGGGTCTTAAGGCGAGTGCGTGGGACAGACGGAAGACCTAAAACGTTTGACCTGAGAGCGCGGGCGGGTGAATAAGGGTGAAGTAGATCAGCTACATACGTAGGAGCCTGACCGTGTGGTGCTCTGTAAATGAGTGAGAATTTTAAAGTGTATCCTAAATGCTACAGGGAGCCAGTGAAGAGATCTGAGTACGGGGGTGATGTGAGACGGTCCATTTGTCCTAGAGTAATCTGGCGTCAGCGTTTTGGATGACCTGCAAACGGTTAAGAGCAGATCCACTGAGTGATGAGAAAAGTGTGTTACAGTAGTCGATGCGTGAGGAGATAAATGCGTGTATGATCATCTCTAGTTCAGCTGTTGATACTACAGATCTGTTTACTGAACTTCTTCGTTTAGCCGATATGCAACATGTTTGTAGGATTATTATATTTGTTTCTGAAAATTGCTTTCTATGGTACCGCTCGGTACCACTAGAACCCCAAATGGGGCTCGCTCGGCCACAAAAAATGCAATCGGAGTTAGGATGAATGTCAAATTGACCATTTGACATATAAAGTGGCAATTTACTGCTATATTGAGCTTATTGAGCGGCTTGAAGTGGAACGAATGCGGAGCTCATGAGGCCGCTGCAACGAGGAGCGGCGCCTAGGAACACCGGTGAGGCAGAAGTTTAAGGATTTTCGACCCTGAGTCGTGCATGGATAGTTTGCTGGATTTAGCCGAAGACTGCGTGGTGCCGATCAGGTTGTTACCTGCACAGAGTGACCCGGAGTAACCGATTCCCAGGCAGGGAAACGAGAGGAAGATGTTTTCTCCTCTGCTGAGGAACTGGATGTCGGGTTGCTCCTACAAACGAGACTGGACAAAGGTAATGTGGACACTTGCCAATCGCGTCGGTTTGTAATGAAAACACACAGTAACAGGGCTGATAGTGAGAGCGCAAGTAACAGCAGCATGAACGTACTGAAGGTAGAGAGACAATCATATTTAAAAAGAGACAGCAGCAAGATGATAGGCTATGAATGTAATTGTTTTGATGTGCTACTGGATAGAGGAAGCCAGCTGATCTAAACAGCTAATATTGACAGCCTTGAGCAATGACAGCAAGGAAATTATGAGTGAGCATGCGTAAGGAGTGAATGGCAGATGTATGAGAAAAAAACTAAGAGTATAGTCTTCCTGACTGAACTTAGGCTAGAGCTTTATTTGGCTGCAATGGTGGTGTTGAGTTTGTTTCCTCTGGTCCACCTTGTTCGAAAAGTTTATAATTGGTATGTAAATTGTTGCGTTCGGGAAGGTGATTTGGCTGGTACGCCAGAGGTTCCGGGCGCTCTTGGAAGTGTGATGGGAAATTTTAGTGTGCTAGTACATTTGTACTGTGATTTAGTTTATGTGCCTTACTCACTAACAAAACTATCTGTGACATATGATATTGTACTGAGAGAGTGGGAACAGGACCATATGGGTTATGTCTGCCTTTGCTTTGATAAGGGGAAGTAACCAAATGGGGGTTGCAGGTTAATGTTTAGGTGTGAAGATCCTAATTCAATCAAAGGTAACAGAGACACATGTCTTTGTGTGACAAGGCTCAGAAGAGGAAGGGGCTGACGGAAGGTGTTAATGGGGAGCTTGAAACTGCTGACCAATTGTTATAATGTAAATATCTGATGTCCCCCCCCTGCTGTGTGCTGAGATGTTTAAGAGCAAGAGAGACACTGGATGCTTGGCTCATCCTCTGCAGACTGCATTGCAGTCAGTATGACGGTGAAGCCTTCTCTGCGCAGAGAATAAAGACTTTAAAGACAAACTTCTTTCCTCAATGTTTCTTGTTTCAGTATTCAGTATAATAGGACTCACTCGGTACTAATGAATAGTTTTTTTCCACCACAGAAGGCAGGTGGTACCGCATAGCCCCTGATGGAGTTTGAGCTGGATAACTCAGATGCTAGGGGGTAAGTCAGCTTGTTGCTTTTCATTTTTCCCTTCATCATCATGGTTTTATTATCCACCTCCATGATCGCTTTTGTGTCACAGGACTCAGCACTAGGCAGCTCTGGCTCCCTCTGTTGTTGGTGTGGTGTATCTGCAGATGGAGAGGATGAAATGGTGTTACTGCATGGAAGAGCAACATTGCTAAGTGAGTGTGTATGTTCTGTTTGTCTGTGAAGAGGAGGGGGCCTGACTGGGGACCCAGCACGTATCGACAGCAGACGGTCCTGTTCCTTCATTGGAAGGAGGGATGGATTTCCACTTACTTTACGTCTCATGTTTCGTTTGGGTAGCTGGATCGGGGGCAGAGTCACTGAATCAGACTCCCCCGCGTCATCCCTGGGGGTGCAGAGGTCTGAGTGGGTGGATGGAGTAGGAAAAGGGACGAAGGAAAGGAGGTCGGGAGGTAGGAGAGGCGTGGGGATCGGGGGAAGGAGGGACGAGGTGAGGTGGTAAGAGGAGGAGGGGAGGAAGATTGAGGAGGGTTAGTTTGTTGGAAAGATGGATCGGCTGGTTCTGGGAGTAAGGGAAAGTCCAGGGGGGAGAGTCAAGAAGGGGGAGCAAGGGAGGAAGTGAGTTTTCTCTTGTATCTCCCCCTCCCCCACTGCACCGCCTCAAATGCGGTTTGATTGAATGGAGGGATGGTCTCCAGCCACACAGCAATTACTGTGTCATATTCAACTTTTATTTCCAGACACATGAGTCCATGTAGCAACAAAAAACTAAACTAAATACAATATAATACGCCAAAGTCACTTGTGGTTAAAAAACATACAGACGTTTGTTCCAATGTTTCCAAAAACAAGAAGAATACCTTGTGTCACTCTGTGTTGGCTCAGTTAAGACCTTTATGATTACATTTTCTGAGTCATTCAATCGACACAGCATGGAAGGTGGGAACATTACGGGTCACAAACATATTACTAGCACTTGTCCATCTTGGAAGCTTGTGATTCTAAAAGCATCATTAAATGCCACCTGAATCTTTTTCATTTTTGCTTTACTATAGCTGTAAGAATCTGTTTGTGAGGCTTATTGTCATGTGTGAAATGCTGTGGAGCTGGAGAAGTTAAAAAAACAGTGGAGAAATGAGAGGGAGGGAAAGTGTGTTGTGCGATCCTTTGCTGTGAATAAAAGGAACAAAGAAATGTCAGTGACCAGTTTAAAACCATTAAGGAACTTACAGTTCGGAGGCCCAAGCTTGTGTCTTCAGGGCGAGGTTTTTACCAATGAGAGGAAGAGAGGGGGCCCTGTTGCGGGCTAAGCTCATTACCATCCAGATCAAATAAACCATAGCCAGCTGTTAGTTAGCATAGTTGAGCTGTTAGAGCCATTCTGTTGGTTAAAAGTGCTAAAAACGGCAATCACTGTCTTTTTTCTTTAAAAAAATGAAATACTTTATTTCTCAAAAGGTTTCAAAACATGGCATAAAATCAAAGGGTTAAAAAAGAGAGATCTTGAAGTTTCCTTAGGAGAAACGTGTGTCAGACCTGTCTGTCAGGTGACTTCAGTGCCTGACTCCGACTGTTTCCCATGATCTGTTTCATCCTGACCCAACCTTAACAATTCCAATCTAATGCCTAACACCTACCATCCTGGTCTTGGGGCAATTTCCGCCCCAACTTTGGTCTGGACCCGAACTCTAACCCTAACCCCAAACCATTATACTAGGTCCTGCTTGGGATCAACCCATACCCTCTCAGGTCCTCAACCTGGACTTTCTGCCTTCTGCTTACCACCTCTTAGCAACAGAGTAGAACCTGCACATGTATACACCTCCATAGATGTCCTTCGCTGGGTCAATTTACATATGGCTGAGGGAATTCTGAGTAACATGCGCTGGCCCATGCCCGGACGACGCAGGGAGATCTATGGGAATATGATTTCAACCTAACCCGTAATCATTTTCACAGTGCCAGAATTCCATCCCCTAACCCCCTCACAAGCCCATGCCTGGACTGGAAAACCTGGGTCGACATGACCATTGCCTGCCTAGAGACCCGCTGCTGTTGAACCATCCAGAATGGATAATCCCATTCCTTTATTCCTAACCCTAACCTCAGTGGAGGAGCGTGAATTGACATTAGGAGCATAAATTCACACAACCACAGGACTCTAAAAAGGACTAAAGGACTCAAAATGGCTGTAACACAGAGGAAATACAAGCCCCATATCAAAAAAATATATATAATTTGCTAACTCAAAACAGATTAGACAAAAATCCTAATATTTGTAACTCAAAAATAGAGTACAGTCATGTTAACATAACTCAAGACAGAGTACATGACACATCACCGAGTTAGTCTGTCTTTGACTGAAGAAGGAGCGAACCTCTCCGAAACGTTGCAACAGAGGCAAGTCTTCAAGCATAAGACCAAGATATTAGAGTCAAATATTTTTAACCACTTCAATCCCGGCTGGGATAGTTATTATTTCGTGTGGATGGATTATTGTTATGGTTGTGCTTGTGGAGACTTCAAAATCTGATAATTTAAGAAAAGCAAGCCCCGTTTTGGGTTAGGGTCGTGACAGGTGGTGGCTGTTTCATTCCCAGGTTCAGAGTCAGTCTTCATGGCCGTTTAATGGTGCCAGAATTCAATCCCCTAAAATCCTAACAATAGCGTGTCTGGACTGTACCTGGGTCGACATGACCATTGCCTGCCTAGAGACCCCACACTGTTGAACCATCCAGAATGGATAATCCCAACCCCTGTTCCTTTATTCCTAACCCTAGGAATCGCTTTCATTGCATTCGTCAGTGGTAACGCAGAGAACCTTAAATATGTTGACACTTTGAGGCACGAAACACAAAAATGATTTAATATTTAATAAGAATCAACAGGGCTGAAGGTTTTCATTGTGTATTTACATAATTTGAAGACACTCCTACACCTAAAAGCAATGCATTGTGAGTTATTGTTGAGCATACAAGTGACAAAATATGCAAGTAGATCATTTCTATTTTGTCTTAATAACCATGTGACAGATGGCTATATATTTTACATTTTAAACTAATCTTTGTTAAAATATAAATGTATACACTAAAATCTGTAATTGATGCTTGACTAACTGACTAAATGAAGGATAAATAATCTTAAAAAAAAAAAAATTACACAGAAGCATGTCCACCATTAAAACACTAATCATGGAGCAGCACATCTATGTCATAGTACTTACTCATATAGTAGGCTGACCGCTGATTCTACATACATACATTTTAGGAAACTATGGTTGATTACAGAGCCCAATAATGGTTATTTTTATTTACTTTTGCTAAATGATTTTCTTCTTCTAAAGCCTAGAAGTGGTGACAATATTTGGCAGATTTTCATAAAATATGCTCATGTTAGAAGACATTATAAAACCTTTTTCTAAATCACACATACAATGAGACTGCATACGTGAACACAAGTTGGGGCAGTTGAAAAAATAAATGCATACATGTATGTATGCATTTATTTTCTTAAAAATGTTAACAATTTTGAAAGAAAATACATGTATATCATACCAGAGATAAGACTGAACAAATGCAGCAGTTAAACATCATGTGTATATATTTAGCAATTTTTTGAATCCCCAAAATGCAAAGGACAAAATGAGCCATATATTCAGTTTTCAGTTCAGTACACACTATGTAGATATTCTTGCATTTAAAGATGCCATCAGCAATATCATACTGGTGATGGAGTGTTCTCTTGAAGAAAAAGAGCATTGCTGGTCTTCATGCTAGTCATTTTCTTTGATGGCACCACCTTATCTGAGTCAGTTTGCACTCTGTAAAGATGTGGATACATGCCAGCATAGAAAGACATGAAACTTAAGTTTCATAAAGACCCGTTCAAGCATTATGGGAAATGTAGGATCCAGCATTTTGCGTAAATTAGGACATTAGGCCTCTGATGTCTCAATGAGCATCTTTCTGTACTTTTATTATTTATTCATCTATCCCTTGTCAGTACCTAAACATTATGTAAGTGCAATACTACACCAGTGCAGCACCCGTTTAACATATTAATAGCAAACTTGAAATGTGTAAATCAAATCACAATATAGAATTTAATGAAATTAAATATCTACAGGATTACGTTAAGCATATAAGTGACAGTATTAGTAACACTACAGAGCCAGTTTTTAGTAATGGCATCTTTATCTATCAGTTATGAGAATCGTTCACCAGCAGGATTCCGGATGAGACGATGATCAATAAAACCATTATGATTTGAACCATCTTTTCCATCTCTCATCAAATGCAAATTATGAGCTGATTGATCATTTATTCATAAACATCAGTCCAGGTGTTGGAGTTTAGTACCAGGTCAAATGGTTGGAGGGGAAAACACATGAACTGTGCATCCCGTCACAGCATTCAAGGACGTAGCATGCACCTTGTATGAATATAATAGCAAACTGTTGTGTCAGCGGGCACTTCCAACTGCAGGACATCAAAAGCAGCCAGCAAGTTATTTTGGATTGTTAAGTTGGTGAATATATGTCCCAGTATGCAATGTTGCAGTTCCCTTTAAGCACACTAAATAGAAAGGCACCATTGATATTTTTCTGCACAGAAATATACTGTCATCCGTTGCTACATACTAGTGTATGGCACTTTACCTACAAGACATGAACACATTTGTACATTTCTTTTTATAAAACTCTTTATTTACTACATCACTAAAATAAAAGTTTCATTTTCATTTATCTTTAAAAGTCTTTACAAAGCAAATAGCTTATAGAAAATAAAGGTTTAATAGTGACTTCATTTTTTTCCCCTCAACCTAAAGGATTCTCAGCGATTTCTTTTGACTTTACACAGCAACTGGATTTTGTTTGGTGGTGGAACTGGGTGACTTGTCTGGCACGTCATTAGTTGGTGATGCTGGGTTAGTCCTGCTGCTGTCCATAGCCCTGAGCAGCAGGGTTGTAGTGCTATCAGTAGTAAGGAAGGATGTGCGTTCCCCCCGACGCGCCTCTTTTTCCCTCACTAGCATGTTATCGCCACTGGACTCCACATTCTGCTGCACATGGCCATTGGTGACTCTTTTGGTGCTGCAGCTGTTGATGTTGTTGTTTGTATTTAGTAGCTTCTCAGGTAATGCTGAGAACATATGGCTGCCAGCTGTGTTGTCATGGTCACCTATGTAGTAACCATTCTCCATAGTAAACAGTGGGCTAGGTGGTAAGCTATGTGCCACATGGCCATGGTTGTAGTGGGCAGATGTCCTCTTCTGTTCATCTCGGCTCAAAGCCTTGCATGGCTGACGTGTGTCTGACAACAGCAGGGGGCGCTCCTCCTCACCAGAGGGGCTTAAAGCCAAAGAAGGGACAGAGATTGCCAGGCTGGACAGGGGGGCAGACATCTCTGATGGAGGAGACCCTGGAGTTGCAGGAGTCTGGGCTGTCATGGCAGGTACACACCTACAACAGAAGTACAATTACAACACCTTTGTTTACACATTTACTTGAAAGATGCTCACGTCAATGTTTGTGTACCTCATTTAACATTTTAAAAAGTAAACATCGTTGTCTGAGTTATTAAACATAATAGTCTGATACACAATAAAATACAGGTTCAAATATATTGAGAGTTGAATTGCCAATGATACTGCTCGGAAAAAAATATAAAGGCCCAGCGAGGCTGTGGACAATAAGTCCATCAATTCATTTTCTGACTGACATACCTGTGTTGGAGGTCAGAGGTCTTGGGAAACTATTATTGCATATGTTGGGTTAAGAAAACAACTCAAAATGTTTTCCAGTCTATCACACAGCTAACACACCTCAATGACATCAATATAACTAATCACACAAATATATAACCACAGTATTTCTCATTGGACAGAGAATGTTTATGAGCGTATTATGCATAGATATAGGGACAATTTCTTCTTCTTTCAAGAGTTAGGAACCAGAGTCCTTATTGCAGAAGGCAAAAAAGTTATTCTTGAAATTGACAGTCCCAAACTTTCAAATTTATGGGCAATTTAGAGTAATTCATTTCACCTAAAACTTAATTTATACTTGACGTGATGGGTTGACTGGACTCCTACTGTGTAGGTTGTGATTTATAGTTTAACATCTGATTTCACTAGTTGACACCACCACAATAATAGACAGATGAATCATCTGTTAGCTGGTGATTACAAGACAATTACTAAGGCATTTAAAAATTGCTTCATGTTGTCTTGATGCCACAACAATCTCCAATCCAATCAGAAACCCCAATCACAGTTCTTGTTGTCTCCACGTGGAGACAACAGCTATTGCATAGCTACGGCAAAAATGTGTGTAGGGTCCATAGCTATGCTGTTAACCTCTAATGCATAACTATAGATTAAGCTAACCAGCATGTCTTTGGACTGTGGGAGAAAACCAGAGCACCCAGAGGAAACCTATGCCGCAACAGAACAACTCCACACATAAAAGGATTTGAGCCCTGGTGAGGTGACGTGCAGACCACTGAGCCATCACGGCTCCTAAAATATGGATTCATCGTATTCCTGACATAGTGGCCCATCAGATAAGAATCAATTTTTGAACCACTTAAGCACTCTCCAGTAGCTCCGTCGTAACAACTTGACCTTATGCACATTCCTTTGGTTTTGTTCCAGCATCAAAAACATCCCAAATCCCCAAATTTGACATGCTTAATTGGATTACGTTTCAAAACATCACTGAGCTGAGAGGAAACTTTGGGATTTGTTTCAGTTGTAAGTACTATAAGAAAATAGGGGAATATACTTTCAACAACACTGTTACATTTCCATTATACCAATTTACAATCCCATCAAAATGGACTTCTCTTGAAGCCAGCTCACAGTCAAAGCCAAGAATGCGTTTTCTGTTTTGCTGCAATCTCCAGCCAGCCCCTGTGGACTTGCAGGACAGAGTTCACCTTTGAAGAGACAATCCCAGCTGACATAGTGTGAAGGTATGATACACCCTTAACAATGAAAGTCTTTTTAGCTAGAGATCTAACAGGAAGAAGTACAAGTTTAAGAATTTCAGCATTAGCACGTACAGACAGCTTGCTTATTCCTGGTAAAAGGTTTACAGGCCTTTAGCGTGAGTTCTATGTTCATAGAAAGGAGACAAGATCATTCATGACTTGGATGGAGGAAATCATGTTTGAAGAGATCGGTTCTGCGGTAACCCTTTAGCCAGATAGCTACTCTGGCTAAAAACAAGCTGGTGCTAGCTAGCAGCAGATTCTGCTTGCGGTGAGCAACCTAAACTCTCACTCTGTATCCTAACTCTCCACCTAATCCTGGAACGTTATCACTTTGGCAACACTTTTGTCTTGGGTCTCAGAAAGGCACTCTCACATTCCGGGTTCTCCAGCATAGTATAGTACTCAATACAAATAGAATGAATGTAGGAGGAAGCAGACAACCAATTTAGTTAGCCAGTGGTGGGGCCCCTTTGGTGGCCAGGTGGGGCTTTTGGATCGCTGTCAAGAGACATATTTGTAGGAGCGGAAGCCTTTTGCTGTGTACAGTTGAAGGAAGGGTAGGGGAAGGGGTGGTGGGATGAAAGACTGGGGCATATTGTGAAGTCAGTGAACACAGGGATACAAAATACGACAAAGTGACTTGAAAAATGTAAGACACAGAAAGAGTAGGCACAGGTGGAAATGCAAACTGCGATACTGGCTGTGGCCCTGGAGGAGATAGAGCCTCAGTGACGTCACATGTGACGATCCTGAGGAAGCCTGCGATTGAGAGTTCGAGAGTTCTTGTTAGGGTAGATGTAATGGAGGAGCTGGCAAATCCAATGTGTGCCCAACTGCCGGGAAGTTTGTCTGTTGTCTGACTGCTTGGGAAATGTCACACTTTCGGATGGATAATTGTCTGCAGTTTGGATCCATGGTGAGCTGGATGTTTAAAATAATCAAAGCTAGTGTATGTCTTACTTTTAGATTGATGGATGCGCGTGTCTGAATAAACAAACAGTACAGGACAAGTTGACCAGGTATAATCAGGGTTGACAGGTGATTAGAGGTGTGGTTGAGGCGTGGCCTAGTTTCCAAACATAATTTAACTCGTTAACTTAATTCAATGTAAGCTATACTGGAGCATGATCACTGATAACAATAGAGTAGAATATATGTAAGGTAATTACCATTACAGAGGCCCCAGTCATTCATATAAGACTATATTTGCAGACATTAAAAGTTGAGATTTGACAGTATTGTTTGATTTAACTGAGATTAATGATGTCTTTGTATTTGGGCCATATTAACAAGTGCTTAGTCGGTATTGTTGATAACCACATTAAAATCATATAACACCCTACTGGGTCTATTATGATGTGTGGATGATTTATTGTCGTTAACTATAATTCAGAAACGACTGTGTTAAGTTATAAACAAACAGGTCTGAATTGAGGGTAATATCATTTAAGGAGATCAGATTCTTCTAGATGTATTTTATGTAATTCTAATTTGTCTACACATTGCTTATTAACAACATATCTAATTATTTATTCATTAATGTATTCCTCATAGCATGTTTTCCCCAATAGAGTAGCATTTTGGTGGATAGTATATAGTGAGAGACAGTGGCATATACTATTATACATAAATATCCAGCCTACATGTTTTTAGATCAAATTCTAATTGCTAGATATGTACCTACTGAAAGTCTTTGTTGCATTGTTGTCAGTTTCATGAGCCTCTTGGTTTTCTATTTGTGACGCAAAGTCACCAATTACCTTGTACTTTAATGCAAGTCCCTGTTGGAGGTAGGTGTGTCTCAGCACTTCTTTGAATGAGCACTTAAGTCTCTGCTGCCACCAGTGGCATTCAGACGACCTCGGCTGCCCTGTGTGGCACGTTGGCTATTCTCCGGCAATGACATCACCGAGACAGACTCAGTGTCAGACAGAAGACTGTTGCTCCAGTCATTAGTCCAGCTGCAGAGACAGGGAGGGGGTCGTTTAGATGGAGACAGATTTCAGACAGGCCTCTCTAGACCATGACATAATTATATTGCGGGTCAAATTTGTGTCTTTCAGTGTATTTCAATTCAGTGTTCTCACAGTCTGCAATAATTAAAAGTCCTATTTACTGATACAGCAGTTAATTATATCATATATCTATAGTACTGTAGTAGTTATGTTTCTTTTTCTTCACTGATGGATGAGACAGCATAGTTTTTCTGTTGAATTATAATAATTGTAATAATGTTGAATCATACAGTCATGGATGACTTGGTGCACAGGAGGCACAGCAAACACCCAGCGGATGGGATTCCAGGTACAGACATTCTGGGCGATAGAGCATGTTGTATTTTTAGCAGCTATCAGTTTATTTCCAGGAAATGTCTCATTGGAGTTTTGCTGTGACGGGACTAAGATCCACAACTTGCACATCCGGAGGCTGAAACTGGTTCCATGTAATTTCTTCAGTTAAGGCAAAATTGCTGCTTCCCCTTACAACTTGGCAATCAGTGTTTTGAATATCCATGTTCTTATATAATCAAGGTTCCTGATTATCTGTAAAGACTGTTTTTGACTGTTCATCATCCCACTATCTCACTCATATCATAATCTCATATCTGTACTTATGGTGCAGAAAAATCCTAAGTGTGAGGCATTACCGTACACCAACCTGACACATTTTTATGACTCAATATTTATTTTAATTTTAATTTGGGCTATTTTTTCTTCATTGTACAGTGCATATTTTAGGCTTGCATGAAATTTAGGAAAGCAATTTTTTTGTTATTTTTGTTTTATGTCATGTAGTTTCATCGCAATGAGGAAATATAACCTTCATGGTTTCCTAACCTTCTCTAGAATATCCATTTACAGCGTGTTGTGTGTAGTGCGTTGAACATGCAGATGTTGCTGCTGCAAGAAAGCTCTTTTGCATATTTCAAATGTGTGATATTTTTGCAGATTTTAAGAAAATGAAATAAAGGATTTGCATGTCAGAGACTCCAGTGTTTCGGAGGCATCTTACCTTGTTTTAGTGGTAGATGCTAAGAGTAGTAGAACATATTACTCAGCTAAAACTCCTGCTACTTTAAATATTTGTTTTCAGTAAAGGAGGGTAATGTGATAATGTGATATGATAGAACTATTAAATCAAAGACCACCTAGAAAATAAAGGGCATTACAGTGTCAACGTACACAATGGAACAACATTGCAGCGTTCCTGGTTTTGAACCGCACCACAAGCCCTTATGACCAAACCAACAGTAAATTCTACTACAGATGGACATTTGCAGCCCGAACACAAAACTGATTATCAGTTATGAATATAATAACCCTCTCCCTCAGTATAGCCTTAGCTATCCAGTAAAGAGGACAAAACTCAGACAATTATACTAAAACAATGACAATAAACAAGGGCTATGGACACCACGGCGGATGCAACAAGCATTATCTAGCTTTATATATATATGACATATACACACATCATAGTATATTCAGGACATATAGGACATACAGATTCTCAAGTAAGTGATGCCACACTTTTTTTACGCTTTATATGTGTGTTGCGTGTAACCCTTATTATGTCATTATACCAACTCGGCATCAGATGACTGCTGAGGGGCTCTGATCAAGTGTCTGTGTTTGATGAATTGGGACTGAGCACCAAACCTGTGATCTGAAATGTGGTGCATCTGCTTAAAACCAAACCAAATTGACCAAACTGACAAAATATGTTTAACGTTATTCCTTACCTCGTGCTAGAGATGTCGGTGAATGTGGTCGGTTCATGCACCAATAAAGCCTTTTTGCTTGTGGAGAAGTTTGTTTCTGTGTCCCCCTCAGCTGCATGCTGCATAGTTGTCCCATTACAATGCTATAAAAAAGAGGAGCATAAAACACATTGACAATTGACTTACGTGTACAAATTTAACAGGTTTTGAAGCCTTTTATTTGATAGCAACAAGTAACAACATAC